>JAVJAQ010003728.1:0-381089 GCA_032362365.1 Zygogramma bicolorata
CTGCTGGTGACTTCTGAGTAGAACAATGTTCTGCGTTTCGATAGGCTATTAGAAAGCGAGTAATCAGTGTCTCTGTTGGTGTACTGACGTTTCTAGAGTCATTCAAGGCACATCGGAGTTTGGCTTTGAATGTCTTTACTGCATTTTCTGCTGCTCCATTACTTTCTGGGTGAAAGGGGGGTGATGTTATATGTTTGATGCCGTTTCGCTGAAAAAATACTTTCATCTGATGTGAAACGAAAGATCTGCCATTGTCTGACACAACTGTCTTGGGAATTCCAAATCTTGCGAATATCTCCCTCAGTTTAGTTTCAACTTCTCTGCTAGTGATGGTTCTCATCTGAAATATTTCTGGCCACTTCGTGTACGAGTCTGTTACAATGAGGAAATTCATTTGCCTCAGCGGTCCTAAAAAGTCCATGTGCAGCCTTTCCCACGGTTCTGTTGATATTGGCCATGGTGTCAATTCAGATCTTCTTGCGTTAGTCGCGTGCACCTGACATGCCTGGCAACTTCTGATTTTCCTTTCAATGTCCTCATCCAATTTTGGCCACCATAGGTACGATCTTGCTAAACTCTTTGTCTTCACCATTCCCAAGTGCCCTTCGTGTAACTCTTCGAGCATGCGATTTCTTAAGTCCACTGGCATGACGACTCGGTGTCCCCAGAGCAAGCATCCATTGTCTTCCTCCAGTTCGTTCTTCCTTCTCTCATAATGTCGAAGTTCTTCTGATATATCCGATGGCCATCCATTCTTCAAGTAGTTCAGGATTGTTTGAAGTTCTTCATCTCTCTCTGTGTGCTCTCGTATCACTTTGTTATCAAGTGGCCATTTGTTTAAGAGTTTATTGTCTGATAGGTCTCTTGTATGTGGTTGTTGATGGAGTATCATCTGATATTTTCCCAATAAATGCAGGTGTTCCACAGGGTTCAGTTCTGGCGCCCACTTTGTTTCTGCTTCATATCAATGATTTGGTTGAGAAAACCTCTTGTTCAATACATAGTTTTGCGGACGACAGTATTCTTCATACCAGTTTCTCCTCCAGAGTCCTCAAACCAGCTCGAGAAACAAAAATTCAAAGAAACATTCACGTTAATAAAATTAACGACGACTTGTCAAAAATAATAGAATGGGGTAATATGAACTTGGTGGAATTTAATGCTACGAAAACCCAGGCATGTCTCTTCTCAAGAAAAGTTGATCTATATAATCATCAAATATTCAGATGTCAGGAGTAACTATTCCTACAAAATCAAGTATCTCGATGCTAGGAATCACAATCAGTGATAATCTCTCATGGGAAAACCATGTAAGATCGATCGCTAAAGTCCTTTCCCAGAAACTTGGATTTCTATTTCGTGCGAATACTTCACTTCTCGTCAGCATCTAATGATCTACAAGGCTCAGATACGACCTGTCATGGAATACAGTTCTCATGTGTGGAGTTCGGCACCAAAACATTCATTGAGGCTTCTCGATTCCATTCAGAGAAAGGCAATTCGTCTTGTTGGTGATTCTTCGCTCAGACTCGCTCACTTTATTGGAACATCGTAGAAGGATTGGAGACTTGTCTCTTTTCTATTGATACTTTCACGGTCGATGCTCTTCCGAATTGTTATCAATCGTTACCCCTGTGGCAATGTCTACACGGATGACTCGACGAGTACAGAATTCCCACCCCTTTGTTGTGAATTTGGAAACCTGTCGAACCTCTCTTGCTCAGAGATTTTTTTTTCAATAGAACAGCTGAGCTTTGGAACTCCTTGCCAAGGAGGTTTTTCCTGAAGCCTACAAACGCAGAAATTCAAAGTAAATGTTAATTTGTATCTCCTGTCCCTTGATTCACGCGGTGTTCTATGAACATTACAGGGCTTAGTATAACTACTTTTTCTTCGGGCTTGAAGGCCGTCGTTCTTTGTAATTTCTTCCTGACGTTTCGCTAGCGCGAGTGGCCAGCTTTTTCAGAGGCCTCTGAAGAAGCTGACCACTCGCGCTAGCGAAACGTCAGGAAGAAATTCCAAAGAACGACGGCCTTCAAGCCCGAAAAAAAGTAGTTATACTAATAACCTCGGCCGCGAAAGCCTTAACCATTACAGGGCTTCCCTTTCGTATGAATGTACAAAAGTAGGTTCATGAGCTGTAATAATAGCACAATATAAACATTTGGAAAAATACATCATTTATTGAAAAATATACAAAAACAAATTATAGAGATGTATAACTGTCCTTCACATACGACAAGAAATATTCAATTTTTCTTTTGTGACTTTTGACATTTTTTGCATCTTCCAATTTAACAGAAGGGAAGTGTTCATTTGGGAATTGTTTTGTGAAAACTTTCGATTCACTTTCTTCGGAAGGTTTCCTGGCCTCATCCAATAAATGAAAAATATCTGACAGGGCGCATAGAAGGTAGAATTTGGAATCTGATTTCTTTGGTCCAGTAATGATTTTCTCCAAGTCCTCTCGCATTGTTAGTATATTTTCAGAATCGCTCACGATCCAATCACTCTAGAAATTTAATTTCGAGATGAACTCTTAAAATAAACAGATAATATCCTACTCACATTGATACACTCTTGTTCCACTGATTTAACAGCTGTTTCGAAATCCTCGAAGTTTTGGGCAATTTTTAGAGTTAGAGAAATGTTCACAATACAACTCACAGCCTCCTTTGCAAAATCGAAATGTTCACCATTGAAATATCTTGTTGTGAAAGCATATGCTGCTATTATATTCATGAGGTTGTATTTCACACAATCGGCAGGGGGTTTTGTCTAAAAAAAATCCAGATGATGGTTAACAGAATCTTTCAAAATCTAATATTGATTATTGTAACCTTGAAAATAGCGGATTTTGCAAAAATAAGTTGTAAAGGGACATGATGAATGGATACATCCTTTCTAATAGTTTTTTTTTCTTGTCAAAATAGTAAATTATTTTTCGAAATATATAAAAACATCCAAAAAGTGTTCAAGCTAACATAATGATCAAAACCAGTCACTCAGCACTCAGCTTTCGAATCAAGTGTGAATTGGCCTCAGGCCATATTACATGTATGAATTATTTTTACCGTTATTTCAGAAAAATTCTTTATATCACAAATTGCAGGACATTTGCTCTTATACACTTCCTCCTTAGACATATCCTCAATTTTTGTATCATCATAGTACAACCACCAAGGTTGCCAAGGCGGTATCAGTTTGGTGACATCTTCTGACCTGAAAATGAGTTTTGATTTAGAAAAATTCAATAGGAAGGTTATCAAGGTGCATTTTGCCACCAGAGCCCTCTGAAAACAGTTATAGTAATACTTAACTATTGAGAAGTAAAACTCAAAACCTTAATTTGGAAGTTATGACCCTTCAGTTCAAGTTTGGAAAAATGACATTTTTATCCTTTTCTTGTGCATAAAAAAAACAATAACAAACTTCAGATGCCCTCTGCATCTCACTTCACTATCTTCTTCAAAACTTTTAACCATATACCTAATGACAATTTTTCCGTATAAAATTCGAATTGAAATTTCCGATACTATTTATAGGTAAGAAAACACATTTTTTTTCACAAAGCTCTGGTGACAGAAAAGCAGGCTTTTGCCAGAGTGATAAATATTCAAGTACTTCAAAAATGAAATGAATTCCTGCTTCTCATCCTCTGTCAGCTTATCCCAAACTTGTTCAGCGTCATCTAGATTAACACCAGCTAATCGATCTGCAATGTCTAGATATGTTTCATCATCATCAGAATCAAGATCTGGTATATCTCCCAAATCGAAGTTGGGACATTCTGCATCAGAGTCACCATCCTCACTGGGTGATATTTTGTTGCTTCTATGAGTTCCTTCCAGTATCTCAAGCATTTTTGCTTTGGACTCCTCATTGTTTTTATCAAGATTAAGTTCAGTGAAAATACTTTCTTTGTAGAAATTTTCACTGCATTCCAAATGGGAGTTAGACTGATAGCAACTCAGAGAGCAGTACAGAAGGTTGCATCTAGGACATGAGTATTTCGCCAATGCATTTTCACAGCTAAAAATATTGTTTTCGTTATCGTAAAGTTGAATATGGAACCTGAAACTCACATTCTGCATGTATTAGTATCATCGAGTTCAACGATTTTAGCGCTAGCCATAGCCTCAACAAGATTATCTTACAATAATTTTCGAATATTTTGGTAATAATTCAAAAAAATAAAACGGAACGAAAATCACAATGTAAACATAAATGACAGAAATGTCAAATATTCTCCTTCTTTTGTGTATGTTCTGTGTTCTTCTTCTTCATGATCTGAGCTGCGTTCGAGTTGACGCCTGGGGGTCCAGACGTTCGTTTAACGTATACGTTGTTGCTAAGCAGAACCAATCAGATCTGTCGCAGCTCAGCAACAGCGTATAAGTAAAACTGCGAGTGATTCAAGAATAGGCGACTGAGATTAAGAACGTTGCGCTAGAACGGTAGAAATTGGAACTACTCCATGGGCCATACCTGTTTGTTTACATCGTATGAAAGCATTGATTATTTCCATTTTATCTTGAGTTTTCAAAGTGTTTACTTGGCTCTGCATTGTTTTTTCTATCTTTGTGTATAAGTTAATAGTGTTCGAGTATTTTGCCGATTTAATTCTGGACAATATAATTGTTAAAAGTAGAACTTCAAGTTGAAAAGTTTCAAATATAATATAAGGACGAAGTGAGTTTCATACAAAAAGTGATGGGGGCGGAATCCCCCATCCTGTTCAGTAAAGTGTAAAGAACATACTCTCATATGTTCTGAAACTGGCTTCCCAATCTTCAAGTTTTTAATCGACACTTTCCTTCTCTTTGTTACCTAACTTGGTTTCGAATATAACACTGGATTTGTCTGCTTTTGGGAAGATATGAAAACTGATTTCCGAATTTTTCTTCGCCCAAGAAGAGCAGTGAGCATCCACCAAACACTTCTATGTTAAACAAATTGAACTTTATGTTGAGATTTAATGGCAACTCGAAAGTAAAACACGGGCAAAGGCTTCCAATACTTTAATTTCAAATGCCAGATAAAGAGATATAAGTGGACTGTATTAAGTGACTGCTCGTCTCGAGATGTTAATAAGAAGTGATTTTTATATGATACAACTGGGCTTAAATAATGTAACCTACTTTTTACCTGAATAATAAGGCAATATAATATTTCTAGGTGAATAATTCGATTAGATGTAATGTAACCCGTAATTTCATTTGAACAGAAGGACAACTATTAGGTAGGTACCCTTTTGGGAATCGTAATATTTCTAGGTAAATCATTCATTTAGATGTAATGTAACCCGTAACTTCATTTGAACAGAAGGACAACTATTAGGTAGGTACCCTTTTGAGAATCGTAATATTTCTAGGTAAATAATTCATTTAGATGTAATGTAACCCGTAATTTCATTTGCTCAGAAGGACAAATATTAGGTAGATGTCCTTTTGAGAATCGTACAATAAATAATAATAAGCTTTAAGCTTATCTTGTTACCTAAATTGAACAGTAATCATATGGCGAATTATGTAAACAAACGATTCTATGGCCCATGCGTTAGTTATGTTCGTACACGGTAGAGGGCGTATTCCTTAGCATGAATCTAGGGTCTAGGGTCACTGGATCTAGTAAGCTTCGCTTACACGGGTACGGACATTGGGTGGAGCTAATCGGAACGATTACCCAAAAATTGACCAATGGTATTGCACTGTAATTTGTTTAAACAAATTAGAAAAGAAGAAGACAAACTGTCATTTTTCAAATTGACGTGACATTGTCATTTTGATGCTCGATGCAAAATGTAAACAATCACAAGGGTTTTCGACTAAAATTTTGAAACTTCAAGAATGTTCGTTTTATAAAGATATACAGATGAAAGTCTTATTCAACCCAGGTAAAAAATGTGAATGAACTAGGATGTCCTCTCTTTTAGGGCTCTACGCTGACAACTGATTTAATAATTTGTATATTTGATACTTTGGAAATGAAGACTATTTCAATCAAGTTATTGGGATTAACAGCAGATTTATACAACAGTTTCAAGTAAGATGAAATGGTCATCTTTCTGAATAATAATTGTTCATATGGAATAGTAATGTTGAACTTCTTATAGTGAATGCTCACTTGTGTATTTGGTGATTCTTTCTCAGAATTTCCCATATGAAGAAATAACTTCTACCCAAGTTCCAAGTAAACATCGAGAAAGGTCCATTTAATTCAAGGTGAAGTTTGTTTTCATTCGCGTTCTATACAAAACTATATTCGGTGATCATCTAGTAAATAACTCACCGCTAGGAATGGAAAATAGTTTGTGACTTTTGTCATTGTTTTTACAGTTTTCAACTGAACAAATTTTCATTTCAAAATTTTGAATTTCAAATCAGAATGAAGAATATTGTGTAAGTTGAACTCTGTTGAAGTTTAAACTCAACAAGCATACACGAACACGAAAGGCGAGTTCTGAAATTCAACAGTAACTTCCTTCAGTTCTATCACCGATGCCTCTCTCTCTGTTTGTCGTTCGTCACAAACAGAGAGAGAGAGGCATCAGTGACAGAAGTGATGGAATTTACTGTTGAATTTCATAACTCGCCTGAGCCCAAACACTTCTTCTTCTCATATTCTCCGAATTCGTATAAACAAATTTTCCTACATTGCGATTGGGCAATGTAGGACTTTTTAAGATAAGTTAAGTTGAATACAAATGAGGTTGGCTTGCATGAATTCACCTTGAGCAGTTTGATAGTCTATATTTGAAATAATTGAAAAAAATAACATCAAACTTCTAACCAAAAACTTCAAACGACATTCCTGGGTGATATGAATCAAAGTCACATTTTATATATCTTCAGTATGCTATATAACGATGCTGTAATATTTTTTTATATATGATTCACACAAAAGGAAATCGCTGTACAAAGAACACCGCGTGAATTAAGGGACAGAAGATACGAATTAACATCAAATTTGAAATTTTGAAGTTTGTAAGTCTTAGAGAAACCTCCCTCGGTACGGAGTTCCAAAGTTCAGCTATTCTATTGAAAAAAGATCGCTGTGCAACAGAGGTTCGACAGGTATCCAAGCTCACAATAAAGGGGTGGGAATACTGCACTCGTCGGGTCACTCGTGTTGATACTGCCAAGGATGGAACGATTGACGACAATTCAGAAGAGCACCGACCGTGAAAATATCTATAGAAGGGAGACAAGTCTCCGACCCTTCTACGATATTCCAATGAAGTGAGCGAGACTTTGAGCAAAGAATCACCAATAAGACAAATTGCCTTTCTCTGAATAGAATCGAGAAGCCTCAATGAATGTTTTGGTGCCGAACTCCACACATGAGAACTGTATTCCAATACAGGTCGTAACTGTGCCTTGTAGATCATTAAAAGCTGACCAGAAATGAAGTATTTCTTCGCACGAAATAGAGATCTAAGCTTCTGGGAAGCACCTTCAGCTATCGATCTCACATGGTTTTCCCATATATGAGAGATTATTATTACTGATTGTGATTACTCCTGACATCTGAATAATAAATGATGATAGATCGGCTTTCCTCTAGAAGAGACATGCCTGGGTTTTCCTACCATTAAATTCCACCAAGTCATCGTTGATTTTATTGTTTTTTTTTTGTTTCTAGAGCTGGTATGGGGACTCTGGAAGAGAAACTAGTATGAAGAGTACTGCCGTCAAACACAATAAACACGATGCCAAATAATTATTTTCTACTCGTTTTTTACCTGTACCTACATTGTGTTTCTCTTGTAGCTACAAAACTTGTACTTTTATGAAACAGGCCCCTGGCAACTGTATATTATTTGTTGAAAAGGTTTCTGTCGGAATTCGCGCGTATTTTGCAATGAGAAAACTACTTTTTGGAAAACAAAAGGGTAGTGTCTTTGAAATAAATAGAACAGCTGATTCTACGGAGAGTTTCATTTTTTCCAAGGTCCTGAGATAGTGTTTCATTGCAGTGTTCGGTTTACAATACATGTATTTTTAAAAGTTTTCTTGACAAGAGTAATCCGAATATATAGAACAGCAGAGTATACGTAGGTAGTTGAATTTGAAAAAACAAAGTTCTTTACTACGCTCTGCTTTCAATCATCATACCCTGTATATTGGTGAAATATTCAAAAGGGATAAATTCGTTGATATCTCTAAAACTTTCATTCAAAAATTTTTAGATAATAATTCCACACTATATAGTTATAGTAGTGCACAGCTGAACGATTGAAAGGTAATAAAGGCTACAAAATGCAAATATTACTGTAGGGGTTGAGGATTTTTTTCAAGAATAAAGAAGCTGAGAATTTATCAAAAATAATTCTTTATACCTAGGTTTGAATGCGAGAAAGGAACCATATTTCAAAATTTTACCCTTTTCATTTTCGAACATACGCCAAATTTTAAAACAATGTTGACGACATTTTCAACTTATTTGCCATATAAACTTGCGAATTTGACTATAATTTGGCTCCCCAATTTAACCTGTTCTTCTTACCTTTTCAAAATCTCAAAGCGTGTGAATAATCGAATTTGAAAACTTCATCGGTATTGTGTGAATACCTCACATACCCACTGCTTGATATGAAAAAATCCGTGATATCGGACTCTATCGCAAAAATAAAAGAAAAAATTATGACATATTATAATATTGCATGAAAAGCAGCTTTTCTCAACTGCGATTACATACCTAAATAGCTATTGACTAACTGAAGCAACTTTTAAAAGCGAATACGAAAAGATCGTTACAAAATGAATTCATGATTCACGATTCGAACTTCCTACAGTTCCTACCTATAATTCTAGAAATCTCGAAATTTCTCGATCTGTCTACGACCGCCGAGACAACCGCGAAGTTCCGGTAACGTCGATCTAACTCCAGCAGGGGGTGTCTCAATTGCACAGAAGAACTTAATTTCGTGCTTCTTTAGTAGAATAAAGAAATCAATTAAGAATTACACCAACGGCGATAAATCACTCAACTTCATTGATTTTCCTATTTTGTTCGTTTCATATGATGATAGATCATCGCGAAAGTTGACATGCTACGGGCGAACCAAAAATATTAAAAGATACAGAAATATATATTTTAACAAATTCAATATTGGTGACACTTATGTGAAAAAATAATAATGACGACTATTATCGAATATGAAACCTTCAAGCAAAAAGTCCTTATATTACCTGCTCGTGCCTTAAAAGACTAACTGAAATCTAATCTAAAACTCCGTGAACTCGGAATGCTGTATGAATTGGCATTGGTTACTTTATATTTTTTGAATTTGACCCGATGCCGATGGAGATGGCAGGTGGGTATAGCCGAGTTCCGAAACGTAAGGTATTACCCATTTGGCATACGCACATTTAGTAGTAGCACACGGTCCATAAGACCGGCGAATTCGCATATAGAAAAGCAATAACTGATTTTTTCATTTTTGGGTTATACTGTTTCCTCGTTGTTTTTGTTTTTACAACATACTAGTGAACTATACAAAAATCACGTAATAAGTTCGTATACGATAAACTCGAGGATAATTCAACTAGAAATAATTTAAATATCGAAGTTTATTATTGAAGTCTTTTTCATAAAGTAATGAACACTTTAGTAATATACTCATTTGTTTTAAACTAATTATGCTAAATACTGTCTGCACATAATGAAAAGCTTTGAATCAGGTATTATTCTTCTAAAACTAATCATCTCTCGTTATCCACGGGTTTTGAATACAGTCAGAAACTGTTTCTACAATAGGCAAAAATAGTGTGTTTAAGAATTTCTTCCTGATGTGAAATAGAGAATTCTGTTTCATCATTTTTAGCGTGACAATTCTAAGTTTTCAATCCAACTCAGTATTTTGTTTTACAGCGTATTACGTTCAAATTAACCAAAAAAATTCCTACGTAAGACTGACGTGAATTCCCTCCTCCCCCTTACGTAATTTATATGGATGACCCCTAAAGGGTTCAAAAGTATTGAGTAATTCCCGTTTATTCAAAATAATTTGTATTAAATTGGGTTGAGTCTCGTTTGTCAAGTAGCGCCTGGTTTTCGAAAAAAATTCCTTCTCAAGTATTTTGAAGCGTACTTTAATGGTCCTTCAAAGTTCGAAAATAGGGCATATCTAGCCTTTTTTTGTACATATTATAATCGGAAACACAACCGTTTTTATTCGTCAGGTGCTCGGAACCCATCATTGTCATCATTCCACCTTCTCTACCAGTTTTTATCAAATTGATATCATTATTATTGTAAAACTAAAAAAACAAATATCAGATATAATTTGGAGGTTATATCAAAACAAAAGAGGATCGCAATGAGTTCATTCAAAAATTGGTTATAGTTTGGTAAAAATTATGAAGAATGTGGAATGATCTGTTAGTGGCCCTCGACGGATAAAAGCGTAAGCTCCAATTTTTTTGGTGTAAAAAAAACGGGACATGCTTTTTTCCGAACTTTGAAGAGTCATAACTTCGGAATGGAAGGAGTCTATCAAGTTTGGACATCAGATCAGATTAGTGTTCTACGCCTCAAAATACGTAAGTATGACGAAACATCTCTCAAAACTAATCGCTTTCTGATGAACAAACTTCAAACTCAAATTATTCTTCCATTTCAAAGGAAAAAAATAATTCCACTAATGAATTTAATGCTGGGGGAAACCGGTCGAAAATATAAATGTATATCCACTAAGCTAATTGTGTATAAAAACATGGTATAGAACTAAACAATCAAATTTGTTTCTGGTACATCAGTGCAGTTGAGGCACGCCCTGCCGATGTTTCGAGAGCGCTCTTTTCTAGTCGTGAAATGAATGTTCGATGGCGTTCGGAGAAGCTTCGAGAATATTCGGGTCGATTTTATCATCTATATATAAGGAGTTGGAGCGAGCGGGACTTCAGTGAATTCAAATAAAGCGAACAAGAAGCAAGCGAGTACAGAGTAGTACAAGCGATAAATTTACTGTCTAGTGATTATTCGAAGTAATCTACAGTTTTCAAGTGTAAATCGAGTGAAATTTGTTGAATAAAGGAAGAGAAAATGGTTAAAGCTCCAGCAGTTGGTATTGACTTGGGAACGACATACTCCTGTGTGGGAGTGTGGCAGCATGGAAAGGTGGAAATCATCGCCAACGATCAAGGCAACAGGACAACACCCAGCTATGTCGCCTTCACAGACACTGAGCGCCTCCTCGGAGACGCTGCCAAGAACCAGGTGGCTAGAACCCGAGCAACCAAAAACATCATTTTTTTGTTATTTCACACTCAAAATAACTATAGTAGTAATCCCTATAGGTATCACCCACAGTAAAAGAACCCCAAGTTTCTATTTATTTCAGGTTTACCCGATCGAAAAATAACGAATATTTGCAAACATGAAAAAAGTACCGCAGGAATAATCAACGTCCTAAAATGCCAGTATGCAACGAAAAAACAAGGCCTCACAAGTGACGTGTGTTAGTAAAACAAAAATATTCTCTACAAAAGTATTACATGGAAACTTGAAGTTATTAAGTCTCCCCACAGAATACGTACATCCCCTATGTATATAATCTGTGACCTCCCGTATAGTGTGCCCTGAAAAAGTGACAGGTAAAGTGAAAAAGTTAAAAGAAGATTTCTGCGAGGATCCAGAAATAGATCATTGCTGAGAAAAAAGTCTACTCCATCCAAAACAATGATTTCGAAGGAATACTTTGCCAGACTTTTTCAACAGGCGTAATTTTTGTCGTTAATCCATAAACTGAAACATTTTTTTCTCCTAAGAAAGAATAATTCAATTTTCATCTGAATCTTTATGTCAACGTACTTTATAATAATTGAATGACTTTCTTTCATTCTACGATTTCTTTAAGATTTTGAGGACCTGCTTATTATAATATCAGTTTCTAAGTAGGAATTACTTCCTTTCTGCCCCTCCTTCAAATTTCTGACAACCCGCTTTTTATCAGTTTTTAAGTGTTAGTCCATCTAATGAACTATATAGCTACTGCATGGCAACTGTATATTGTAAATTTTTGCGTTTTGAAATTTCATTCGTGTACTCACTCCATGTTTCAGGAAAACAGAAAAATAACGCCTCCTCTCGCAGCAATTCTCACAGCTTTATTCGCAAATTTGAAAAGAGCAATTTCATTTCTTGGATCGGGGTAGACGTTGGAAAAGGCACCAACTTATGCTGAAAGAGGCCGACTCTCACTATCTTAGGGCTTCTTAGCTGTTCCTCCCTGCAGTTGAATCCGCAAGTAACCAACTCAATATGTATTTGGAAGCAAGTTCTTTGGATTCTTCGGATACTTCGAATTACTAAAAGATAAAATCCAAAGGAATTTTACCTTGGCTCTGGTTTATTTTCAAATATACTTACTGCACATCACCTCCAAAGAGAATTTTGCCAACTTTATCATAGTCGTCTTTGGGAAGCTGTTTTAGAGCACTATCAACACTTTCAAATTCCCTTATATCGGACATGTAGAGATCTGAAAATAACCTGGGTGTTATCAGAGTATGGATGATGAACGTATGGAAAGACTGAACTGAATTCTTGATCAGAATTTATGTTTAAAAATAGCTCGATGCGGTAGTTTGAAACAATGGAACTTTGGCAAACCTACTGGATGCAACTGACCTAATGCCATTTGTTATAGGTAGAAAATGAGAGCAACAAAAGACTATAACGTTCGGAATACTACACATTACAAAAATGAGAAAGTGGAATTACTTTGAAGGTATATATGCTATCAAGATTTTACTAAAATAGACAATATTTTTCTATTCATAATCAAAAGTAATGACAACCAACTTGTTACAGTATGTCCACAAAAACTTGAAATAGTTCTGTTTTGAAGTATATTGTGTGATCCAAAAGCAAATTTTTGGTTTGACCTGAAGAATGTATAGAAAGCATAGAAGGGCTGCATTCAATTTTTAAAAATATCTCACATTTTTTCTCAATATTTCGACTTTTTCGATCTCGAGAAAGAAGGCAAGATCCCAAAAAAAAAGTTCAACGTAGCCCTTTCACGTTCGTAATAACAATAACATGCGTTAATCAGGGTGCACCTAAAAAAAATCTGAGTGGGGGGCTGAACTCAGGAAAATATTTATAATTTCAAGTATGACCACAGTAAACAATAAACGATGAGGTTGGAACCTTTGGTGTAAAAAGTAAAACTTTTCCTAGAGATAGTTTACCCTAATACCAAACTTATATTTTTGCACTCGACGCGCGTTTCGCTAACAAGGTTAGCATCTTCAGAAGAAAATTTGTTACAGTTGTAATTAGTGTCAGTTTTGGATTGAGGTGGCCTTTACTTGATGGAAATTCATAGTTATTACGCTATAAGGTAGAACACGATGAAATTTCCACAGAACTTATTTTCTTCGCGACATGTTTCGATACACTGTATCTTTTTCAAGCGAATGTATTATAACCTCTTCGGTTCCAAGGTATCATATGCGATACCCCAAGTTTCATATTTCTTTTCATGAACAGTATCGTTCTAATCGAATACGTTCTATCGGTATCACATGATATACCTTCCCACCATCTCGTCTGGCAATTTGCGCAGTCGATTGCTGTATGTATCGTGATTTGTATCGCGAGTGAAAATAACCTGTAAAAACCGTTGAGATTTGGAAATGGATTACGAACAGAATAAACGTAATTAATTTGCTGTTTTGTTATGGATGAGTTCTCAGTTGATATTATCAGTTAGCTAGGATAGAGATATTAACTGTTATGGTGATTTTCACTTACGTATGACACCTTTTCTGAGAGGTATCGCTGGTGATATCCTGGATTTATAAGACAACCTTATTATATTTCAGTCCATCAATTGATAATTTTACTTTTTCATCGTTAGGGCCTCTTACCGAACGAGAACTCCAAAACATGGCCTATAATTTGGATCTAGATGTTTCCGATATAAATGAGGATCTGTTTCCAATTGAAACCTATCAAGAGGATGATATCAAACTATGCGATTCATTGCCACAAGGAGTCAGTGTCCACAAGATACGTATTTTACATCTGTGCAATTGATTGACAAATTATTGTCTCGATCCATTGGGCTGACTGGGACACTGATGAAAAATGGAATTCCAGAAATAATCGAATTGACTCCTGATAACAAAATGAGGAAATCAGACAGGGGAACCTATGAACAAATGGGATGATTCAAAAGTTGCATTGGTAAAATGGTTCAATACTAAACCCGTCCATTTTTTATCTCTGTTCATGGTTGTCAACCGGAAGGAGAATGCAGACGTTGGAGCAAATCCGATTTGAGGTATATTCAAGTGAAGCAGCCTGCTATTGTGGAGACGTGCAACGCCAAAATGGGTGGCGTTGATCTTCTTGATCGAGTGATTGGGAAATATATCCAATGAGATACCGAACAAACAAGTGGACAGTACGAACTATTTATCACTTCATAGATTTCTGTGTCGCTGCAAATTGGCTGCAATACAGGGCTGATGCAAGATCTCGAGGTTTGCAAAAAAAGAGATCAAAGATTATTTAGATTTCAAGTTTGCAGTAGCAGAAAAACTCAGAGGAGCAGTTCTCAGTCCAGGATGATAATGATAGTGATGATCAGGAGAATGAAATTCCATGCAAGCGTCCAAGAAAACCTTCAGTTATTCCTTACAGAGGATTCGTTACAGCTAACGCTAATCATCTTCCGGTTTTTCGTAATGAAGAACAAAAGAGTCGATCTAGGTGTAGAAAGCCTGGATGAAGAAATCAACATTTATTTCTTGTTCTACTTGCAAGCTATTCCTTTGTATTGATAAATAGAGAAATTGCTTCTCTGATTTCCATAAAAAATAACAGAATATTAATATATAATTTCTGATTTTGTTGCCTCATGGAAAATATTTTTAATGTAGAAATTCAAACCAATTTTGAATAAATACATTTTCAATGCTAGTGTTATAGCCCCAAGGTATCATATGTGATACCTCGTACGAAAAAACAAAAACAAACCAGGGTCTCAAATGATATGCCATATTTATGAAAATCCAATGAAGTTATTGAAAATCAACTGTATATATGCTTGGGTCCGAAGAGGATAAACACTGTGTTTATAATACATTCGCTACAGTGTATCGAAACATGTCGCGAAGACAATTAATTCTGTGGAAATTCAATCGTGTTCTACCTTATAGCGTAATTAGTGTCAGGGTAATTGATCTCTAGGAAAAGTTTAGACCACAGAATGAAGTAGAGAATACTGTGTGGTATACCTTGTATATTTTTTTCAGCTTATGAAAGTAATAATTATACCAATACATGATTGAAACAGCGGAAAACGAGTAGAGTACCATCAGCATTTTCTTATCTCTAAGGAAATGGTCAAATTTTTCAGACAACACCAATGTCCTTAAGGGTTTCCATACACGGTAGCAAGGGTGCTGTACCTCGTATCTTCCAGGAAATGAAGAAAATAGATGTCCATCACGTGAAAACAGATATATTTTCTCAAATTTCAGACACTTCAGCAGTAATATTTACAAGGGGGTTTAATTTCATTTTCAATGACTCGCAATTTGAGGATAACAGAATGTGGAATTCTAAGGAAAATGTATGTGTGTGTGGCCCACACACAAAGCGTCGTTCTCCTAGTACCACATTACTTTTATATTTTCGTAATACCTAGTCAGAAATCCACTTGAGTATAATATAACTCTATAATTTAATGAAATAAGGAAAAGTGTTATGTGTGCGGCTCAAACTCAAAACATCAAGTACCACAAAACTCTTAATTTTGGTAATACCTAGTCAAAATCCATTTGAGTATAATATAGTTCCATGATTTACTATTAAGACCCTATGTAAATTTAAGAGCTGAAATGATAACACACGACGTTAACATTTGGAAAAATACATCATTTATTGAAAAATATACAATAACAAATTATAGAGATGTGAAACTGTCCTTCACATACGACAAGAAATATTCAATTTTTCTTTTGTGACTTTTGACATTTTTTGCATCTTCCAATTTAACAGAAGGGAAGTGTTCATTTGGGAATTGTTTTGTGAAAACTTTCGATTCACTTTCTTCGGAAGGTTTCCTGGCCTCATCCAATAAAGAAAAATATCTGACAGGGCACATAGAAGGTAGAATTTGGAATCTGATTTCTTTGGTCCAGTGATGATTTTCTCCAAGTCCTCTCGCATTGTTAGTATATTTTCAGAATCGCTCACGATCCAATCACTCTAGAAATTTAATTTTGAGATGAACTCTTAAAATAAACAGGTAATATCCTACTCACATTGATACACTCTTGTTCCACTGATTTAACAGCTGTTTCGAAATCCTCGAAGTTTTGGGCAATTTTTAGAGTTAGAGAAATGTTCACAATACAACTCACAGCCTCCTTTGCAAAATCGAAATGTTCACCATTAAAATATCTTGTTGTGAAAGCATATGCTGCTATTATATTCATGAGGTTGTATTTCACACAATCCGCAGGGGGTTTTGTCTAAAAAACATAAAATATTTTCCAGTGAAATGTGAATTTCGCAAAAATAAGGGAAACATATTACATGTATGAATTATTTTTACCGTTATTTCAGAAAAACTCTTTATATCACACATCGCAGGACATTTGCTCTTATACACTTCCTCCTTGGACATATCCTCAATTTTTGTATCATCATAGTACAACCACCAAGGTTGCCAAGGCGGTATTAGTTTGGTGACATCTTCTGACCTGAAAATGGGTTTTGATTTAGAACAATTTGATTGGAAGGTTATCAAATCCTTTACCATGCCACCAGAGCCTTCTGAAAACAGTTATGGTAATACTTAACTATTTAGAAGTAAAACTCAAAACACTGTAGTCTTCCTTCATTTGGAAGTTATGGCCCTTTAGTTCAAATTTGGAAAAAGGACATTTTCATCCTTCCTTTTGTGCATAAAAAAACAGGTGCCCTCTACAACTCATTTCACTCTATCTTCTTCAAAACTTTCAAGCAAATAATGACAATTTTTCTGTATAAAATTCGAATTAAAATTTCCTATACTCTTTATACTCAAGAAAAGACAAGACACATTTTTTTCACAAAGCTCTGGTGACAGGACAGCAGACTTTTGCCAGAATGATTAATATTCAAGTACTTCAAAAATGAAATGAACTCCTGCTTCTCATCCTCTGTCAGCTTATCCCAAACTTGTTCAGCATCATCTAGATTAACACCAGCTAAACGATCTGCAATGTCTAGATATGTTTCATCATCATCAGAATCAAGATCTGGTATATCTCCCAAATCAAAGTTGGGACATTCTGCATCAGAGTCACCATCCTCACTTGGTGATATTTTGTTGCTTCTGTGTGTTCCTTCCAGTATCTCGAGCATTTTTGCTTTGGACTCCTCATTGTTTTTATCAAGATTAAGTTCAGTGAAAATACTTTCTTTGTAGAAATTTTCACTGCATTCCAAATGAGAGTTAGACTGATAGCAACTCAGAGAGCAGTACAGAAGGTTGCATCTAGGACATGAGTATTTCGCCAATGCATTTTCACAGCTAAAAATATGGTTTTCAGTATCGTAAAGATGAATATGGAACCTGAAACTCACATTCTGCATGTATTAGTATCATCGAGTTCAACGATTTTAGCGCTAGCCATAGCCTCAACAAGATTATCTTACAATAATTTTCGAATATTTTGGTAATAATTCAAAAAAATAAAACGGAACGAAAATCACCATGTAAACATAAATGACAGAAATGTCAAATATTCTTCTTCTTTTGTGTATGTTCTGTTCTGTGTTCTTCTTCATGTTCCTGAGCTGCGTTCGGGTTGACGCTGATACGATCGTGAGCTCCCAATAACTTCATCGCATTTCCTTCGAATCGCGGTGCAAGTTCTGTTCCATTGTTCTCCATGACATCAAAAGCCTTGTAGACCCGATTGCACCGCTCCAACTCAATAGAGAGTCAACCAAGCTCAGCTTAATCGTTAAGGAACAAGGAAGCTGCGATTGGAAAATCCATAGTAACAAAGCCTGGCTCAGATTGATCACAACTAAAGTAGAGCGGTGAAACTGGCAATCGCGTATGGGTACTTACTGAAGGTGAATGGTGAATTCATGCAAGCCAACTTAACTTGTATTTAATTCAACTTAGTAACTTAAGCTTTAGAAGTTCGATGTTCGGAATCAAATAGAAGCATTCATCTATTATCTTTAGCAAATTATCATTTTCTTCCGCTAACGCTCCAAAAATTGGTCAGCTGTTGAAATCAGTGGCATATCTTCGCTATTCAAGTTTGGGAATCGTTGCATGAATGCCCCTTTTTCAATACAACTTTTTAAGATAAGTTAGTTGAATACAAATTAAGTTGGCTTGCATGAATTCACCTTGAGCAGTTTGATAGTCTATCTGAAATAATTGAAAACAATACATCAAACGTGTGACTTCAACTTCAAACTTCAACCGAAATTTCTGAGAGATATGAAAAAAAGTCATATTTTAAAGATCTTATTCAGTCTGCTATATGACGATGCGGTAATAAGTATTTTTTTATATATTTTCACACATAAGGAATTCGCTCTTCAAAGAACACCGCGTGAATCAAGGGACAGAAGATACAAAATAACATCAAGTTTGAAATTTTGAAGCTTGTAAGTCTTAGAAAAAACCTCCCTCGGTATGGAGTTCCAAAGTTCAGCTATTTTATTGAAAAAAGATCGCTGTGCAACACAGGTTCGACAGGTATCCAAGCTCACAATAAAGGGGCGGGAATACTGCACTCGTCGGGTCACCCGTGTTGATACTGCCAAGGGTGGGACGATTGCCGACAATTCAGAAGAGCCCCGACCGTGAAAATATCTATAGAAGAGGGACAAGTCTCCGACCCTTCAACGATGTTCCAATGAAGTGAGCGAGTCTGTGAGCGAAGAATTAATCACCAACAAGACGAATTACCTTTCTCTGAATAGAATCGAGAAGCCTCAATCTCAATGAATGTTTTGGTGCCGAACTCGCCACATGAGAACTGTACTCCAAGACAGGTCGTATCTGCGAGTCTTGTAGATCATTAGAAGCTGACAAGAAGTGAAGTATTTCTTGGCACGAAATAGAAATCCAAACTTCTGGGAAGCACCTTTAGCTATCGATCTCACAGGGTTTTCCATGAGAGATTGTTACTGATCGTGACTCCTAGCATAGAGAACTTTTTAGGAATAGTTACTCCTGACATCTGAATACTAAATGCTGATAGTTCGGCTTTCTTCGAAAAGAGATATGCCTGGGTTTTTCCACCAAGTCATCGTTAATTTTATTGACGTGAATGTTTCTTTGAATTTTTGTTTCTCGAACTGGTATGGGGACGCTGGAAGATAAACTAGTATAAAGAGTACTGTCGTCCGCAAAACTATGTATTGAATAAGATGTTTTCTCGAGCAAATCATTGATATGAAGCAGAAACAAAGGGGGCGCCAGAACTGAACCTTCTGGAACACCTGCATTTATTGGGAGAATATCAGATGATACTCCATCAACAACCACATACAGAGACCCATCAAACAAGAAACTCTTCAACAAAGCACACAACTGAGGATGCAAACCATAAGACGGCAGTTTATAGAAAGGAGACACGAATGCTATTTGGAATATTAATTACATATATATCTTCCTATTCTACTCAATATTTTTGGAAAGTACTCTGAGATATTCCATACATTATATAATATATAGGGTAATATAAAAAATATATGAAACAGGCCCCAGGCAACTGTATGTATATTATTTGTTTAGAAGGGTTTCTGTTGGAATTAGTATTCGGCAATGAAAAAACTACTTTTTGGAAAACAGAAGGGTGTCATTGAAATAAATATACATACCTACTCCAATCAGAACAGCTGATTCTACGAGTTTCATTTTTTCCAAGGTCCTGACATAGTGTTTCATTGTAGTGTTCGGTTTACAATAACCCTGTATTTTGAAAGTTCTCTTGACAGGAGGAATCCGAATATATAGAAGACCAGAGTATACGTAGTTGCATTCAAAAACACAAAGTTCTTTACCACGCTCTGCTTCCGATCAGTATACCCTGTATATTGGTGAAATATTCAAAAGGGATAAATTCGTTGATATCTGAAACTTTCTTTCAAAAATTTTTAGATAATTCCACACTATACAGGGTGTCCCAAACTCGATGGCCTATTAGACATTTCTGGAAAACGGCACATAGGATTATTTTGAAAATTTGATTTCTTAGGTATTTAGTTCTGTTCTATCGATCTAAAATATTTTCAGCGCTGCGACGTTGTCGTTAATATTCAAAAGTAGCAGCAACTTTGATATTTTAAATAGGACACCCTATATATTATTACATTTCTCGCTTTGTTATTGCTTTCCGATTATTTTTGTATGATACTTCCCTATACCTATCTCAAGTGGTTTTCGAGAAATTCATTGATTACCTTATTTTTTGTGCAAAACATAGCTTTAATAAAATGCTTATTACTGCGGTATTTGGATTCAAAGACAGCTTAAATTTTGGTTGTAGTCTGACAATGCCCTGTGTATTAGTTGTGTCTAAGAGAATTCTTTCTCCATTCTACAGGGTCGTTCAAAATTTGTGATTTTACCGATACATACGAAAGTGGTGAAAAGTGCATTTTTTCAAATGGAACATCCTGTATATTATCGAAAATCCTGAAAGACAATTGAAGTTCCTTTCAAATGATGTGTCATGTTCCTATACCTAAATAGTCAGGTTTCCCAAATAAATGCAAGTTTCTATAAAAATTGGATTATTTTGACATATTTTGTATTAGGTAGCAATGATATGTCATAGAACATGTCATTATGCAAATTCGACAATTAATGCATGAATGATGAAACGTTTGCGCGTACAATAACGTAAATTTGAT
Source organism: Zygogramma bicolorata (assembly GCA_032362365.1). Taxonomy (NCBI): domain Eukaryota; kingdom Metazoa; phylum Arthropoda; class Insecta; order Coleoptera; family Chrysomelidae; genus Zygogramma; species Zygogramma bicolorata. The sequence goes on from JAVJAQ010003728.1 coordinate 20,902, forward strand.
TAGAAAAGAATCAAAATGGAAATTGTTTATTCTTCATGGTCAATGTGATCAAATTATAGCAAAAACATGCAAAATGTTCTGTAGTATATTGAAGTGTATGAAGATGACGAACTGACTGTACAAAGGATGATTAATATACAGGTTATTACAAACTCGATGGCCTATTAGACGTTTTTGGAGATAAGAGATAAGACGATAAGTGATTGCGATCTACCTCTTGAAAATATTTTCACCGTTACAGTGTTGCCACATCTGCTTGTAACTAATATTGACTTCCTAATTTCAAATGGGGAACACCCAGTATTCCATTCCGTATTTGAACTCTACTGATAAATACAAATAACTTTTACCAAACATGTCGTATACCTATCTCTACCTTTTATCAAATATTTATTATTTTGTAATTGCTTTGCTACCAAAATGAGACCAACTTTGATTCAAATATCTCTCTTTTTACTTGAGCTTTTGTTTTATTTTCAATACTTTCTTCTGACAGGAATACTATGAAAATCACTGCTTGTCAAACTTAAAGTTTGTTTTGCTCTTTTCTGGTCACGGCACACTAGATCATTTCAATTGGGAAATATGACCTATTTTGATTAGTTATGGGAATTGAAAATGATAGTCACACACTTCAATATACTACAGAACAATGAACATGTTCTTGCTATAATTTGATCACATTGGCCATGAAGAATAATCAATTTCATCAAAACTTCATTTGAATTGTTATTGCTTTCCATTTTGATTCCATTATTGCCTTCTATTTTGATTCTTTTCTAATCAAATTCACGTTAATGACGTTCAAACGTTTTATTATTGATGCATTGATAGTCAAATTTCCATAATGGCATGTTCCATGACATTTCATAGCTACCTAATACAAAATATGTCAAAATAATCCAATTTTTATAGAAACTTGCATTTATTTCGGAAACCTGACTATTTAGGTATAGGAACATAACACATCATTTGAAAGGAACTTCAATTTTCTTTCAGGATTTTCGATAATATACAGGATGTTCCATTTGAAAAAATACACTTTTCACCACTTTCGTATGTATCGATAAAATCACAAATTTTGAACGACCCTGTATAATAGAAAAATAATTTCCTCAGACACAACTAATACACAAGGCATTGTCAAACTATATCCAAAATTTCAGCTGTCTTTGAATCCAAATACCGCAGTAATAAGCATTTGATTAAAGCTATGTTTCGCACAAAAAATAAGGAAATCAATGAATTTCTCGAAAACCACTAGAGATAGGTATAGGGAAGTATCATACAAAAATAATCGGAAAGCAATAACAAAGCGAGAAATGCAATAATATATAGGGTGTCCTATTTAAAATATCAAAGTTGCTGCTACTTTTCAATATTAACGACAACGTCGCAGCGCTGAAAATATTTTAGATCGATAGAACAGAACTAAATACCTAAGAAATCAAATTTTCAAAATAATCCTATGTGCCGTTTTCCAGAAATGTCTAATAGGCCATCGAGTTTGGGACACCCTGTATAGTTAGTGCTCAGCTGAACGACTGAAAGGTAATAAGGCTACAAAATGCAAATATTACTGTATATGGGTTGAGGATTTTTTTCAAGAATAAAGAAGCTGAGAATTTATCAAAACTAATTCTTTATAGGTGTGAATGAGAAAGGAACCATATTTCAAAATTTTACCCTTTTCATTTTCGAACATACTCCAAATTTTAAAACAATGTTGACGACATTTTCAATTTATTTGCCATAACTTGCGAATTTGGCTCGCCAATTTAACCTTTTCTTCTTACCTTTTCATAATCTCAAAGCGTGTGAAGAATCGAATTCGAAAACTTCATCGGTATTGTGTGAATACCTCACATACCCACTGCTTGATATGAAAAAATCGGTGATATCGGACTCTATCGCAAAAATAAAAGAAAAAATTATGACATATTATAATATTGCATGAAAAGTTGGAAAATTCCTGTTTTTGTAGGCAACTTGCGCTACTCTGCCAGTACTGCATAAATTACATTTGTAACACAAAACGCAGCTTTTCTCAACTGATTACATACCTACCTAAATAGCTATTGACTAACTGAAGCAACTTTTAAAAGCGAATACGAAAAGATCGTTACAAAATGAATTCATGATTCACGATTCGAACTTCCTTCAGTTCCTACCTACAACTCTAGAAATCTCGAAATTTCTCGATCTGTCTACGACCGCCGAGACAACCGTGAAGTTCCGGTAACGTCGATATAACTCCAGCAGGGGGTGTCTCAATTGCACAGAAGAACTTAATTTCGTGCTTCTTTAGTAGAATAAAGAAATCAATTAAGAATTACACCAACGGTGATAAATCACTCAACTTCAATGATTTTTCTATTTTGTTCGTTTCATATGATGATAGATCATCGCGAAAGTCGACATGTTACGGGCGAACAAAAAATATTGAAAGATACAGAAATATTTTATCAAATTCAATATGGGTGACACTTATGCGAAAAAAATAATAATGACGACTATCATCGAATATGAAACCTTCAAGCAAAATACGCATTGAATAAACTATTTGTTGAAATTATTCGTGCTCGAATATTATCTCAACTCCTTATATTACCTGCTCGTGCCTTAAAAGACACTGAAATCTAATCTAAAACTCCGTGAACTCTGATTGCTGTATGAAGTGGCACTGGTTACTTTATATTTTTTGATATTGACCCGATGCCGATGGAGATGGCAGGTGGGTATAGTCGAGTTCCGAAACGTAAGGTATTACCCATTTGGTATACGCACATTTAGTAGTTGCACACGGTCCATAAGACTGGCGAATTCGCATATAGGAAAGCAACTGATTTTTTCATTTTTGGGTTATACTGTTTCCTCGTTGTTTTTGTTTTTACAACATACTAGTGAACTATACAAAAATCACGTAATAAGTTCGTATACGATAAACTCGAGGATAATTCAACGAGAAATAACTTGAATATCGAAGTTTATTGAAATCTTTTTCATAAAGTAATGAACACTTAACTAATATGCTAATTTGTTTCAAACTATTTATGCTAAATACTGTCTGCACATAATGAAAAGCTTTGAATTAAGTATTATTCTTTAAAAACTTATCATCTCTCGTTATCCACGGGTTTTGAATACAGTCATAAGCTGTTTCTGCAATAGGCAAAAATAGTGTGTTTAAGAATTTCTTCCTAATATGAAATAGAGAATTCTGTTTCATTTTTAGCGCGACAAGTCTAAGTTTTCCATCTATCTCAGTATTTTGAGTTAGTTTTACAGCGTATGACGTTCGAATTAACCAAAAAAATTCTTACTTAAGACTGACGTGAACCTCCACGCCCTTGATAAGACATCGTGTAAGGAAACGACCCACCCCCAATGACCCTACGTAATTTATGGATGGCCCCTAAAGGGTTCAAAAATATTGAGTAATTCCCGTTTATTCCAAATATTTGTATTGAATTGAGTTGGGGCTCGTTTATCAAATAGCAGCTGGTTTTCAAAAAAATTTCCTTTTCATGTATTTGGAAGCGTAGTAAAATGACCCTTCAAAGTTCGAAAATAGGGCATATCTAGCCTTTTTTGTACATTATAATCGGAAACACAACGGTTTTTATTCGTCTGGTGCCCGGAACCCATCATTGTCATCATTCCACCTTCTTCACCAGTTTTAACCGAATTGATACCATTATCATCGTAAAACTGAAAAACTTATATCAGGTATAATTTGTAGGTTACATCAAAACAAAAGAGCATCGCAATGAGTTCATTGAAAAATTGGTTATAATTTGGTAAAAATTATGAAGAATGTGGAATGATCTGTAATAAGTGGCCCTCGACGGTTAAAAACGAAGTTCCAATTTTTTGGACATCAGATTAGTGTTCTACGCCTCAAAAAACGTAAGTATGACTGTATGACGAAACATCTTTGAAAACTAATTTCTTTCTGATGAACAAACTTCAACCTCAAATTATTCTTCCATTTCAGTAGAAAGATGAAAATTGATTCCACTAATGAATTCAATGCTGGGGGAAACCGGTTTGAAAATATAAATGTATTTCCACTAAGCTAATTGTGTATAAAAACATGGTATAGAACTAAACAACAATCAAATTTGTTTTTGGTACATCAGTGCAGTTGAGGCACGCCCTGCCGATGTTTCGAGAGCGCTCTTTTCTAGTCGTGAAATGAATGTTCGATGGCGTTCGGAGAAACTTCGAGAATATTCGGGTCGATTTTATCATGTATATATAAGGAGTTGGAGCGAGCTGGACTTCAGTGAATTCAAATAAAGCGAACAAGAAGCAAGCAAGTACAGAGTAGTACTAGCGATAAATTTACTGTCTAGTGATTATTCGAAGTAATCTACAGATTTCAAGTGTAAATCGAGTGAAATTTGTTGAATAAAGGAAGAGAAAATGGTTAAAGCTCCAGCAGTTGGTATTGACTTGGGAACGACATACTCCTGTGTGGGAGTGTGGCAGCATGGAAAGGTGGAAATCATCGCCAACGATCAAGGCAACAGGACAACACCCAGCTATGTCGCCTTCACAGACACTGAGCGCCTCCTCGGAGACGCTGCCAAGAACCAGGTGGCGATGAACCCGAGCAACACAGTCTTCGATGCCAAACGCTTGATAGGCCGTAAATTCGACGACCCCAAAATCCAACAGGACATCAAACACTGGCCCTTCAAAGTGGTGAACGACTGCGGGAAACCAAAGATCCAAGTGGAGCACAAGGGCGAAAGGAAAACTTTCTCCCCGGAAGAAATCAGTTCTATGGTGTTGACCAAAATGAAAGAAACGGCAGAGGCATATTTAGGAACTTCGATCAGAGATGCCGTTATAACAGTGCCAGCCTACTTCAACGACTCACAAAGACAAGCCACGAAGGATGCAGGTGCCATCGCAGGTCTCAACGTTCTGAGAATTATTAACGAACCAACAGCAGCCGCTCTTGCATATGGACTCGACAAGAACTTGAAGGGCGAAAGAAATGTTCTTATCTTCGATTTGGGTGGGGGAACTTTTGATGTGTCTATTTTGACTATCGATGAAGGATCACTATTTGAGGTGAGAGCTACAGCTGGTGATACGCATCTTGGTGGCGAAGATTTCGATAATCGTTTGGTCAATCACCTAGCCGATGAGTTCAAGAGGAAATACAGGAAGGACCTTCGAAGCAATCCAAGATCTCTACGTCGATTGAGGACAGCGGCAGAGAGAGCCAAGCGTACCCTCTCCTCGAGCACCGAAGCCACCATCGAAATAGATGCTCTCTTCGAAGGCATAGACTTCTACACGAAAATCAGCAGAGCGAGGTTTGAAGAACTGTGTTCAGATTTGTTCAGAGGGACACTACAGCCAGTAGAGAAAGCTTTGAACGACGCCAAGATGGATAAAGGACAGATTCATGATGTTGTCCTTGTTGGAGGGTCTACCCGAATACCGAAAATCCAACAGCTTCTGCAGAACTACTTCAATGGTAAATCATTGAATCTGTCAATAAATCCTGACGAAGCTGTTGCCTATGGAGCCGCCGTCCAAGCAGCAGTGCTCAGTGGTGAAACAGACTCGAAAATCCAGGATGTCTTGCTGGTAGATGTCACTCCATTGTCTCTTGGCATTGAAACTGCAGGTGGAGTAATGACGAAGATAATTGAACGAAATGCAAGGATTCCATGCAAGCAGTCTCAAACATTTACCACCTATGCAGACAATCAACCTGCAGTAACAATCCAAGTTTTCGAGGGCGAGAGAGCGATGACGAAAGACAACAATCTCCTGGGAACCTTTGATTTGACTGGAATTCCTCCCGCACCTCGAGGAGTCCCAAAAATTGAGGTTACCTTCGATCTGGATGTTAACGGAATCTTGAATGTATCCGCCAAAGACACCAGTTCTGGCAATTCTCGCAATATTGTCATCAAAAATGATAAGGGCAGGCTTTCACAGAAAGACATCGATAGAATGCTGGCGGAAGCGGAAAAATATAAGGAGGAAGATGAACGCCAACGACAGAGACTTGCAACAAGAAATCAATTGGAGGGATATATCTTCCAACTGAAACAAGCCGTTCAGGACTGTGGAGACAAGTTGTCTTCGGAAGACAAGTCTACTATCGAGAGAGAATGTGAAAGCTGTTTGAAATGGCTAGATAGCAACAGTTTGGCAGAGAAAGAAGAATATGAGGACAAACAGAAACAGTTAACTTCTCTCTGCAGCCCAATTATGGCGAAGCTCTACAGCAGTGGTCCACAACACAACCAGTATGGGGGACAGGCAGGTAGTGGAATGCCAGGAAATTGTGGACAACAAGCTGGTGGATTTGGAGGACGAACTGGACCCACGATTGAGGAAGTTGACTAAATGGTTGACTTTAGATAAATATTACAGTATTTCTAATAGTTCCTTTCGTACTCATGTAAATAATGTACATTTGAAAAAAAGACTGAATTGTTATTTGTATATAGTACAATAAAACTTATTTATTTTTTAAATCTGTTTTGATTTGAATTCCTTAACCCCATAAAATTCATAGCAATGGTCAAGTTTACATGCACTCTTTTTAACACTCAAAAGTAGTTTCAAGAATAACTCCAGGCAAGTACTTGATAATAAAAACTACAAACTACAGGAAATAACAGCCCTTCCAAGGAACAGTGTAAACCCCCTTTTTATACCTCCCCTTCTTTCAGGCCTTAGTAGAGATCCCTCTGAATATCAACATAAAAATTAAAATATCAAAAACCATAATTCAAGGACGAGATCATTCATATACTTAGGTAGTAGTATGACCAATGCCACATGAAGAAAAAAACAACTTGCCAGTTTTCATTATTGAAAAAAAAGTTTCAGAGGAAAGTGCATTTTTTTTGACTCTATTTTCAAAGAAAAAAATGTTTCTTTGACCTTTTTTTGACCTGAAGATCTTAATATTTGTTTGGCAACATCCCTTATATACTTTTCATTTGTTAACATCCAACAAATTCACCAACAGTCACAGATCTCAACAGTTGCAAAAATTTTTGAAAAAGCCTTACTCAAAAGAATTTTGCATTACTTAGAGAAATTTGATATCATTTCAAAAATGCAAAGTGTCTATCTGAAAAGAAGGTCTACACTGAGAAGCATATATATCGCCTTAAATGACATACTTGAAGGTCTCAATGAAAACCAGAAAATAATGGGAATATTCATCGATTTATCGAAGGCTTTTGATAATGCAGACCATGACATTTTACTGGCAAAATTAGAAATAATGGGATTCAGAGGCAATATTTTCAATGTCTTAAAATCATATCTACTAGGGAGACGTCAATGTGTTGCAGCCACTGAAGGAGTTCAAGAGTACAAATCAAAATGGATGACAGTTGAACGTGGAGTACCTCAAGGATCGATTTTGGGACCGATTTTATTCCTCTTGTATATCAATGATTTGCCACAAGCAGTATCTCAAATGGTGAATATGTTTGCTGATGATAATTCATTAATAATACGGAAACAATCCAATGACAATTTGTTAGAAACAATTCCTTGAACTCTAGAAATTCTGGAAAAATGGTATAACGCAAATAATTTCAAATTGAATATTCCAAAATCGAGTACTATCAAGTTCAGTTTTAGAAAGGAACCGACACTGAAAATTACCCATGAGAATAAAACAATTGAAACATGTCAACATACAAAATTTCTTGGTATTGAAATTGATGCCCAGCTAAATTGGAAAGAACATATTAACAGCTTGACAAAAAAACTTCGGTCATTTACATTTGCATTGCGAACAATTAAATTATTCGTTAACCAAAATGCAGCCATCAAAGCATATTACGCTTATAAATATATTCCAGAATGAAGTATGGAATTATATTTTGGGGAAATTCTGTCGAAATTACCACAATTTTCAAAATACAAAAATCCTGCATAAGAAGTATCTTTCACCTTAAAAGAAGAGACAGTTGCAAGGAAGTCTTCAAGGAACAGGGAATACTCACTCTGCCATGTATATACATATTATATGAATGTGCATATTTTGCAGTGAAAAATTATGAAGAATTCATGAAGAAATTTGAAACAGTAAATCTTCACAACACCAGACATACAAAACTTAAATTACAACAAACACGATATGCCCAAGTTCAGAAAAATGTTGTTAATCAAGTTTCAAGAATTTTGAACAATGTTCCCAAAGAATTCAGAAAATTGCCAAAATACCAATTCAAACTGAAATTCAAGCAGTATTCATCAGAAAAAGCATTTAATTGTATTTTAGATTTTTGTAATTGATTTTTTTTTATTTTATTCATTTATTTATACATATTCGTTCCACACTGTAAAGTATTATGGAATAAATTGAATATTATTATTATACATCCACTTATTACTACAATAGAAAAAATAAAAAACTCGCTTTCAAAACATATATAAATACTTTATTCAGAGTTCAAAGGACGGATACAAAAGTTCAGAATGTATGTATAAAGTCTTATATTTGAACGGAAGCATATATTTTCAAGTATGAAATATAATGGCACTTGGTACTAAGTGTGAAATTGTCAAGAAAATACATAATTTGAAATTGTAAAGTTGGTTCTATTTGCAATATAAATAAATACTAATCTTCGTAAAGTCTACAAAACAATTTATATAAAAAATAATTTAGGTTAGTTTGATTTAGGAAAGAATCTAAACAGACATTTTTAGCACATAATTGACTTGCTACATCACATTTCATTTAAGTCACTTTGATCGCAAGCTGAAAAACAAAAATAGGATACCACCATTGGAAGAAATTGAACAATACAATATCTTTATCTAAGTATAGTACCAAAGTTAGTTGCTTAACTGGAAAAACCTACTTCAGTTAAGTTATTGGAGAAAATTTGAGAGATACATTTTGGAACAAGCAATGCACCTCTTTGTTATTCAACGTTATGAAAATAATATAGTTCTTCCAATGCAGCTTTATCGTGGAATTGGTGCAGCCTCCAGTTGTGCAGGGAAACCGACTGTGACAAAAGTGGGAATAAAACACCAGTTAAATATTTGCTTGCTCTGATCGGTGGTTCATTACAGATATAAAATGAAAATTATTAGATTTAAGGCCGATTGCACCGACTTTTTCTTATGGGAGCATTAAGCTAATGGACCATTAAAAGTCATTTAACGTATTGCAGCGATTGCGCCATAGGTTAAAAGATTATTAACATTCTCACCTGACTTAAAGAGTCACTTTGTTAATGGTCTCCTAACAAAAAGTCGGTGCAATCGGCTCTTATTTAACTTTGTAGGAATTAAAAACCTACCGAAAATAAGTTTTAACACTGTAGAAGTGTTTTTCTTCCTTCAAGTATATACGTGATTTTTCCACTGCCAAACTGCATTGGTAGCTGTAAGTACGAATGGAATGTTTGAAAAAATGTGTAATAATGTCAATTACTCGCAAGCCAAAAATTGTGAGCACAAGACGTTGGCCGAGTGTGTCAAGTCCATAATTGGCCTTATCCTCCAGTTCTTTTTCTGCTCCCACAATCCTGACATCTCTAATGTAATGGCTAACTTCCAATACTAGTGTATTTTAAATTAACAGTGGCCGCCAGTGGGAAAAGAAAAAACTATATTACATGTTTGTCATTTGTATGAAAATCACTAATCCTTTGATATTCATTCAGCATTTTAAAAATATGCCACAAAAAACATATAATAATAACAATACCTTAACGTCTAGAGGAGGTTCTAGAGGAAGATTGGCACTAACTGATTCTGGATAAAACAGTTTGTTTCATCATAGGTGAAAACATTAATGAATGATGGAAATGAAAAAAATCAATTACAGAGTAATGGATTCTAGAATATTCCGGTCCATCCTCGTGGATTTAAATGATCACAAAGAGATGCAGCTCGTTCGTCCAATACAAATACCATTTTGGAGAAAAAAAAAGTTTTTATCACAATACATAAAATTTGTCAAAATACTTCAATAGAAACTATAAATCTTAACAGTAAGTAAAAAGCAATCTAATATGAAAACCTAGCATATATCACTTTAAAAATTAAAAGTAATAATCAAGGAAGGAATCAAAATGTATACAAAGCTTAATGAACATATGGCCCTCAAACTATAGCATATTGAAAAAACTCATAGTGATCCAGACGGACACTTTCAATTTCGTAGTTTCCAAACTATTCCTCATATTCGAAAATATTGTTGGTGAAAGCTGCTTCAAATATTAGCTGATATCTTTCAAAAATAATTTTTTGAAAGATGTCTTAGATATCTTTCAAAAAATGTATTTCTTTAATCTAGATTAAAATGACATTCGATTTGCAAAACGACTAAGATCAAGAAATTATTAAAGGTAATAAAATACATCAACATAATATATTTTTGATACAAAATAATCGATTAAATTGCATTCTTTCATACCTACTTTATAATATATACCAAATTAATAACCATGAATTTCGGATTGGCCCTATTTGGAATGTAAAAAACAAGTTAATCGAAATAAACTATTTTATAAAATATTAAGTACTACTCAAGCTGAAACACAGGTGATTTAAAATAATTCCACCTGGTTGAAGGAATTGTGGAGTCATGCAAAATCATAAAATGACTTTATGAAACCAATGGAATATTTTGGCTCATCCAAACATAAAATAGTTTTTAGTTCAAATTAGTTCAAATCTCTCAGCTATTTGAATATAGGCAGAATCAATGAGCTCATGATGAAGTCCAAAGTGTAAGCTGCCTGAATGTCCTATTTGAATAATTGCGTGTAGAATTAATAATAATATTCACAAGTTACATTGGGTTGCATGAATCCACTTCACAACAGAGTTGAGGTGGATTTACGAAAAAAGTCAAATCAAATTAGACGCAAAGTGAAGAGAGAAATATATGAATCTACAGGTCTGAGGCAGATCTGGATAACGATCAAACTTCTTGAGAGCTTTTTGTATCTGTTTGCCTCCATATGGCATGTACTGTGGATAGCTCGAAGCAGATGGCGCTTGATGAAATGGAGGTTATGACAGGCGTCATCTTGTCTAATTTTTTTAATGATTCGATATGAAAGTGATTACCTTTGCATTTATTGATTCATTTATTGATTTCTATTTCAAATCTAACATAATATATAGTAACTAAATGTCATGCACAGTTTATTTTGGTTTTTTTTGACCCACAGAACTGATAGAACTCACAGAATTCTGCGGTTCACCCCAACTGTCACAGCGCCATCTGGCGCGAGCTATATTTCATGCTCGTCTTACTTAACAATAGTCGATTCATTTAATATTCATAGTGATTGTTTCTTGTGATAAATGAAAGATTATTTAAGAAAAGGAACCATTGTTATTTTATTGTCTTACTCTTTCATAAATCCACTTTCACATAAAAATACACTGACACTCTCTGTCATCCAGTATAACTTGTTCTACCGAAAATAAAGGCGTTATCTGAAAAGCAGCACGTAAACAAATAACAAATATAAATTGATCCCAAAAATGCAAGGCACGCAATGTATTGTCAGATATGTATTATCAGAGCTGTGTTGTAATCACAGACTTTCTTATTATTGCAGTTTCGGTTGTGTTCACTTTCGAAACCGGAGATGAAACTACCTCTGACGAAACCAACCACGGTGATACTTTGCTGAGGGTCGGACTCAGAGGAGTTATCAGTTTTGAGTCTACCTCATCACTTTTGATCTGAAATGAGCATAAACATCAAAAAATTATACTTCGTGCAAATTCATTCTTCATTCATTTTCATTCAAGTCCGCCGAAGATATTGAGAAGACATAGAAAAATCGAAAATTCAACAATATCGTATCATAAATTCTTCAGTCAATGATAACTGATTAACATGAGACAAAATTGCGCATTCAGACCAGAATTTACAAATTAAAATAAGTTTTGATTTCAAGTAGCGCTTGAGAAAAAGAATCTGATAGAATGTGCATGGGTTCTCTGTATATTCTTCTCTTTGAGTACCAATTGAAACTTGAACTCAGTTTTAGTTTCTGATGAACTCGGGCGCTAAACTAATTTCCATTGGTAGCACTGGTGCACAATCAGTAGCCTTCTATCCTTTATTTATGTTTAAAACAATAAAAACAGAGATATACTAAATGAGCACCGCTTTACCAATGAAATGGAAAGGATTACCAATCCTTATAGATTATATTCAGTACAAAAAAACAACATGAGGCGGATTCACTTTCAATAATTCTTGTGTACATTAAATGAAAAAGGTGCCATTTTCCCAACATTTGGTACTGTCAGCTGCATTTATAAGGCAAAGACACAAAAGGGGAATAAAGAAAAAAAAGGATTGAAGAGATAGGGAAAAATGTGCAAGAAATTGTGAACAATAAAAAAACTTGACTCCTGCAGCCTCACATTAGAAAAGATGCAATTTAGAGAAGAAAACTTGTGAAATACTACTGTAATACTGCCGAATGAAGGCATTCTGGAAACTTTGAAGTAGATGGAATTAGATATGTTGGGAGTCACTTCAGTTGTCATCTGTCAGGTCATGACAAGTATCATTCATCAGGTAAGCTGCCATAGGCGAGTTCTGAAATTCAACAGTTAATTCCATCAGTTCTATCACTGATGCCTCTCTCTCTGTTTGTGACGAACCAAAAACAGAGAGGGAAATATCAGTGATAGAACTGCTGGAAGTTACTGTTGAATTTCAGAACTCGCCACATCTGTCATTAGCTTCAATCATAGCATAGACATTTTTGGGAACTTTGGCAAAATTCCGCAGAAATGAATTTTGGGACATGAATATAAGACTCAAATAGGAAATTTACAGGTAGGTATAAGGTTTCAATTGCTTGTTTTATGTTGATTCTCAATAAACGATAAAACTGGAACCTTTGGTGTGAAAGTTGAAACTTTTACTACAGATCGATTACTCCAACACCAAATTGTTATCACTCGCTTCCAACGCGCGTTCCGCTTATGAGGTAGGTTATCATCTTCAGAGAAAAATTGATACTAAATCTAGAGACTAGAGTAAGCTATTTATATACTTCACAATTTCAGGTAGTGCAGCAACTACCTGCAACGTGGAACGAACAATGAACTGAAATACGGGCTAAAAGGGATATGCCCTTTGTCATCATTCATGATGCATTGGATAGCCTTGTGTAATAAACAAGGTCATTGTTCAGAGCATGTTGGGAGATACTGTACTTTTCTACTCTTATTTATCTTGTGTGTGCAAAATTCTCTTTGAAACGGGTTTTTATAGCTAGTCGGCTCAAGCCTATGCATTTATTGTTGCAACTTCGACAATTGATTTGGTAATGCCCAACTTTTGTTTTCTAATTCATCTTTTTGATTGCCAAGGAGTTTTTCTAATTTATAAGAAGTTTTATAGCGAATATCTGTTCAAGTCATCTAATGAATTGAGATTCATGTTGCTCGAAATGCTCTGGACAATGACCACATAATTGGTATTCAGTGCAGGTGAGAGTCTAGAAATAGCAAATTTAAAATAGCTTGAACGGTGACAAAGGGGCTATCCTTCTTAGCTCGCTTTTTACATTATTTATTAATTTATTGACAAAACAAACCTTCCGAACAGAACAAGTTCTGGTATGAGAAAGATAATACATTGTATATAATCAAGTTCAAATATTTCAAAATAATCGAAAAGTAACAATTACAAACAACTTTACATGTTTATTGATTGATGAAGATCATTATGATATCAATTCTAGTTTGTTTTTTCAAGAAAACATTTATGGATTTTGAATTTTTAATATCGTCTGAAAGATTATTGTAAGTTTCTATACAACTAGATATAGGATTGTTTTTGCCTTTATTCGAATGAATGTTATTCAAGTGGAAATTATTGGCATTTCTGATATTATAGTTATGTAATTTTGATTTTTTTTAAAATGACTATTACCTTTTTGTAAATTATTTGTTAGTTTGTATGCAAATTTTGCCCTTTCAAATTTTATTAGTTTATCTAATGTGAAAGTTTTGATATCTTTATATAAGTGTAAAGAAGGTGTTTCCCACGGTTTTTTAAAAACAAATTTTTATTGCTTTCTTCATCAAAAGATAAATGATCTCTTTTTGGTTTTTACTACAAGATGACCATACTGTTATTAAATATCTAATATGTGAGACATTATTGGCATTATAAATGAGATTTTGAATTTGATTATCTAGAAAATCAATTCTTCTTATTGCTCCAATCAAAGGAAATAAATGTTTTCTTAATTTTATCCACATGGCAATCAAAAATGTTTGCCTATCAATTTTAATTTGGTTATACTATTTACATAAATTAAATAAAAAATTGGGGCCAATACTGAACCTTGGGGAACTGCCATGGTGGATTGTTTTTCAATACTTCGATTTCCATCAATAATAACATATTGAATACGATTTTTACAATAATTTTCAAAAAGTTTATAAGAGTGACCTCTTATTCCTGAAGTATTCAAAATTTCCACCAATATTGTATGATTTACTGTATCAGATGCTTTTTCTAAAAAAATGGTGACGCCATATTTACTTCCATCTAAAGTTTCGAAAATGTCATTCATGAAATCAGTTATTGCGGATTGGGTATTTGAATTTGGTATGAAAGCATATTGAAATTTATCGAAGCCAAAATTATCTTTGATGAAATTAATCAGTTGTTCTTTTAGTACTTTCTCAAAAATTTTGGAAAAAACATTCGGAAGAGCTATTGGACGATAGTTAGAAATATTATTCCTCTCTCCTCCCTTATAAATTGGTTCCAATATGGTTCTTTTGAGATAATTTGGGAAAACACCTTCTTCAATACATTTATTTATTAATAATAAGTGATAGGGGTAGGCTAATTAGATCAACAATATCTTTCAAGTCTTTCGAGGTTATTTGATCTTCGCCAGGAGCAGTGTTGGATTTGAGTGATATTATAATTTCATGAATTATTTCTTCAGAAACTGGTTTTAAAAACATGGTTTTATCACAAAGTGATGACATCATTGGTTTGGTTTTGAATTTTTTTGATAAAGTCAATCCAATTTCAGTGAACAAGTTGACAAATTCATTGCATATATCCTTGTTAGATGTTATTAGTGTGCCAGATTTATTTTTAATTTGATTTATAGATTGTTTTTCCTTATTTTTTCACCTATATTGCTAGTGATGATATCCCAATTTTGTTTTAGGTTCTTATCAGCTTTTTCAAATTGTTTATTGAGCTTTCGTTTCTTTAAATCTTTGCATAATGTATCGAGCTGATTTTTATTTTTTTTTTAATGTATTCTTTAAGTCATCAAGATTTAGATATTTTTTCAATTTTTTGTATAATCTATCTCGAATTTTCATTTTATCTAATACAGATTTAATTATCCAGTTATTGTTATCTCGAGTTCTAAAGGTTTTCATTTCACTGGATTTTTCTTTGCATTCTTTTATACAGTTGGCAAGTTCTTCAAATGTTGGTATATTACTGAAAGAATTCAATTATTGTTGACAAATCGATCAGAATAATAAGTAGTAACAAAGTCTACATCGAACTAAAAAACTTTGCGGATGATTTTTGCACTAACTCAGATTGTAAAGAATTTAGATAGCTAACCCTAGTCTTCAGATTTAGTATCAATTTTCTTCTCCTGAAGATGCTAGCCTTGTTAGCGAAACGCGCAGTCGAGTGTTTGGTCTTAGGGTAACTGATCTCTACAAAAAGTTTAATTTGTCAATTTTTGAAGTTGAGGGTCGAACCACCCCATCTTTTCATCATATTTCTTCAAAATCGATTGAAATGATGAATAACAAGGTATCAATTAAGATGCATTTCGTTTCATTCACGTAGAGGTTTAAGTTGTGTTCAGAATCACAACAAAAATCGTCTAGGAACAGTTCGAAATAGTTGGACTGTTGAGACGTGAAGGGTTTGTCTGGAATATATCTACAATAATTGAGTGGGTGACTATTTTGAACCGTCCTAGAAGAGTATTTATTGCGAACTGGAATACGGCTATAGAAACAAAGAAAACGACTCAATTGACATAGAACGGAGCTGACAGAATTCTTCGAGTTCTATTACGACTACCGTTTGCAAAATATAACTAAGAGGTTACAAATTGAAGCAGACTTGCAAACATAAAAGACTCACAAAAATAAGCGTACGCAGTACTCACCTCTTCCTCCGAATCCGTAGGTTCGGCCCCGATCGATTCATCTTTCACGTCACTTTCGTCGTTACAAAACGGATTATTCGGGTGAAACGGGATCGGATGGAAAGGATTACCGTTGGTATCGTTCAAATAGGTAGCGAACGGGTTGAGGTTGACTTTTTCGTCTTCAACTTGACATATTTCTAATTTGCCGTCGTTATGACCGAAAAACGTGACGGTAACCGGGGTCGGGCATCGTTTCAGATCTCTTTCCTCGACTTTATTATTTCTGATTTCTTCGGTTACTTCTTTCTCGAGGATTTTCGGAGATTTTAGTATCGAGTTCGTTATGATGGGAGGTAAGCTCGGCGGACCGCTGACGGATAGTGTTAACTTATCCCCGCCCTGGACGCAACAGAAGCGTTAACATAAACGAAAAAAGCACATGTGCAGGGATCTCCCCGCATTTTGCTTTGCTGTCTCTCCTCAACAATCTCGAACATGTATTGCAATGCACCAGTTGGAAATGATTTAAGAAAGGCAAAATGTGGGAGTTTCTTGTGGTAATGGTTTCACTGAACGATCATTTTGGTAATAATGCATATTTCTACAATAAAAGTTGCGATAAGACGAGGCAAATGCGGTGAAAATTCATAATCAACATTATTTTCCTTATTATTTTCTCTTTGATATTGTTTGATCCACTATTTTCCACATTTTTATAATTCATATTTATTTTCATTCAATTTCTGCTTAATAATAATAATGTTTATTGCTCCCAAGAAATAACAATTATTTATGATAGGGAACAGTTTCGATTTAAGCAGTTGAATGCAGTTCGCAAAAAAAGATTTGTACCAAAAAATAATGAACACACCTATGCATGAGGCGCGTACACATGCACACTCATACTAACAAATTAAATTAAATGGCACTAAAAGATGTAACACGAAACAAATATCACGATAGCAAACACTTTTTCAGTTTTTTTTTAATTAAAACAGATTTTTGGTGACCTTCAGTGATTTTGGTAAGCTGTTATAGCAGATGACGCCTTCGTATAATATAGATTTTTCATCAAAATTTGTTTTGAATTTTGCCAATGAAAAATCATTTGCTCTTCTTGTTGAATGATCGTGATCATTCGAGCTCAGTTTTAGGTTTGAATGCTTGATGTTGTTGTTTTTGAGAAGATGAATGAATAATTATGTTCTGTATTGGAAAATGGATATAATGTCTAGAAGTCCTCTAGGTTTATAAAGGTCAACAGTCGGTTCTTTATGATCTAGTTTGAATATACATTTCAGAATTTTATTTTGAAGAGTTTGGAGTGGTTTTATATTCGAATTATTGGCTGTTTCCCAAATTGAGATTAAATATTGTATTCTGGAATAAACTAAAGAGGAATAAATAACTTTTTTATAATGTAATGGAATTTGATTTCTTATTCTATATAGGATACCCAAAATTGGTGAAATTTGCTTTCTCACTATTTCTATATGTTTTGACCATGTTAAATTTTGATCTATATACAACCCAAAAAATTTAGTGAATGTGGAATATTCAATGGATTCACTCTCAAATTTTATTGAAACTTTCGAAATATTAGGTATTGTCTTCCTGGAAATGAATGTGTAGGAAAACTTGCTGTAATTCAAACTTAATTTGTGAGAAGCCATCCATGATGATAAATATTTCAAATCATAAGTTATATCTTCATTAATTTTTTCAATGTTATGTCCTGAATAGATGAGAGTGGTATCATCAGCAAATAAGTAAGAGGTTCCTCTCAGAGGCAAATCTTTGATAGTATTGATATGAGGAAGAGAATAGGACCTAACACTGAACCTTGTGGTACTCCACAAACAATAGTTTTAATTGTACTAACTTTTTCTCCCATATAAACATATTGCTTTCTATTACTCAAATAATGTTCGAACCATTCATATACCCTTCCCCTCAATCCTGCATGATACAATATTTTCAGGAGTATATTATGGTCAACAGTGTTGAAGGCCTTCTTCAAGTCCAGTGATAAGAGTCCACGTATTTGGTTAGAATCTAACTGTGTACGAAAGTTGGTAATTATATCCATTGCCGCACCTTCTGTATCACAAGACTTGAGAACCCCATATCGACGACAATAGAAAAAATCTTTTTTTTTTCAGATAATTACACAATCTACTTTTCATTAATTTTTCAAGAATCTTTGATAAAATGGTAAAACAGATATAGGTCTATAATTTTCCATTTCATTTCTCTCACCACCCTTGAAAATAGGTTTAACTTTTGCCACTTTCATATTTTCTGGTACAATTCCCAAATCAAAAGATAAATTTGCAAGTTTTTTCAATGTCGGAGTTTATTCTGATTTAACTGCCTTCACAAAATATATCTTTTTTCTAATCATTTCATTTTTTTTGTCTGGATTTTGGTTCCTTCGATTTCTGTTTATTCAAATATATTTTATAATCTTATGGATTTTTATATTTGATTTTTTGACTAATTATACATTCAATATGCTTGAATTTTGTTTTCACTTCAGTTCAGTTTTCCGATTTAATCAGTTTTTTGACAGGGTAAAATATCTAAGTTATATTTTCACGATGACTATTTCAGCAAAGATTTTGGTGATATTTTTAGGCTGTCTTGTCTCATTTCATTCATTCATTTGTTTATTAATTTTTTGAATTGTTTACAATTCTTCGTATGCTAGCCTGTACCTGATTTTCGAAAACAAATCTTGTAAAACACTAATAAACTAGCTATATAAACAATAAAAGCTTGAACCAGGTATCACCTGAGAATATGCAATATTTTCCAAAATGATCCATTCAATAAACTCATCAACTGTACAAACAAGAAGCCTAATAAAGCATTTTTAGCAATGTTTCATTTGAACTTACCACAGAGATGAAAGTAGCTGCATTGAGAGACGTTTCTTCTTCCTTGGCCTGCACGAACATTTGATTCGTCAATTTCGGGTTTTGAAGTTCCTCTTCAGCTTTTGCTGCAAATAGAATTGTTTGATGAACAGATGAAATATCGCTCTTTTTTAAGCACAAACCTTTCAAAATATTACATTTTATTTGTCCTGGTGGCAGAGGTTTAGCCAAACCACTGACTCGACTGATATTATTGGGTAATTCAGCAATGAGAGATTTCGATCCACAATCAGCCTCTGCTGTAATACATAATCTCCATTATTATTAGATCGAATTCACGAGAAACGAAAAACTGAAGTAAATGAAGACCTCTATATTTATCATATCGCATTTTATATCTTGGAAACAGTCTGCATCATGAAAAATAAGGGTAAAAGTCTGTTATCCGGTCACCCGAGCTTTTTTGAAAACTTATTTTTTTCAACTTTCGTAATTTGAGCCGCTGAACACGAATCTGAAGTCAAATCGTGGCGCTCGCCCTTCGTTTCGGAGTTAGGGCCCAGGGAAACAGGGTTTTCAGGGTTGACATTTATGTTTGTTTATTCAGACAATTCCGCTCGAAATTCATCCTTCTTTCTATAAGCACAATATACATATTCTATACCACTTTCCAACAGAATTATAAGCATTTTTCCATTTTCCACTACAAAACTCTAAAAGGTAAATCGTCAAAAGAATTCGAGGTTAGCAAAACAATAGAACGCGCATCGCGCGAGTTTTGTAGTGGAAAATGGAAAAATGCTTATAATTCTGTTGAAAAGTGATGGAGAAGGTGGTATAGAATGTGCGGAATTGGCTGAGAAACAAACATAGGCTTAAAACCCCGATTTCTTGTCTTTGGGGGGCCCTAACTCCAAAACGAAGGGCGAGCGCCACGTTTTGACTTCAGATTCGTGTTCAGCGGCTCAAATTACGTGAGTTGAAATAAAAGTTATTAAAAGAGCTCGGGTGACCGGATAACAGACTTTTACCATAATAAGTATTGAGAATACATCATGTCATTCTCAAATTATGCTATTGGGATTTCAAGTTAGGATTGCAGAGTCACATACAAGGATATTCACTAACAAGCACCACTTCGACAACCATTGCTATTTAAGGTTAGGACGCTGACGTTGTTTAAAATCCCGAACCGTAAAATTTTGTGAGAGAATATTACAGTTTTTAGTTTTCTTTTAATTTTTTATGTGAACGTCAACCAGAATTGTGCTTGACGAACATTAGAATGTTTGAAAATTACTTGAGCGATAGGCTGAATTCAGATAGATCCGAAATCCGATCGTACGACGATCCGATAGCTTTCTCATTGGTCCAAATTTGAATTTAGACCAATCAGAAAGCTATCGGATCGTCGTACGATAGGATTTCGGATCTGTCTGAATCCAGCCATAGACAACAGTTTGTTTGTATGGGAGTTCACTTAGAAGTGTAACATGTGGTGGCCCACAAGGTTCAATTCTGGGACCTGTTTTGTTTTTTATATACATACAAACTCGGTTTCAGAGCTGAATTTGAGGGGTGAAATATAATTATTTGCAGATGACACAACACTGATTTATTGCGAGAAAAAAGGAGAAATCATTAGTTACATTAATGACGATTCAAAGAAAATTTCGTGATGGTTGAATAGTCACAAGCTAACTTTAAATATTGGAAAATCCTCATTTATGTTATTAGCGAAGAGAAAACTAAATCATAATGAGAATAACATTATTTTTAATGGGCAAATTATGGAATATTTGGGAGTAACAAATTTTTAGGATTATATATTGATGGACAACTCTCTTGGAAATATCAAATTGATTATTTAAGAAAAAAATATCACCATTAATTGGTATTTTGTTCAAAATTCGAACCTTTATTTGTTTGAAACATCTCAAATTAATATATTATAGCTTTATTCATTCACTTCCAATTTATATGTGAAAAATTAGCTTTTAAATATCACCTCTTTATATAAATTGAAAATTTGTTCTTTCATCCATTTGGTAAAAAATAAAAATAAATATTCTTCTCTGACCTTCAACACAATTGAAACAATTCATAAATATGAAACTAGGCAGTCCAAAAATCTGAGTACTATCAGTAGAATCAAAACAAACAACGGAAAAAAAATTATTTTATACAAAGGAGTGTTATTATATAACAAACTACCAAAGAAACTAACGGAAGAATTTTTTGACAAACGCTTCAAAAGAAACTTGAAAAAGTATTCGATAATTTAAATAAAGAATCGAGGTCAGAGAGAATTCTTGGTCTATATAAGTTCGAAGTTGGTTCCAAAAATGGTAATTTAAAAATGCACTTCATTGCCTCGTTTTGTAGAGACTTGAGAGGTTTCAGAATAGATTTATTAGCAGTGTACCAAATTGAGATTAGGTATTGAATTTTTGAATATATCAGACTAAAATATATAATTTTTAGATATTTGATAGGTACAAACGATGTCAATTTATAAAGAATTCCAATAACAAGAGAAATTTTGTTTCCTGACACTTTGGACGTGCTGTGACCATGAGAGAGATTTATCCACAAGCAGAATGATGTGGCGCATTTGTTAAAGTTAGGTGTAAATTTCAAATGTTGTCTTAAATACGACACACTGCATAAGGTTCTATGTAGTTAATTTAATTTCCATAAAAAAAATTCAAAATAGCGCTTACTCTCAGATTCATTATTTTCATTCCTCTTATCGTCCCTCGCAATTCCAGTGAGGGATTCTTTAGCCAAACTTTTGAATAGGAAGTCCAGTTGACTGTCGGTGTTCGAGGGCGTAGGACTAGTTGGTGTCAGTGGACTAGTTGGGGTAACTGGTTTGTTACGAGGTAATGTACCACTTTTGCTACTGACAGATAACACTGGGCTGAAAAAAAAGTGATTGATGTTTCAAATAATCCGGAAAAAGTATTTCAACATAAACTATTTTTATCATTCCTTCATCTTTGGTTTGGAACCTTATGAAGAGTACCGAGAAGTGTATTGTTTTCAGGATATTCCTTAAGTAATCTCATACCTAGATGGCCCACATCCAACTGATGCCTTTCCAAACGAATTCCCATTGGACGTCTTCCCGAAAGAACTAACAGAAGCCTTCCCAAAACTGTTCTGACCAACAGACGCCTTCCCAAAACTGCTCTGACCAACAGAAGCTTTTCCGAAACTACTCTGACTCGCAACGCCTATAGATTCAAGTCCTATAAAAAAAGTGAATACATAAACACACAGAAAGGAATTCAAAAGTAAACTAGCCTCTTTCCCGCTAAAAAAATTGGAAGCTCAAGGGCAAAAACCACTGAAGCCGCTGATGACGGCAATTTTTTTTCTCTAAGAGTGGAGCTACTGAAACGCCAACTTTTTTGATAGTGTTAATTAAGATGCCATGGTAATGCCACTGATTGGCTTTTATTTAGTTTTTCGTGGCGAAAAATACAATCGACGCTTATGTAGGTTTTCCCTATTTTTTCGGTAGGAGGCGTTATATTCCCATTTTTCAAAATTAATGTCGAGTTAATTGTCACATCGTCATGTCACTTGGAAATTTCTATGTGTACAATATTTTCATCTTGTTTATTTATTGATCGTTGCTTCTATACATTGAATAGAATAGAATATCTTTATTTGACTATATTATACACACAGCTGTATATTTATAGCACGTCACAAAAAAAAAGAAATTGTATATGGTTAAAATTTGGGATACAAATAGCATTGAAACGTTTGTACTGGTATTTGATTGGCCACCCATCATCATTCAGGTTGCGACCTCTTCTCACTAGCCCATCAAATAAAAGTGAAAAAATGCGACTGCACATTTCCACTTAGTGCAAATTCAGCTTCTGGCAAGACTGACAAAAGTGTGTTGTAATGTACGGAAACCTCCAAAAGCTCAATTATCCACTAAAAATCAAGCAATCTAGATTTCGCCACTTTTATCCCCAACTTTCACAGGTATCAGTACACACACCAGGGTATCTCAGCATCTTAGTGTTGATTGAAATTTTGACATGCAATACGATTTTGTGAAATGGTATTCATTGAAGCATATGCTTCAAAAGGTGTTCAAAATGCCCGATTCACATAACCTCCAACAGTAGATATCACAATGGTCTCTGATTTTTTGGTATTTTTTTCGGACTTTGAGGTAAAATTCTGTTTTTCGGGCACACTAAGATTTGAAAAAACGGTTTGCGGAAACTCACGTATTTTGACTTCCTGAACAAAAAATTTGAATGAAATAGTTGGCGCGCTCAATTAGAGATACGGGCTAATTTCTGAGTGATTACTGGCATTCTCTAGTACGTTTCTGCGGCAGAAGAACACTCCTTTCTCATCAGCACAATGTACACATCTTTAATAATTAAGTACACGGTTTTTTCAATCGAAAATACTACTTTTTATCAAAAAATGCATTTTTCTTCAACAGCCATCTCTCTCTCACTAGAGGGCTAGTCGTATGCGACAGAGAAGACAGACGAATACGTTTTGAATACATGAGCGCCACAAAACGCCTCAGGTTTCGGCACAGAAATATTAGTCAAGTGCCGGGATCTGTTTTTTTCCAGACTGCTAAGGGCGAATTTTTTATGAAAAGTGATTTCCAATTGAGGAAATGTGTAAAACGGACGATTAAGATTTTGAGTGTTATTTTGCCGCAGAAACGTGTACGAGAAAATGTCAGTGTAATCACCCAAAAATTTGCCCGTATTTCTGAAACTAATTGAGAGTGCCAAAAATTTCATTTGAATTTTTTGTTCATGAGGTCAAAATACGTAAGTTTCCACAAATCGTTTTTTTTATTTTAGTGTGCCGTCAGACGGAATTCAATCGACTTTAATCAACCACAGACTAGTGGTACAAAAGAAAGGCAGTGAGTAGGTAATACATTTTTAATAGGTAAATCATTTGTGAAAAAGGCTGAGAAGGTGGTTATTGCCTCCATTCATTGCATTTTCATGATGCGTCGAACCATTTTGAGTTGTTTACATTGTGCAGTAAGTAAAATGATGTAGGAAGGCAATATACATTTTTATTTGCAGATATATTCCGTGAGAAACTCCACACTGCCTACATTATACAATCCCTCTCATTCAAAGATGTATTTTCTAGCGGCAACAAACCACTTCTTTTCACGTTAATTTTCACTCTGAACGCTGATAAAAACTTTGCAAAGATTGTTTTTTGAGGTATTTACACAACCAGGAACAAAACACCACACATTTCAACTCATTACACTTAAGACTCTGTATCGTGGAAGTCGTGAACATAACAGAACTGTGTAAACACCGTTAACAAATGGCATATGAGCAACAATAAAGGAGGTGACGTCACCAACCGTAGCCTCGCCACAGGGAGCCGTTTTTCTACAATTATGTGGAACTGACATTTCATTTTAACGGTAGTTCTGCCTTTGTGTGGTCTTTGTTCTATCGATTTTCATCAGATTAGAAAATGAGTGAACATTCCTATTGTGTTGTACAGTTGGGGTCCACAAAAACGGCTGCAGGAATGTAGCTTAATATTTTTGGCATATGCAAGTAAACTGTAACAGCTTTTCCAATCCATCCTGAGACAAACTCAGTTACTTTTCTAGTTGCACACTGGTAGTGCAGACCATGACGAAATAAAAAACACCAACTAGGAATAAATTTCAACTCAGTGAACACATATAATCGGTGTTTTCAATTCTTACCATACTTCATAGAGATTGCTGGGCATCAACGTAATTAGTTCTGTGCCAAGATAGATTGAATAAGCTTATCTACGATATCATATCAATTGTGTCATACCTGTTGGAGTCGGTGTGGAAGGTGTTGGCGTCAAACTCTTGGTCAAGTCATCCTTGACAGTGCAGTAAATCGGTTCCGTCGATTCGTTCGTGGTCGGCGACGATTTGTCGCTACTATTCGAAGACGCCCGGAGATTTTCCCTCTCTCTTTCTCTCAAGACATGACTCTGTCTTTTACCATATCTGAAACCAAACTCAATGTACCCAATATTCCGGAACTCAATCACGAAAATGTCACCTTTGACTCGGTTTTCTCTCGAGCTGAACCGTCCTTCTGGCACGATTCTGGTAAGTACTTTGATATTCTGTTCGACCGGAGTATCTGAATCGCGAACCCATTCTGAAAAAGTTTTGCCTGGCCGACGGTCCTTTGACAGGCGCCCTGAGGCGGAAGAATCCGTGATGCTCCACAGCACATTTCCATAGGTGTTTGCATGCCTTTTCGTTATGTAATCTGCCAAAAATTATACTCCATGGTTGTATTCGGGTTCACAACAAAAACAGTTCAGGAACGGTTCGAAATAGTTGGACTGTTGAGGCGTGAAGGGTTTGTCGCGAATATATCTACATTAATTGGGTGGGTAACTATTTTTGACTGTCCTAGAACAGTATTTATTGCGAACCCGAATACGGCTCATATGTCTAATATGCTCGAGATTGCACTACAGGCGGTTTCTTACAACAGCTTAAAGAATAAGTGCTTTATTGTAACAAAAAATTGGTACCAGCATGAAGATACGACAAAGGTTTTGTTCTAATTTATCATGGATTTCAGTTGAATCGTAGTGGTTTTAATAATGTTGTTATTTTGTTTGATTTTATGGGCTATGCAAGTTGAGGCCACTACCATATCAAATTCCAGGAATCAATCTGTATAGGAGATCGGGTTGTTGGAATGGGTGCAAAGAAATATACGGAAGTAAAGCACAATAAGTTGAAAGGGCTGAAGTGCTTTCCAAATACTTAGGGGAAGGTGACTACTCAAACAGCTTCCATGAACAAAAAAGCACCAAATAAATCATCTATCAGGACTACTCACTTCAAATCCAAATAAAGGAAGTTTTTCTCAAGACTAACAACCTCTCAAGAGGCCCAAAGTTTGATATCAATAATAAATCTTGTCAACAAATTCAATCAGATGAAGGTTCACAGAGCCACATCACACATCACATAGTGATGAATAAAATATTTGGAACAACTTACATATTTCTAGTCGCTGAACGAAGTCAAAATGCAACACTCTCCTTTCGTTCGTGAATAATAGCCTTTCTAACTTCCCCCAATGAAAATCCCGTTTTTAGTTGCCATTCTACTTGTACACCTACTTTCACCCTATTTTTCATAACAGTCGATTCACAATTCAACGACGTTCAAGCTCCAGAACTTTTATCGCCACAGACTTGTAAATGAAAATAATTACAGAAAGCAGGCATTGAAAGGATTGAAATAATATGTAATAAGGACCTGGTCGATAAAATTCGAGTTTTGATAGTAGAATTGTGCAAAACAAAACAGACTATGCCTTTTTTCCAACATTTGAAGGGCCGAAAGTTTCATAGGAGAGCGCCTTGTTTGGATAATGTATTTGTGATCAACGATCAAAATACATGTCGTTCCGAACATTTTTCCAAAACTTGGTTAGGGAAATGAATTTTACCTGAAAACAAACGTATGTTCCTGTTCCCTGCCCTGGTCATCATCTTCTACAACTACCAATGTCAGTTTTTTCTTCTTGAAGTTGAGTTTTCCAATTTTCGGCCAGAAAAACAAACCAATCTTCTGATTGGGTTCCTCGAATACCAGGATTCCTGTTGGCGTTAAACCTAATCTATACTCCATACTGTCTTTGCCCTGAAAATTTTGTGAAATGAATAGAATAGATGAGAATTAAACACAAATTGGGTCGAATGTCAATCATTTTGATATCATTTGGAGGAATGGAAACCTACTGATAGATGGTATCAGGAAGTTCGTTAATTTTTATTAAAAACATCATAGCTTGAATCACGTTTTCTTTATCCCTCATACAAACTACCAGAAGATGGCGATCAATTCAATGATAGTAGAGTAACGTTTTATTGAAGTCACAGTTCATCTATATTATAATGGTTATTTAAAAGCTTAGACATTCAATATTCAGTATAAACTGCTATCGTCAATATTATTTTGAAGCTTCCCTAACTATGTCGTGCATTGTAAAGTAAACGGAAACACGAATTTTAGTGTAGATGGCATTACAAAAACTCTTCAAATACCGTTTACTCAGGTATTGTCTAACTGTCCTACTTTATCTCTCTATGAATGATGCACTTACTAATAGGACATTTTTTCTTTCCGATTAGAACCTAATTTTCAAAGAAAATCTAGCATTTCCTTCGATTTTGAAAATTAATTGATAAGATGTGCCAAGCCTGATAACAAAACACAACAATAATGATTCACCACTGTTTGTTAATACCGATCATAAGATGAGTTGATTTTATATTACATTACAATAACAAAACAAAATAGGTTTGATAAGATACAGAACCAGCATTGAGAAAACTTTGTTAGCAAACCTACCAGTACTGTATGCATATCCACTCCATACATTTCCAACCACTTGACTTCATTCAAAAAACTCTGCTCGGCGTGAGCAGGTGTGAGCCCTTTACATTTTTTGAACTCCTCCAGAATATCTATTTCCATTTCTTCCGTTTGATTCGGCACAAATCTAAATTCTGAAACAGTAGCTGGAGTGTGTTGAGTTTCATCATAATCTCCCAGTTCAGCTAGAAAATCAAAAACGCTAATTTGATAAGCAAAAATATTATAAACTTTGTAATCTGGAAGATGTGAAAAACAAAACAATCTTCTTAAAAAAATTAGGCAATGGCAGTGGTCGATTATTCGAAAATTTCAAATAATCGTTAGTTTTATTCGTTCATTTGCACGCAAGAAGGTTCCAGTTGACACATAACGCAAAATGCAATGAGTGCATAACTTGAATGAAGGAAAATTACATTCTCCAATTGGTAAATATATTGGAAGCGACAGTTTCCAGATGGGAAGTGTACTTTTCTTTTATGCAAAGGCAGATTTAGTGAACTGATAATGCATCACTTCAATTAATGAATCTTTTATTGCCTACTTGATAAAATTGAATCTCTGTAACAAATAACTTTTATACAATAGACCAAAGAAAAGAATAAATACCAGTTTTCAGCTGGTGTACAGCAGGTGTATTTTCAATTATTCAAGTCATGCAATAATGAAACCAATGAAAATAAAATTATAAATCAGAAAAAAATAAATATATGGGAAATAAGAAATAACAGAAATGAGTTATAAAATCAGCCATATGCTCAGAATCACTAGATGAAACATTATGTTCTCTTTCAAAATTTTAAGGGTTTTATTTATGAAGAAAACAGTTTGTTTCATTACTTCTTATTTCTCATTTTTACCTGAACAATAAGCAAATCTAACTTGGTTTGAGAACTTATCACCTACATTGTAAAGCCAAGGCAGCAAGCTTTATAGCCGTTTCATCTGGACATTCCAACTTGCCCTCGAGAAGATCTTGCTTCAGTTGCAAAAAGAACTGATATCTTGTTAATTCTTCTCTCAGGTTATTGGGTTCTGACGAGTAGAATTTCACTTTCAGCCTCAGAGTATATGGTGGACCAACTGATGATAAAAAAAGTTAATGAAAGGCAAATGTGTTAAACAAAATAAGTATTAGAGAATGTAAGATTTTTTCAGTTGAAATAAGAATAATTACTGAAATGGATCATTTACTTTTGATTTGTTTTTTTATGGATTTGGTGGGATCCAACCAGTGTTTCACATGATTAGCATCAGTGAATTGTAGTCCGAAGTAGTCTTTCTCAATCAAGTCCAAAGAATAAAAAACCTGTTCATATAGATCTCTGGCTTTTGCTTTTTTCTGAA
This sequence comes from Zygogramma bicolorata, assembly GCA_032362365.1. Lineage (NCBI taxonomy): Eukaryota > Metazoa > Arthropoda > Insecta > Coleoptera > Chrysomelidae > Zygogramma > Zygogramma bicolorata. The sequence continues at coordinate 49,722 of JAVJAQ010003728.1, forward strand.
ACAAAAAAGTTGTAGGAATAATCACAAAAAGGAACTTTTTATCATATATCTAAGAAACAGGAGGCAAAAAGTAACACATGTGAGTATAAGAAAAAAATCCTGGAAGAATCATTGTACAGTTACAAAAAAAAGATATTTAGAGTTCATTGAAGTGTTAGCAAATTCTCAATTGAGTCCAATACTTTCAAGTGAAATTAAACAAAGTTTGTGGACATCAAACAATGCCTATTGTTTTAAAGGCATGAGAACTGGAATATAATGTTGCATAAAGTAAGTAACAATATACAATATTAGAAAGCAAGGATATACTGTATTCTCACATGGATATAATCAAAGGAAAATTTATGAGCATTTTAAGAAATGAACTGAATGACAATATTTTTCAAGTGTTCAAAATCAACCTTATTTATGATCAGGATTCCTCATATTTCATTTTTCATCATTTTTCCGATCACACTTTCCGTATAGTAATTCACAATATAAAAAAAACAAGATTCTCTTAGCAAGGATGAGTCCTCTTTTGGATCCATATTATTTCCTAGAAATTAGTATAAATATGAACTAATTTATTTTGAAATTCAATACTGTTGATCGGAACGCCCACACAAACAAAAATGTTGTAGATGTCTCCTTTTTAGTTAACCTATATGGTATAAATTAAGAGGAATACATGGTTTTGAATATTACTCACCGAGAGTTCAACTGACAAGTCTGTTCCATCTAATAAAATAACTCTACACTGAATTAAATTTTTATTTATCACATTTTTATTCGATTTCCTATCACCTGCACCATTCGAGGTATTTCTAGGTTTCCTTCCACTTAAGAATCTAAACATTTTTTCAGTAATAACACTTATATCTCATTTCACGACTATTTGCAAATTTGTTATTTTAGAGGTTAAATAGATGCGATTCAGTTTTTAATTCCTCAGATTTCATAATAATTATTCAATAATTATAATAATTCTAACTTTCTCCTACAGCACATTCTAACTGTCACACGACAATCATCACAAAAGGAGCCATATTTGTTTTCACTTCGTGACAAATGACAGAATACAGAATGACACAGAAACACACGTTCCAAGTCCTTGAAAAGTGGGTATGGTTCGAAAGTACCATGCACAACCGGTACAATAGTTTACGTTTATCGCGGAACGCGAAATATTAATAAAACGTAGACTGTTCGAATGGGAAATATGCTCATACAATTCAGAAACTGTTGCACGTCATCATGGGCGTGGTTAAATTTTGAAGCACACTGTAGCCAGATTGTTATAGAATTATGGAATAATTATTCAATTCATTTAAATTTCTATCAATCAGAATCGTAGCTGCTGGATTCACTATCATTTCCGATATTTATAATGATGGGTTGTATCTCTTGCTGGTCGAATAAATGCTCTCTATTAAACCATTTTCTTATTTCATTCTCTGTATGTTTTATCGAATTCTTCCATATCTCGGGAGTGACAGAAAGAAGTGCCTCACGCCACATATTCAAACAATTTTCATTAGAAGTACCTCCTTTACCTATGTGCTTGTTGTAATATGACTTCGAAATTCCCCATATCAGTTAAATTGGATTGAACATATGCAGTAGTGGTACAGAGGACGACGTAAAACTTTATGTCCATATTGTTCTGCCAACTGATCTACTACGAATATTGATTCCGGTTTGTTACTAAAAAAAGAAAAAAATATGAATATGAACATTGTTTGTGTTAGTTGCGGACCGTGCCACAATTCTGAGAAGTTCACTTTTAAGCATCTGAGTACAAAATTATATGTTATTATTGAATAACCAGTCTTGAATGTCTGCTTTTTTGCAACAGGTATCAAAGAAATTAATTATATAGACAATAGAAGTTCGAACCACTTGGTACCTCTCCATAAAAGAACCAACTTGACGAGAAGCTTTGCGACTTGGAAAATCTAAGTAACGTGTGAATTTGTAACATTCACATATTAGATATTACAAAATCAGGTACAAATATCGCAGAGATTATTTTGGGCTGGAGAACAGAGAATATGCATGTTTTTTTGTTACGTTTTGAATTAATCGCCTACATCTTTATAACGTAGAAAAAAATATAAATGAGCACTACCCTTTCAAAGACATCACAAGACATGGCCCGCGATTGTTTACTCTAAGCGTGTCATTGACTCATATTTTTAGTTTCAATTGCTATATAGATCATGGATATAGCTAAAAAACCTTATTAGAAATACATCCAATAAAGTGAATTTTTGTATTTCAAGCGATACGACCGTGCGATAACATTGGTGTAAGATATCGTGTTTATATTGTTGTGAAGACCATTTTAATGCAAGTGCGCTACATGAACCTTACCCATATCACATCGGGAGCATCTCGTTCTACCCACATTTCGTAACACCCACAGTGCATAACACCCAAAGTGCGTAACACCCAAATGTCATAACTCCCAAATTTCGTTATGCCCACACTCACCGAACATACCCGAATGATGCGCTGTTGCCAGATTCATCCTTCTTTTAGGTTAGGTTAGTTAGGTTAAGTTAGATTGGTTTAACAGGAAATTGCAGAATATCCGGTAAATTTTGCAACAGTGCATCATTCGGGTATGTTCGGAGAGTGTGGGCATAACGAAATTTGGGTGTTATGACATTTGGGCGTTACGCACTTTGGGTGTTATGCACTGTGGGTGTTACGAAATGTGGGTGTTACGCAGCGCACCCATCACATCCATATACATCAAAATCCCTTCATATTTATCTGATATTTACAAAAAGTTAATAAACGTTTCATACCTAAGTGAACTTCAATAATATAATTTTCCGCATATCGGTAGAAAATTTTGATATTCCACACAATATTTCTCAAAGAAAAAGTCAATATTTCCTTACTGTAAGAAAATGGCATTTCCTTAGCGTGAGGAATAGTAATTTTCCTAACAAGTGCGGAAAGTGATTCTTTCCCGCACGCGACTGCCGTTAACCCGAACGACGCGAAGCGGAGTTCGGGTAAGCAGTCGAGTGCGGGAAAGACACTTTCCGCATGAGTTAGGAACAATACTTTTTCTACAAGCGTAGGAAACAAATTCATTTTTTCAATTATTTATTCATGCAAATGGAAACAACTAACAAGAGTAACATTTTCTATCCACTAATTATTCGTAATATTTATTGTAAATGTACAATTTGATGCATTATGTAAATTTATAGCGGAAGCCAGCATATTGTTTGAAGATGGCTGATTTCCTGAAGAAGAAGGTAACTCGGGCAATACATTATCGAAAGAAATCGAATGTGCAGGCACAGGCATCAAATCGTCGCCGATCGATATAGACGTGGATGGTTCTAAAATGCACCCGGAAGACGATGTAGTGTTCAAATTGAGAATTTTGTTGGACATTTCTTTTTTTCGATTGGTGGAGTCTTCTAAATACCCCTCTGCAACTGAAGTCGATTTCCATCCTCCTAGGCGTTTGATATTAGTTATACCCACACCACGCAGTCAGCAAGTAAAGTGGCTGAGGAACGCCTGAAGCTGTGACCAGTTTAAAGCTCTGGATTTTGAAGGCGCAGATATACTGCTATTTCGAAGGGTATCTTTAATATGGTATTGATTCCTACACATTGCACAGTACATTTTCCACTTTTGTAATACAAGAATAAACGACGGTGAGGAGTCTCTTTTGGACGTGAATGTACATAATTTCTGTATACGTTCAAAAAATAACCATCATTTGCTTCTTCAGATATCACGAAAGATCTAGAGGAATGATTTTTGGAATCCTTGATATTAACAATTATCAGGTTTTCTTTGTCGTCTATGTCGTCAATGGTGAGTTTTGTCAGCTCTTCTCGTCTGCAAGCACCAGCTAATCCAAAAATTGCTACTAACTTAATCATGAGGTATATGTCATCGGGTGCTTCAGTCATAAATTTTGAAACGTCTTCTTGAGTGAAGATTTTGGCCTTTTTCGGTCGAAAACCGACATTCTGTCTTTTAATGAATGCAATTATTTTGTAAAATTTGCTAATATCCAAATTTTGCTTTACTTTGAATACACTCTTCAACATTGAATATCTTGCCCATAAAGTGTTCGGCTTCCATGTTTTAGACATTTCTAGAAAATAAGCCAAGAATACTTCTTCTTTATTTGGTGTTTTCACTTTTTTATTGTTGCACCATTCAATAAAACTCGTGTATTGCTTCTCATACATTTGTTTAGATTTCGTTGGCAATAATTCTAAGTTCGCATCTGTAGCTACTTGCACGATTTCTTGGGGAAGTTCTTCATCAGATGAATAATCCATATTGTGGCAATTTCACTGAATCGAAAATTTTATATAAGTAACGCTTTGTCTGTCACTCTGACAATTACAAACAAATTTGTGTATTGATCGGCATGACAACATCAATTGTTACCTACTTGTTATCAGATCAATCAAAGCCTATATATATAGGGTGATTTTCATAACAATACATTTTTATTTATCAATATTTGTTCATTTTTTCAATAAATAGTGCAAAATGATGGATGATTTTGAACAAACTCACTTTAGTATTGCAACAAAAAAGCTTGAACTTTCATATTTTGTCACCCACCACTTACGAGGATATCATATAAATGTTTTTCCCGCACTAGTGTGGAAAAATGACACTTTCCAAACTGAATTGCGTGCGGGTAGAGGGTGAATCACGCACGCTTGTAGGAAAATGATTTTTCCTTGCAGTTGTTAGTGTTCTACATAAATGATTGAAAACAGTTTCCATAGTAACCCAAGTAATTTTATTACGATTACGAACTTCAAACCACCATAATTCATTCTTTAATAAAATTATTCGCGATTTTTTCAAAATCAATTAATAACTGTCGAATTTTAAACGATTTGCGGAAAAATAGTATACTAACCTCTTAGAAAAAGCCACATTCATGGACTCTGTGTTGGAAGTTATGAATACACAGGTTATGTTTTGGTATAATATAAACTGCCGTGTATATTTATGATACAAATGTACGTTATGGACTGAGATATATCATAACATAATAATAACCTTGCAGCTTCCACTCCCCCGATAACTGCTCACGTTAAGTCGAGATTTGATACAAAATATGCTATCATTTTGTGCCCTCTGGTGTGGCATTTCATTTCGAGCAGTGGTGACGCATTTTATGAGTTTGAATTTTCCTCCCTGATAATTGAAAAATACTCTTTGATTATAATGTGACAAAAATATTCGGAACAAATTGCTTTTAGGGGGATTCATAATGCTGGCCTCTGTTTGCAATCTCTTGAAGATTGAAGTAAAAAATCCAGAGAGACAGCATTATTTTTATTATATCATTTGATTACAGTGTCTTAATATTTCTATAAATAGTTTACAAGCTATAAATGAATATTCATAACGTGAAATTCTCCATACACGTTCAAGTAATTTTGCATCTTATGTAGGTTTACACTTCAAAAAATTTTGTTGCTCTACATTGGACCAAATCTGAAATCCGCCTAATTGTCAGCCCAATTTCAGCGTTCTGTATATAAAAATCAGCGAAATTATTTTATAAAAATGCGAATACAATTTTACGAAAAGCCACACTTATTATTCTCGAGTAGTTTTTGACGATATTCAAAGAAATGCCGTGGAAACAATATTTATTCATGACACCTTGATAATTTCGAACAAAATTCAATAAGAAGATCAGCAACACAAATGTTTGCTTATTACTTTTTCCCAACAAATTCTGAAAGAACATAAAAACACATAGAATATAAATCATAACAATCATCCATAGAACAATAATTGAAAACGTGAATCTTTGAAAACTCAGAACATAAAGAATAAAAATGTCACCTGTCACAAATTTTAAGACTCGGGTTGTAACTTTCCTTCAGATCAAATGCCCTGACACCTGATACTTGCTTACCAATTTTCTTCTCCTGGCGATGCCAACCTTGCTAGCGATATGCGCTTCGAGTGCAAAAATGTCAGTTTGGTGTTAAGGTAATAATTGATCTCTAGAAAAAGTTTAAACTTTCACACCTAATGTTTCAATATCATCGTTTATCTCGAGTTGTAGACAGAAATGAAATTCCCTATTTACATTTCGAAAAGCCACATTTTAATGATAAGTAAGGTTACCAACTATGTTCAAGAAGCCACGGACTATAATAAGTTCACAATACCCAACGTCCCATCGAGCATATTTGATTTGCCGTTCCAGTATGTGGCGCTTAAAGTATGCTCGTGAAGTCTTATAACTAACACTCGATTCAGATGGAACCTGCGAATATATTGATTCATTCTATTTTATTCTTAAGTTTATACTCTGAACGGTAGATGTCGCCATCGCTTCCACACGCCTTCCACATTATATTAGCCGCTTTCATTTTCTTTTCGCACCAATTTTTCCCTTCGGAGTAGGAAACTTTGTCGTACATTGTCAAGTAAAAGGGAATATTTACATTATGCTGTAGATAGCCTAACAAAAACGCTTCGAATCCTTTTTACACAGGCATTGATTAACTATATCTCTATAAACAATGTCTGAAGGTGAATTCATGCAAGCCAACGTAACTTGTATTCAACTTAACTTATCTTAAAAAGTTGTGTTGAAAAAAGGGCATTCATGCAACTATTCCCAAACTTGAATAGCGAAGATATGCGCCACTGATTTCAACAGCTGACCAATTTTTGGAACGTTAGCGGAAGAAAAATTATAAGTTGCTAAATATAATATATGAATGCTTCTATTAGATTCCGAACATCGAACTTCTTCAGTTACTAAGTCAATATAAATACAAGATAAGTTGGCTTGCGTGAATTCACCTTAAAGTGACTACTGGTCGACGTCCTCTTGAATGAAACCGTTTCAAAATAATCGCCTGTCAAGCATTATAGTCACTTAACAATAGTTACTTATGTATGAAGTCGATGTTTTCACCCTGACGACGACGATCTTACAAAACCGAAGACTTCTGGCCCGAGGGTTTGTAGGTCACCCGAGGGCATTTATATCTATTCATGTACTTTTAGAACATACCAGTTCGTTGTACAAACGATATTAACGTTTGATGAAAATAAAAAATAGCATTCGGTTTTAAGTGGTTGCTAAGGAAACAATTGAAGCGTTAACAAGCAGAATATTTTTGTGTCTTTATGGCCGTTGCGGGCATTGAAGTGAACTTTATGCCCGCACGGCATATCTACCGTACCTAAAACTTACAGATTTCTACTTCAATAATAAAAGAAGTTTCCATGGGACAAGTGAGACAAATTAGTTTTTCTAGAGCTGAAAATTTTTCAACAATAGATCTGTATTGGTAGTAACGTGTTTCTTTCAGAATGAACTGTTTTTAATTAACACAGCAACTTTTTGAGCTAGATTAGAAATCTGTCTTCCAATATTATTTCTTAATTTTTTCAGATTGTGGAAGGTTAGCAACCTAAAAAATGACTAAGAAAAAACCATAATTTGTGTTTATTAAGTTCCATATTAATTTTGATGAACGACTTCTTACAGAATAATTTTTGTGGCATAATGTTCGGAAGTATAGGATCTTCCGAAAAAGGTAAATTCTGAGTGTTACATGAATACCCTGCTGCGTGTGAGTTTTTCCAAATTATGTTTTGTTTTAGCTTCAAGTATTTCCTCTTCCGAAGACAGAATGTAAAAAGTTGGTCAAAAATATATGTCATTGCCTACCGGCCTATCGAGGTTGAAGATATGAACACTATATTATAGCAGGAAGAGCTTTATATATATATATATATATATATATATACGAAATTCACACGAAAGGGATGCCCTGTAATGTTCGAGGAACACCGCGTGAATCAAGGGACAGGAGATACGAATTGACATTAACGTTAAATTTCTGAAGTTTGTAAGCCTCAGGCAAAGTTCAGGTGTACTATTGAAAAAATATTCCTGAGAAAGACAAGTTTGACAAGTCTCCCAGCTCACTACAAAGGGGCGAGAATTCTGCATCCGTGTTGATACTGCCAAGGGTGGAAGGATTGACGATAATTCAAAAGAGCACCGACCGTAAAAATATCCATAGAAGTGGGTACCCCATGAGAGATAATTACTGATCGTGATTTCTAGCATCGAGATACTTGATTTTGTAGGATTAGTTTCTCCTGACGTCTGAAAATTGGATAAAAATAGATCGCCTTTTACTGAGAAGAGACATGTGTGGGTTTTCCTAGCATTAAATTTCACCACGTTCATTTTACCCCATTCTATTATTTTTACCAAGTCATCGTTAAATATAACCGAGAACCGTTTGGACATTCAACAAGCCTTGTACGACTTCTATGATCATGTACTTCTTTAGTAGCTTCAATTGTTTCATTACACCTATTTCTTGCGTTGACAGTTGAAATATTGAGTGCTCTTCACATTATTATTGTGAAAATCCAAAAAAATACTTCATAAAAAATATTTCATTTTTACCAAATACCTATACAAACAAATATAAAAGTCGTATCCGCACTTTGACATATAATCCATCTTTTCACTTGTGTATCTTGTTGGATAATTTTATAATTACCTACTATTGATGTTATTTTCTGCAAATTTTCGAGTAGCCACCTGAACAAGAGAGCATAACGACTTCATGTTTATTACGATTCATGATTTTGTAATATTTGGAAACCGAGTTAACATGTAAATTCCAATACACAAAAAAACGAACAAACCTAAAAACAAATTATATTTGTAATATTTCTTGAACGGTATCACGATCTACCCGAAGATATTTTTGCAATAATGCAGTAGATACCTCATTCCAATTCCTCTTCCTATCCTTTCATACACACGCTAAACAAACACATCTTTTTAACAATTCTACCTGTGCTCCCTGCGCTCGCCCTTAGTGAGTGATGCCCCTTTGTCGACATTCTTTGACGGGATGACCCTTAAAAATAAAAATCGCTCTTAACCGGTTTGACCAATTCTAAAGAAAGAAGGGGTTGCTATTTAAAAATATTGACCCTTGATTTGCATACTGGCCTGACCAGTGTGGGAAAAAGTTTTTGGGGTCGTAAGCACTCGGGATATAAGGACTACGACTATTAGATGGTATTTTTTGCCATGGTCATTATTATATTCTAACGGTTTTTGATTTTTATTTCGATTCGGGTGTAGATTACGTAGTGTACCGATGGGCAGATGGTAGGTTTCATCTCACGGAGAGATTATGCCCGTTTCTGACTTTCATACTGACTGTTTTCCATTCTTTGGTATACTTCTATTTTTCGATATTCAGAAGTTCAACATAGAACCGTCAAAACCGGAGTTTTTAGTCAACAAAAAATCTTAAAAAAAATGTTTTCTCGGTAATCCATTTCTTCTAAGAGTGTTATATAATCAATTACCATCGGAGATAAGAAATATTTACGATTCAATTGAAGTTATAAATGCTTTGAAGCATAATTTTCTGAATTGAATTTTATTTTTCAATAGGTCTGATATAGCTTTAGATATATTTTTGTAAATATAATTAAAAGAAATGTGCGATCTTGCTCACAACAATTAATAACAACAATATATCATATTTGCATGGTAAATTTAATGTTAATTCATTTATATTTCGCAAAATAAACGAGTTACAGCAAACTATATTTAGGAGTGAAATTGGCAGATGAAAACTTCAACTGTGCGTCATCTGAGAAAAAATAAATAAAATGGAAAGGTGGTCTTGTGACACATCCTTTTGAATACTGTACAACCCTAGAATATTGAGTCAATATCTTTTTTACCTACTACAAAATGGCGAAACATTTAATAATCGTCTCAATACTTCGACCATTAATTTCATTAAATAGTAGAAGAAATATCGACGTTCCTTTGTTCGAAATTGTACGGCGTGAATATGGAATAGGCTGGTCTTATGTCAAGAAGTATTTTGTAGTAATTGAAGATATTGACTCAATATTCTAGGGTTGTACAGTATTCGTCAGTATTTTCGAAAGGATGTGTCACAGGACCCCCTTTCCTTTTTTTCCCAGATGACGCACAGTCGCCATTTCGAAATTTTCATCCAACTTCACTCCTGAATAAAGTATTCATGCATCAAGTTCATTATCTCAACTTTTAAATTTTATGAGTTGACCCGTTCAAAAAATAAAAGGGGAAAGGACATTCAAGAAAGCCTATTCATATAGTTTATAATAATATTTTTTCTGCTGTTACTCGTTTTCTTGCGAAATATGAAAGGACTAATATTAAAGTTAGTATGCAAATATTATTTATTGGATATTCTCTGCTTTGCACATTTTTTTTCTTGTCCTCTCATTTCATTACTAAATTTTTGTTAAAATTTGTTGTAGGCTAGATCGCACATTTTTTGTTTTTTTACTATTTCGTTTGAGCTTTGAACAATACAGTCCAACAATTTTTATGAAGCTTCATTGACCTGCCTTTCATTCAGAGATTTTATAATTTTCACGTCTTTTGGCATTCCACTACCTATATATAAACTTATAGTTTCCTGAGAATAAATGATTGATTGATTATCTAGATGACTTCTTGAATTTTTCATTCTCACGAGAGAAAAACCATGTGAGGTTTAAAAATAGAACTCTCTGAAACTCTCCTCTGTTCCCTATAAAAGTTATACAATGATTTTTAGGCTGAACTCTAGGCTCTGGGTATACTTTTCAATATAAAGTGCACATGTGCACAAACCCATTGGCGTCACTAGTAGCCCTGTAAAAGATATTCATTTCAGATATGAGAAAAAGGAATATGATCATCCAAATTATGATGTTATTGTAACTCAACAATAAAAATAGAAGCCGTTCTTGAAAAAATAAAAAACTGTTACTTTCACATTTTGAAATTCAGCTATTTCAATATTGAAGCGAACGTCATTCTTCATGAATTCCAACACCATGAAAATGTCTACAGATGGCCAATTGTTCGATGATGCCTTCACAAACCAGACTGAAAGCATTTTATGATTGAAAAATACAAATGCAGATACTAATTCTCGAAAACATACAAGACAAGTATCATATAAACCACTCTTCAAATGTAAACAAACTGTCATCGATATGAGCTCTGACGCAAGAGTGCGTTTCGACTTCTATATTAATTAATCTATATCAACTCATTTTTAATTCCATGGGTATCAAAAAAAAAATTTTTTTTTTGCCATGAGTCCAGGCTCAAATGTTTATATTTAATTGTAGATTACCAAGTTATTTCATTGTTTAGTTCACACCCTGGGTAGGAACAATAACAAATATCCAAGACAGGAAAAAAGGTATAAATAAGTAAAAACATAAAACAGGAACGAGCACGCACAGAAAAAAAACCTAATAAAGAAAAAGGGTGTACTCATTGCAGTTCTTGCTACTAATATTTTGACGTTATTTCATACTCATTTTATTTTCATAACGTTTCAGAAGTTTTTTTCTCTATTTCATTTGATTTTTTCATTATTATATTATTAATTTTTTCCAATATTTGATTTTTTATTATTGCCGTAACATTTTACTTCATTAATGCAATTTTTTCACCTCACTTTTCATGTTTACATTTTTTCTATACACGTCTTCTCTCTTCTGTTATTCATTTATTTGAAAAATTGACGCTCCATTAAAATACCAGATCAAATTTTTGAAAAAAACAAAAAATAAGAATTTAAGTGATGGTGGTAATTGCTATCCAAATCCAAGCGGCTACTATTGATAGTTTTCCATTATTTATTTAGAAAAAAATTCCTCTGAATGTTTTTTGAGAAGAAAGTCGCAAAATTCATTTTTTGCGTTTTCTCTCCTGTTGAAATGAAAAAAATTGTATATTTGACCCGATACATTTATGCAATATTATAAAGAAAGAACAATTGATAAACTATTTTGTCAGTTACAGCTTATCCAATCCATCTTGGCACAGAACTAATGACGTATATGCCCAGAAATCTCTTTGAAATATACTAAGATAAAGAAAGACCTATTATATCTGTTAACTGTGTTGAAATTCATTCCTAGAAGGTGTTTTTTCTTTTCTCGTGGTCTACACTACCAGTGTGCAACTAGAAAAGTAGCTGAGTTTTTGCCAGGATGGATTGGATAAGCTGTACGTAGGTATGGTATTTTCATGGATTTGGAAAATAAATAAAAAATATATAATAAATTTTCACAAACTTTCCCGCCCTGGCGGCGTTTTGGGAGCTAGCTTGCCTAGGCTTGAACTTTTTGAAAATTTGTATGGAGATCAGAATTTTTGTTGAGTAGTGTCAAGATTTGACACTGGCACGACTAACTCATAGATAGCCATAGCAAGCGTTGATTTTGACACAACATTCTTCGAATTGAATCTTCCAATTTAAACTTCCCTTTTCAGAAGGGGCATCCAACATCGATCTATACTCAACGAACAAGTCTCTTCATTTGCTTCAACAAAATGCAACTAGCTTCTTTGAGTTTTTTTGTTCCATTCTATTCTGCTCTGAGAAAATTAATATTATTATTTTATTCTATTCCACCATATGTGTATCATTTGTTCATAATATGTGTTCAGCTTATTTCGACTTATCTATTTCTCGTCTTCTCGAGTTTTTTTATGTTCAGCTGTTCTAACTCCTAATGTCATTGATGTTTCACCAGTATGAACACCGCCATATACACATGGAAGCATATATGTAATTTGAATATATTATTTTAATTTTATATCCAAACTCTGAAAAAATACGTTACATATTCGACAAAACAGTCATGGCAATTTGCATTATCATATACCAATTTGCCAGAAAAACAGATATTATAAAAATTTAAAGATTTTTTTCGTTTCCAGAGAGAAGAAAACAAGAAAAATGATTTTAGGTAATATTCCTCTATCATTATTTACATAGGTTGAGAAATTGTTACTTTCCATTAGAGAAAATGCTTGAATAATGGTGATTCCTCAGGTAAGTAGTGGAAAAACTTATAAAAACAAACGGAAGTTGCTCATTAGTATTCTATTTATGAATTAGGTGCAATTTGCACGATATCTTTGGAATTCAGTTTTTTAACATAATTTTCAATACCTCAGTAGGTATCTCTTTTGTGTGTGCTCAGTGTAGTTCTTGGTATTAATATTTTGACGTTATTTTTGATTGAAATTTTCTTTATTCCTTTTGCTTTTTTCATTATTTTATTATTTTTTTTCGATATTTGATTTCTCTTTTATTATTGCCATAACATTTTATTTCATTAATTTATGCATTTCGTGCAATTCGCATGATATGCTTAGATTTCAGTTTCTTAACACAATTTTCATTACCTCAATATCTGTTAATTTTTTGCAAAATAGATTTTGAATCTCTATTAGAAATTTATTTCCAAATCGAACAAAATTGTTTATTGAATGGGTAAACGTGAAAAACGCAATGATTATGAATCTCGGCAAAGAATATTGTTCACTCCAGTTGCGTTGCTTTTCTTGTTATAAACAGAAGAAGCGGATATAAACCCCGATCAAGAACAATCCCGGACTCCAGAATCGGACACCCCTGTTGCATTGTCACTTCTCACTACCCCTTCTGAAAGTGACCAAACGGTCCGTTGAGAATCCAACGCGAAATAAAAAAATTGCTCCATTGAAACATCCAACGAGTTGAGCAGATGCATCGCCTGCGGTCCTTTGATTAGTGACCTTTTCTAGGCGAATTTACATACCGGTCTGACCAGTCTTGAAGCCGAAGACCAGACCGTATTGTTCTAAGGGTTGACCCAATTCGTACCCCTGGATGACCGAAAGGGAGGCCGATAAAATTCGCAGTGATTCTTTCAGTCTGCGTTTGAGTTCCGCATTAAAGTTGTTTGTGACCAAAGTTGGATTCTGTTTGGTGTTTGTTGGTGGAATGTGTGAAAGTGACGGAAACATGGGTTCGTTTTGTAGGAAACGAAACGCGAGTGAATTTTCGGAAACTTAATCATTAAAAAAAAAGCTTGAACATTGACGTTCGAAGATAATTGAAGAAAAAATTTAGCGCTTTTCGATTCCATGATATGAGACAACCAGGAATTGTGTTATTCGAATTCTAATAATATCTGTTTATAGGACAAATTAGTATTATATACAATTTGCTCCCATACGTAACTGCAACATTAGGCAGAAACTATTTTCAGGTCATCTATGATAATTTGCTTATCGCTTTTGATATTTTCAATAACCAAATTCAAAATTTTGTTTGGATGTATGTGGCAGTGTTTATACCGGTGAAACATCAAGGTCATCAACAATAAGGACAGCTGAACATAAAAACAGCTTGAGAAGACGAGAAATAGATAAGTCGACACATATTATCAACAAATGGTATGGAATTTACTCATGACATAACAGAATGGAACAAAAAATACTCAAAGAGGCTACTTACATTTTGTTGAACGGAAATGAAGAGATTACTACTTGTTCATATGAGTATAGATCAATGCTGGATGCCTCTTCTCGGAAGGCAAATTGAAATGGAAAGATTAAATCCGAAGTTAGTTGTGTCAAAATCAACACTTGGTATGGCTATTGATGAATTAGACATGCCAGTGTCACATTTTGAGAAAACTGACCAAAAATTCTAATCTCGATACAAATTTTCAAAAAGGCTTGATTTTGGAGACAGACTAGCTTCCGGAACGTCGCCAAGGGGAAGTATATTGATTTTGAATATATTTTTCCGATCCAATCTCCAAATACATATAAGTACCGAAACGCCACTGACAATAATATTCATAATATTGCAGTTACATGTCGGTGCATCTATACCAATATGCCCTAAAAACAGATAACTATTATGGGAATTTAGAGTTTTATTTTTCCATTTCCAGGGGAGGGGAAAACCTCAAAAATGGATTTCAGTCCAAATTCAAATTGTAATTCAAATTAGAAATGCGATGGCACCTTTGAAATGCGTACAAAATTATAATTATCCTCGAAATCGACTATAACTATATTCAATTTTTTCAAAAATTCTTCTAATATTTTCTGGACATATCAAAAATTGTAAATGAACTTGCTCAATTTTCAATGGTATCCTCCTTCGGCATTTTTCATGTATTTACCATCACTAATTTTTTTTATTCGTTAGAACTTTCTCTTTACCGATTTGGACTCGATTCATATTTCGTATTTCTGATAAATTCATGACAAACGATATATAGAATAGGATGATTCATCCACCATTGAGATTTTTTTTTGTTCGAGGAACTGTTTTTTGGCTTTTTCTCTCCTCCACAAAAAAAACATTTTCGGAAATGTTTGATAATTTTCCCTCAGCGAAACAAGATCTATTCTAGACTTGAATGAAATATTATCCTAGGAAGTGAGATTTTTCTACACACAGCTTTATATTTTTGCTTCATTGTTTAGATACCCTATGTAAGCTATCTATTCGATGTAATTTTTCGTAGGCTTGGTATACAAATTGAGCACGAAAAATGATTTCTCTGTATCTCAGTCACCATCGTGCCATATAGGCAGGGGAATAGCTGTTTTAGATGGACTTCTTATTTTTTTATGAACGAATAAACGTCTTTGAATGATATACACGTACCTATCAACAGAGGGTGTTTGTAAAATTTCATTTGATTCTACTTGTATAGAAGTTGTAATTTCAATTTTTTTTATTCGAAGAAAAAAAGAGTCAAAAAATAGTTCCTTCAACTTCATTCTCTCTAATTATTCGTATGAAATTATTGAAATGTATTATCTTCAAGTGAAAGTACACATCACAGTGCAAACCACAATGGAAGAATTTATCGACGGTATCAAAGCAATAATTTGGGGGTTATATCTCGAGTGCACCAAGTTTAATCCGTTGAAATGTGTGCTACACTTCCATGATTTTAGAAATTTTGCTTTGCAAATGACTTGAGTGTATAATAATTTGATAAAATCCTGAAACCGCATGTCGAGCGATTAAAAAAATTGACGGTAAATATATGAAAAACGGCGGAGGAGCACAACATTGAGCGAGTTTGTTAAAAAAATTGCATAACCGCTCTACGCTTTCGTAGAATAATGATAATTATATTTCAAAGTACAAGATTTTCACAGCACGTTTCTGGAAGCTCTACATCATTGAACACAATTCCAGCGAAAAAATACAACGGTGGTTGAATTTAGATTAAGACATATTGGAAAACATCTCCAGAAAGTGTGGGATCGAAAGTGAACAGAATAAATACGAGTCAGTTAAGTTAAGATAAAAATGCTACTTTAGATTGAATGAAAGAAATGCTATATGTCTGTAGTTATATGTGGTGTACAAATCAAGTAAAAAACAGATGTTTTTATGTGATTCAATGCTCGGCGTATCTTAGGCAAGGAAGTAGTTATTAGTTTTTTCGTCCTTTTTTATTTGAATTCAACGCATTTGAATGATATAAGTATACATACATCTCAAGAGGGTGTTTATCAATATTGGTAATGTGATTCGTTTTATACAAGATATAGCCAGTTACACTCCAATTCAATTATATATTTTTGTGAACATAAATGATTTACAGAGATATCATTAAATTTTGGCATTTATACAGCTGAAAGATACTTCTTTCCAGTTCAGGAACTGAATGCTGGAACATTTCACTTGGTTCAACTATCCTTAGCTACACAAACACACTTCTAATGAAATCGCAAAAAGTCACCTTCGAGCAACAAAATCGTTCGAACCTGCTAGGTTGGCAATTCTCATTGGACATCCATTACCTATAATGCATTCTTCCTACTAATATACTGTTCATTTTAATTTGTCTGCAGCGAAGAAGTACATCTTCAAATTAACTGAAAACTGAAACATTTTACTTGGTTCAACTATGCTGAGCTACCCAAAGGATACTGCTGATGGAATCGCAATAAAAGTCATCTTTGAAACAACCAAATTGTTGAAACCTGCGAGGTCGAGCAGCTCTCATTGGAAATCCATTACCTACAACGCATTCTTTCTACCGATATTCCGTTCATTTTAATTTTCCCGCAGCGTAGAACTATAGAATCTTCTGCTTGAACAAAGGAAATGAATTTTGTAACATTTCACTTGGTTCAACAAACATTTCAAACATTTTTCTTCGTTCAACTATGCTTAGTTACACAAAAAACAGTGCTGATGAAATCGCAAAAAGTTACCTTCAAACAACAAAATCGTTCAAACCTGCTAGTTTGGTCAGTTCTAATTGGAAATCCGTTATCTATCACGCATGCTTTCTACTGATATACTGTTCATTTTAATTTTCCTACAGCGTAGAAGTACATCTTCAAATTAATTGACTATTGAAACATTTCACTTGGTTCGATCAATCTCAACTACACAAAATACACTGCTGATAAAATAGCAAAAAAGTCACCTTCAAACAACAAAATCGTTCAAACCTGCTAGGTTGAGCAAGTAGCAGTTCTTATTGGAAATCCCTTATCTAGCAATCATTCTTTCTACTGATATACTGTTCATTTTGATTTTTCCACAGCGTAGAAGTACATCTTCAAATTAACAGAATATTGAAACATTTCAATTGGTTCAATCAATCTGAGCTACACAAAATACACTTCTGATAAAATAGTAAAAAAGTCACCTTCAAACAACAAAATCGTTCAAACCTGCTAGGTTGAGCGATGAGCAGTTCTTACTGGAAATCCATTATCTAGCACTCATTCTTTCTACTGATATACTGTTCATTTTGATTTTTCTACAGCGTAGAAGTACATCTTCAAATTAACAGAATATTGAAACATTTCAATTGGTTCAATCAATCTGAGCTACACAAAATACACTTCTGATAAAATAGTAAAAAAGTCACCTTCAAACAACAAAATCGTTCAAACCTGCTAGGTTGAGCGATGAGCAGTTCTTATTGGAAATCCATTATCTAGCACTCATTCTTTCTACTGATATACTGTTCATTTTGATTTTTCTACAGCGTAGAAGTACATCTTCAGATTAACAGAATATTGAAACATTTCAATTGGTTCAATCAATCTGAGCTACACAAAATACACTTCTGATAAAATAGTAAAAAAGTCCCCGTTAGACGAAAAATAATCGTTCAAACCTGCTAGGTTGAGCGATGAGCAGTTCTTACTGGAAATCCATTATCTAGCACTCATTCTTTCTACTGATATACTGTTCATTTTGATTTTTCTACAGCGTAAAAGTACATCTTCAAATTAAGAGAATATTGAAACATTTTAATTGGTTCAATCAATCTGAGCTACACAAAATACACTTCTGATAAAATATTAAAAAAGTCCCCGTTAGACGAAAAATAATCGTTAAACCTGCTAGGTTGAGCGATGAGCAGTTCTTATTGGAAATCCATTACCTAGCACTCATTCTTTCTACTGACATACTGTTCATTTTAATTTTCCTGAAGTGTAAATCTAATCATTTTTCTGCTTGAACAAAGGAACTGCATGTTGATACAATTCACTTGGTTCAATTAAGCTTAGACAAAAGACATTGTCGATCAATTCACAAAAAAGTCATCTTTGAAACAACAGAATCGTTCGAACCCGCAAGGTAGAGCAGTTCTTATTGGAGATTCACCACGCATTCTCATTCAACCTGTTGAACCACACATATCCACTCAAACTATCAAGCTACGATCATTCCAGCGAATTCATACCACAAGTCGAATAAAGACGAAAAATAAATGTCCCTAGTGGAAATCAATAAAAGTGAAGACTACAACGAAACTTTAAAATTTCTCAGTCCTGGGTACAATCGGACATTAAGAATGTCTCCCGTCTCACTCCCAACGATTGATTTCACGATCCAGTCGACTCTTTTCTACTTATTATACAGCCGACCCTTTCGAGAAGTGTAAAAGTAGGGTGAAAGAATAAAAGAGGGGCATAAACGGGGGTGTTTGGGGGTGGTCGGGAGTAAAAAAGGGGTGAATTTACATCGGAAAGAGTTGATTGCTTTCCCTGAGAGGCGGCCATCTTACTTCTTTATTATTGGCCATTGCCTTTATGGAACACTGCCGGATAAAAATTTGATGGTTGTTTTTTCGAGTTGAGGCACTCATCATCGTTTCGGGGAAGTGTTTGAATTTTTCATTATCGTCTAAATTACTTGAGATTCAATTATAACATTCCTGATCGATATGAATCGCCTTTCGTTATTACTGCTCAACAAACAAAAACCCTACTTTCGGATGAGTTTTTTTCGCTTATACGAGAGCTTTTTTTGGTCGAAGAACTTGACATTTCGATGAGAATTTTGTTGCCTGGCAACTCAACGAAAATAACTGCCTCTGAAAAAATCACGAGTCTGTAGGACGAGTAATTTTTTCGGGCAGTTTTTTGAGTTAATTTGCCGGACGGCAACTAAACTCGAATCATGTCATGTCAATGTCAAGTTTTCTTCGACGAAAAAGAAGCTGGAGTTTAATTCGGTTTAGTTTATTCAATTCAACAGAAAAGTACAATTGTCAAAAACACAATTCTTATATTTCATTTTCACAGATCAGATATACTCTTTTGACAACGCAAGTGAAAAATTGACAAAGATGCCGTCAAAGATTTGTTTACAATTATTCTGGTTGCCATGCTTTCAAGAGTAAGGTTCCGTTTTGTCGCTGAAAAACTTGAAGCAAAGTTTTTTCGTTGTCATGACAAAATCACGGTGACTTATGGGATATTTTATACATGAGTTAAATTGTCAAGAGTAACATATGATTAGCAGGAATTTTACTATTGTTGTTAGTACGAAATATATAGACAATACACCAATTGGGTTTAGTGTAGTTCAACATTGAATATTTTTATTAGGGAACATGATTATTTGTGGAGAGAAGAAAGTTGTGAGGAAGTGGAAACAAGCTTCTCTGGGATTGAGAATGGAATGTAATCCCTTTGAATGGATTTTTCTGCAAACTACTCTCTATTCGTGTAGAAATAAATGGTATTTGCTTGCTTTCGTTTCTAGTGATCGGTACACAAATTGAGCAAGAATAAGTGACATCATTGTTATCCAGCGCTTAGGGCGCCATATAAGCGGGGGAATAGTTGTTTGGGATAATTTTTTCTGGGAAGATTATGAAGTTTCAAGGAACTTTTATTATTACCATGAGAAGAAAACAATTTTCCTTTATCTTACTGTATATTCGATTCAGTTACCTGTGCTTGTTATACAAGTTGATCATGAAAAAATGAATTTCAAGAGATTGAATGCTTGGAGAGCCATATAAGCTTTGAAGGAGTTATCCTAGATAGACCTTCCTTTCTGTGTACGAATGAATCGTCTATGACTTACTTTTTTCATGGAAGTTGTCTGTCAAATTAATTTCTTCTAAGAAGTTCCTAAAAACTATTCATGAACATTTGAACAATATTTACGAACTGTTTATTCTCCCAACAAGGTATCGCCTGGTATGGTATAACATGCACTTCATCCACTAAAATACAGCATTTCAAGAAAGCGACTTTAATTATTCTATCATTTTCATTCTCATCTAGACTCAAGAAGTCGCTTCCTGTATTTGACGAGCTGTTTTCATGAAAGCTTGAAACAAATGTCAATAGCTATTAAAACAGTTTGGAGGGTGGTTTGAATATGTTGAACGTATTAGACTATACTCCATCAAAACAAAAAAAAGATTTTTCCAACCGTGAATATATCAATTCATTCATAGTCTACGCGATGTATGGATAGAGAATCACATACGATTATTATTATGATTACGTTTGAATTATATGAATTCATAGCAACCAATAGTACTATATGGATTCCACAATAATGGAGAATTTCTCATCACAATATCTCGAGAAATAGTAATTTTCTAGAAACGGAGGTACCCCGAATATAATTTTGAAAAGACTTGATGTTATGATTTTTGAACCAAAGCCAAACTTACTCTCAACGAATTCCTTTCATGCTATATTAATTTATTTAGTTTTTTTTTGAAGATTTTCTCGTTTAAAACCCATTTATACTTTTCTTCATACCAATTTCACATCTACATGTACAAATCTGTAGAAATTGTATATTTTTTAACTGTTCAATTGTAAAAATAAGAGAGATTACGAAATGTAATAGTAGAAATATGGAATCGAGATGTATTCAAAAAATGCTTATTTGGTTACAAATTATAAAAATCGGTAGTGTTCGATCATATTCAATAGATGTTTGATAAAAAGTTTTGGTTTAGTTTTCCAAACAATGTAGAAAAAATGCTGCGCTGGTTAACTGAAATATCAATCTAAAGAAAGGTCCAAAACCACATCGCCCTCGGATGTTTGAGCTTTATACCCTTAGTTCTAATGCGATACGGCCATTATATGCACTTTTGCTGCAAAAAATTGATATTCTTCTGGTAAAATTTTTTGGAGCAGAGAAAAATTGCAATCAATTGTAACTTGAATATTCGAAGGAATCTTATTATCCTTGCCGATCTACGGTAAGTTTTTCGTGGAAAATATCAACAAGAAACGCCAATTCTCTTATAAGAACAGATACGGTTCTTCTACAACTCAGCTGAGGCAAACTATTTCAACTACCTACTAGATTCATTTGAATTTTTCCAGCATCAATTCCGGATCCCGTACGCCAGGACCATTTCCACTAAGAATATAAACAACCAGGGAAAGATGTGCATACAAGTTCAAAGTCGGTCGTAAATAAACTTGAACGGTCGGAAAGCGCAGTGTTTTTCTGAAAATTGCGATGTGGAGTGTACCGCTCTCGAGCAAAAGGGAGAAAATATAAATATCTCAGCTTCAAAGAAAATCTTTTAAAATGCCCGGCTTTGAAATGATTCTTTATTAGGAAAATACGAGAAGTGGAAACCTGGAAAAAGCATTCTACTCGCGATGCCAAGGTTTTATTTATTTCTATTTACATTTCGAAATTACTTACGTCGAAAAGAGCAGTTTTCTTTGTAAATGAAACCGACGCGTTTCTCATTTTTTAAGCAGAAAGTGCCCCGTTGACAACTGAGTCCCGACGTTATCTCAAGATTCATTCGATTCATTCCGTGATAATGTATCATCTTCAGGATCATACGGGACGAAAAAACCTACAATGCTCAAAAAATATTGCCTGGATTTACTGTGATTCTTTGGAAGTTGTAAAAAATTGCTCCTTAGACAAAGAATGCTGAAAATTGGCAACATATTAAAAAAAGATTTCAGATGAGAGAGAATTGACGGACTCTGAGCTCACAACAAAAGGGTGGGAGGACACCACTCTTTGGGTCAACGTCGATGGAACTGACAAGGGCGTGAAGATTGATAAGGCGTCGATTCTCCTGAGATGCTAGTTAAGTGAATGAGAAGCAGAATTCATCAGCATGAATTTTCAAAAACAGTCAATCCTCATATCAAAATACTAGTTGATGACAGATAGGCTTTCTTTAGGATTTGACAGCTTTACATTCTACTTAGTTATTAGAAGAACCCCATTATGAAACTTTCGTTTATGTACACGACAAAAAAAATCAAAGAGCGAAGTATTACTAAATGTGTGAATAAAAATAGGCGATAACGATTACAGCCCAAGCTTTTTGGTAATAGGTACTGAGGACGTGAACAGTTTCAAGTTTTCCTGCAATTACATCAGGTATTTCATATTGATGATCTGATGGAATTTACATGTACATGTAGGATATAACTAAAATTGCTCTTCGTAATTTTTGGATATATTATAACCTACCACTGTATGAAAAAATTAGGAATCATTGTATTGTTGAAATCTATCCTGTTGCAGGACTACCCCGAAAAGTTGCCTGTGTTGATGAAGACAGTTCCTTCTGTAGAACTACGATGAATTAGTCGGCGTATAATGAAAAAAAACATACAGAAAGTAAAAAAAAACTAATGTTTATAAAAAATACTTATTTATATTTACCTTCCGGAAACCAAATCTGCTTCAGCTTTAAAACTGATAAAAAATTCAAAAAGAAATTTCGATTTCCGAAACATCAATAAAAAAACTAGTTTTTATAAATATCAGTTCTTGAAGTACGCTCTTATACACTTCTATAAGATTCCAACGTTTATATATATTTTTTTCAGATTGTGGTAGGTTATGAACCCAAAAAAGCTACGAGGACTTTCAAATTATATTTCATAACTATAAGGAAACGTAAAATTCATTTTCAAACTATGTCGTGATTCGATTATAACGAGAAAAGTAATTTTTATAAATATTAGTTCTTGAAGCATGCTCTCATACACTTTTTTTTCAGATAGTAGTAGGTTATGAACTTGAAAGAGCTACGAGGACTCATAATACTGTAACAGAACGTAATATTTTTTGCTGTGATTCGATAACCAATAATGAGAAAAGTGATTATTATAAATATGAGTTTTTGAAGTATGCTCTTCTACACTTGTTTGGATTCCATAAATTTTAGAACAATGTTGTAATTTCATAATTAATGATGAGGAAAGTAATTTTTATAAACATTATTTCTCGAAGCATGCTATTCTATACTTGTATATACTCCAACATTAATACGTTATATTTTCAGATTATGTTAGGTTGAATCTAAAAAGATACGAGTGATTTCGGATAATACTTCAAACTCTTACGAAATGTAACATATATAATTGAAGAATGTTGTGATTTGGTTAATAATAATAAGAGAAATTATTTTTTATAAATATTAGTTGTTGAAGTCTGCACTCCTACTCTTGTATATATTCCAATATAAATGATTTTTTTCCAGGAAGTAGAACTCAAGAAAGATAGGACTACTTTCAAAAAATACTCCAAGACTGTAACGAAACATAATAGTTATTTATGTAATAAGGATCATAAAGACGATCATTATGGTACAAGTCGTGAATGTTATCGTAGCCGAGTCCGATAACACGGCGTGTGCCATAATGATTGTTTATGATTCGTATTACATACAAAATTTTATCTGATGGCATTTATATCAATACATTTTCGAAAAATCAAAAACTGCATTTTAGACATGTCACAATGACAACTATTTTTAAAGGAGTAAGTATTGTGTGGTTTCAAATATTAGTAGGTGAGTGAGCTGTGCTTTGCCATTTCCTTGACAACATGTTTTCCTTATAGAATTTCATTATGGTACTTAGTACCATAATGAGCTTCCTTATGTCATCAAAATTGAGTGACATAACGTTGTCATTGTGACATGCCATCAGATAAAATTTATTTATGAAGAATGTTGCGATTTGATTATAAATTGTCTTTTAGATGTATACGATGCATCTCACTCGAGTTCATAGAAATAAGGTGAAAAATTTAATTGTCAGAAACATTCGTTAATAGGAACTTGTTTTCTTCAGACAACCAACACGTCTCTCAAGTAGCACGTCAATTGCTAAGTTTCGAACATCGACCTGTATATAATTTTCCACGTCTCGGTCAGACTGGAAGATTATCAATATTCTCTCTGTATTTTCCGGCGAAAATCAATAAAAACAAGGATCTCATTAATTTTTTGCCCTCTCATAACTGATTTTTACGAGGGCTGCTTTTCGATTACCACGCCAAGATTGAGACTCGGCCGATCTCGATGTTTTTTGATGACTTTTCTCTTCTGCGCTCCCCCTCAAGATACATCTTTCGCCTTTATCAATCACTTTCAGCGGGAGGGAATCGCGTTTCCAGGAATTTCTTACAGAATAAGCATTTTAAATAATAATTAGATGCACTTTGATGCCGAGGGACGAGTTGGTAGCTTGGTAACGAATTATTATTGCATGAATGATGTTGTGCGAATGGAGTATCAAAATATACAAAGTCATTACCATCTAATTGATGTTCATCTTTTTTGCCTTTGTCGAAACGCGTAGGGAACGGTGCTTTGTTGTCTTCTGAGGCATATCTGATAATTAATGAATTGATCAAGAATCTTTCCAGTTTTGACAAGTGGAAATGGATATTTCCTCGATGAAAAATTAATTCAGGAAAATGAACGAAACTCAGAGTCTAAGAAGCCACGACACTAAACCTATAATGATAGGGCTCCCAAAACTCATACATATAATTCGTCATTTCTTTCATCGGAGAACACAAAATGACACTGCTACCATGTCTATGACCGGTCAACGCTATAAAAAAATTAACAAAAATTTTTTTTTAGCTTTCTGTAATGATGAGTCTCCCGTATTGTGATTGTTCCCCCAAACAGGGAAGGGGTAATATTATATGAAAAAGCAGTGCTGCCTTTTCCAAACGGTGGACAACATGGCGGCAGCAGCGTTTGAAAGTCGCCCTTTGCGCAACCGATTTCGCGTTTCAATTCGGTTTTATCAGCAACCGGCCGGATCTTCTCGATTTGTATTATAGAAATACGCCAGCCACTACCACGACCAATATAGTTTACGTGTCGTTGATTGAGTATAAAATAACAGTTAGATTGCTGTAAAATCAAAAAATATCGCATATATTTTCTGAAACAGAACCAACAAAAACTTTTATGGATAGAAAATTCCTTATCACCAAAAAATTGCATACCAAAAAATTGCATTTCATATATAGGTGACCCTGATATACGAAGATATAGAACGAACTAACTATTATGTAACGGGGTTATAAATAAGATGTTTATGCCCTGGAGGTATGATTTATTGAGCACACATAATCAATTGAAATCTCGCTAGTGAGGAACATGTCCAAGTTCTTGTTGCTTTGGGCCCAATGCCCTAGACAGCCAACTTCTGCTTCAAAACGCGAAAAAGGTTTGATTTCAATCATTGAAGTGATCAAATAGTGTTCCACATCAATTCCCAAGAAACATCCTTAACTAAGCATGTTCTTTTATGAGGAATTGTGAAAAAGAATCTAAAATCTCGAAACACGAAATTGTTCTTTAGGTGAAACAACATAACTTCATTGAAAACCTTTTGAAAAAAAACAATTCGCAACTCCTGAAAACACTGAAACAGTTGTCTTACTGTCGTGGTTTATCCGAGATCGTTTTCCCAACTCATATACCTCACAGGTCATGTTGGTTACAAAAATCCCCCGCTAGCTAGAAACGTGCAAAGTTCAAGTTGCATTTGACGCGAGTCAGAGATAGCTTGCTTCTACCCCAAAAAGGTGAGTTTCTCGCATGCGGCATGAAAACCTAGAAGTAAAATGATTTCAACTGAAGCCTCGCCAATTCTCAAAAAAATTTCTTACGTATCCTATATACAAAAACTCCCATTTACCATTAACCCCTTTTTATGTTTAGAATCTTATCTGGAATGCAAATATGTATTCTACCTTACTTCAACATAACACTATAACTATCATTTACAGGTATACCTAATTTTACAGACTCTACATTCTCAAACTGTAAGACTTCCATTAACCATTAACCCCTTTTTTTATGTTTAGAGTCGTATCTGGAATGCAAATATGTATTCTACCTTACTTCAACGTAACACTATAACTATCATTTACAGGTATACCTAATTTTACAGACTCTACATTCTCAAACTGTAAGACAAATTTTCTTTACATCCTACACTTGTACAAGATTTTCACATTTCAGAGCGAAAATTCGATTTTAATCTACCTGGTACCTAGTAGTGCTCAGATAGACATAACCAAAAACGAACAAAAAATGTCCTCCATGTGACATAAACAGAACTTACCAGCCCATGACTTCTTTTCGAATCAAAACTACATTAATTTCGAGAAATTAACAAAATCAAGCTACTGTTAGAATTAATTTCCATAGGAATATTTTCATTACTAAAATTATCACAAAATATTTTTTAATTCTACAGGAATAATTCAAAAGAAACGTAGTTCACAAATCAAGGTTGCAATAAGTCATCTACTGACATCCGTCGTGCACACAAACTTTTATGTCCTATTAGTTCATTATTGCATAAATATTCGAGAAAACCCGAAAATTCAATTTGATTTCGGAAAGAAAATATTATGGTTGCTTTCAAATCTGAAACGTTAAATTCGGAACATGTTCTGTCTTTATGTACTCACGGACATTAAGTAAGTATACCAAGTAATAAGTAACTATGGAACAAAAAGACAATACAATAATAAACTTGTATGACATAAATAATAAGATTTCACTGCCGATTAATATTGACAAATTCGTCTGAGTAATGCTAGCCCTAATACGAGATGTTTAAAAAACAGTTTTTAAGGAGCGGTAAATCATTTTTTGTTGTTCAATATTACAAATATTCTCTGTGGAAAATAAATAATAATGCATAATTCACAATCGACAAGAATCTCTGTGTCCTGAATTTTATACAAATTTCCTTTTGAAACAATCTCATCGTCCTTTTTCGGATACTACTGCTCAATAATGATAATAATAATGAAATATCTCGTCCTGAAGTATCTTTCACATCACATATAAGATCGTTGATTCATTGATGAAATACCTAATCCACAACTATCTTTCGAATTTCTTAAGGTAAAAATCATTATACCTATTCATTTTATAATTCGATGTGAGGAGATGAATTATTTACGCTATTATAAATAAATATCTTTGCAAAACAATAGTATATTTTTTAACGAGCAAGAAAGATTAGTCATAAATTAATAACATGAACTTCAAATGTAATGTCATTCAAAATTTCCAAATAGGTACCATCAAATGAGTGAATAGAGCTGTCATTGCTTTATCAGGTAATAAGGTAATGAAATTGAAGACATACTACAAGTGCAATACAATGAATTCATTGTGTTGTTTTATCAAGAACAGTTGAGATAGAGCAGATTTGTGTTATAACAGTAGAAAAAGTATTTTTGCGATGAAATTAGCAACTGCAGTGAGGATAACATTTCACTTATTGGTGTGTGCATATACTATATTCCAGAAAGATTTTAGAAATCTAATACACAATACCAAACTCCGGTGAAGTGATGGATTTCTAGTACAAACTCTGTTCAAACAGCAAATAGTAATAATAAATCACAAATGAAGAATGCTCTGAGTTTTTTTCAAAGATCTAGTTTGTATTCCTGAACAATCAAGCGATTACTTGCAGCATAACTACCTCAATCAGAGATGACGTTCACTACAGAATTTCGCTTTTTTGTACATCACCAAGTCGAGATACTCCGCACCGCCGCTAAAGAACACCCAGTAGAACATAAGTATGAAAACTCGAAGACTTCCTAACGATTACTACCTTCTGCGGTCCAACATTAAAGACATTAAAACTGTTTACGAAGCTATTCCTTTCTGAAAAACTCTAATAAATTATACGTATTCAAAAGATTGTCAAAACTTATCTCAGACCTTAAAATTTAAAACGTAGCAATTAGTCGTTAATGGATGCGAAACAAAGAAAGTCGTTTTTCAAAATTGTTTCTCCTCGAATACACCTTATTCATTAAAAATGCTCCCTGCACAACTTTCAGGCTGTCTCTCTCGTCTTCGCCTGCGTGACATAATTTGTCTTTGTTTTTCCTCTGCAGGACGATAAGACGGGACACATCTTTTAAATACAAGACTGATAGCGTTCTTAATTTGAAAACTTGAAACATAAATTAGGTTTTCTTTACAATACATTAGAGTATATCTGAAGCGGTTTCCTAGTTTTCCATGCCCTATCACCGCCGATTGTGGGGATTCTATGGAGTTAGATACTTCATTTATATTCGTTTCAGATTCCAGGAAACAAAAATTTCGATGAAACATCTGACTAGAGAAAAAACTACTTGAATCTCAGTATTTTGTGCTGATAAAGAATTTATCCACCACAAAATAATGTTTTTTAGGGTTCTTGAAAACTAAACCAACTAACATAACAGAAAACACAAAGAATCGAATTTATCGAATTCCTTGTTGGTGCGGTCAAAAATATATCGGTCAAACGTCTAGACCTCTGGAAGAGCGAAAGAGTGAAGACAATGTATACGTCAAAGATAAGTATTTTGATGAATATTGTTTCTCGCATATTTTGATAGTTGCATTTGAGATATAGGTACAAGAAAGTGCGGACTAGTAGAACGTGTTTCATTAAGAAGGAACTGTTTTTGAAATATCGCAGCAACCTATCGGGGTGGATTAATGATCTGACCCTCTGCACTTGTATAGATTTCAATATAAATTTTTATTCTCTCAGATTGTGGTAGTAGGTAGTAGAACCCAAACAAACTATGAAGAAATAGTAGACGAAAGGGAGAATTTCTGTAAATTTTCCACTTTCCGATCACTCCCCGTTTTATTAGAAATGGCTCCGATTTAAAATTCCCTGTATATTCTAATATTTCTGGATTTACGAGTCAATTCTGTATCACAATGGAGCATTTTCGAAAGTTTTTATGGTCATTTCATCCAAGGACCTCAAGTGATGTCATAAAATTACAATCACAAAGTTGTCTAGTATGATAGACAGGGCTAAGACAAGTTGACAAAATCACAATTTCGAGCCCATTATTTTGGAAATAGTGACCATTTTCTGAAAAGTTTTTTTCTACAAAATGTGATACATATTATCTATGCATGGCACAGAAATATCCTTTGGTTGAGCAAATCATTTGAGAATACCATATAAAAAGTGTGATTGGAGCTGCAGTGATTTGACATGAATCTTATAGAATAACAACTTGTCTTCAGTTAATTACATAATGTATCGATATGTCGATTCCATATTAATTTTCCATCTAGAAAAATGTCCAGCATATCCACAGTTTCTACAGGATTAATTGGTTCTTCACTATTTTCATTTAGTATCATATTCGGTTCTCCCTGACCACGTCTGCTAAACAGTATGGTTTTAGTTTTAGATTTGTTGAGTTTCAAATTGTTTTTCCAGCCCACGATATAATTTTATCATATATATCCCCAGCAGTTTTCTGGAGTGCATAGTATTCCTTTCTTTTATTCAATTTTTCATTATTTTCCCCAACAAAAAAATACTGACTGAATAGAGGTTCAGAAACATATGATGGATATTAATTTGCATTCGACCCCAAAACAGTCAATTCAGAAACCTTTTTCCATTTCATTTTCTCTCCCGAAACCAGTATCATTAATTCTCAATGGATTTTCAATCCCAGAATTACGTTTTCTTGTTAGTCAAAGGCTCAATAATATCCAGCTTTCCAAAGGAATTGAGTTATAAAACGTCTGAAGTTTTCAATAATTGATGAATGTTCGGAAGTTTTTCTTTCTTTTCGTTCTCCGAAGTTTTTAGCTCGAGCAGAGTGCGAAAATGAGAAATAAGAAAATCGTAAAAACCTGCTATTGATCGGGACTCCACCCCTCCCCGCCGCCCCGTCATATCTCTCTTTCAGATCCTTGTCTTTCCGAAGAAATAACAAGTTCCAATTATATACAAAATTAAAATTCATCTCATTGAAAAAGCGAACGAACGAACTCGGTTTCTATTAAAAGTTTTTAAGAGAATTTTCACCCTAAAGAAATGTACGAGGAGTTTCATTAAAAACTTAAATTACACAAAGTGGACGATTGAGTTTGATAATTTTAGTTTTCCTTCATCTATTAATTTGCTGAATTATAAAGTTTCCAACTGAAGACGTGGACCCATCTTTGGCTTGCAAACGATTGGAAGAATTTCAGTTTTTTCTCTGACCATATCAACGATTGGGATGAGATTGATTTCGATGGAAAATCCAATCAATTTGTAGTTTGGTGGTTGCTACTCTCAGAACATCTGTTAGTTGTATGCATTCAGATATGTGATTCATATTTTCACTTGCAAAAATGGTATAATCATATATGTAGGATATTAAATCATCATAAATCATTCAAAAAAGAATAAATTTTGTATTTGCAAATTATTACAATTCTCGCAATTTTTTATTTTTCCTGTAGTGAGAATTTGAAACAAAATTTGATATAAATCGCAAGTGTTGGAATGATTGGTTGCTATGGAAATGTATATGTTCATAGTAAGATGGCTATATACTGGTGCTTTCAGTGTTGCGATATTGTTTCAGACAAACCTGTAGACAGGGTGTAGTTGTTCAAAATTATGCCTCAAAGGTGCGCTTGTGGTTGAAATTCTAAAAAAATTTCGAGATCACTCGATCCATGCAACACGTTGTTGCCAATACAGATCACTTTTGTTTAGAACAGAGAATAGAACGCGAGATTATTCTGAGCCTGATGAAAACAAACTTCATCATCAATGACCTACCTCCAAGAATAATCTCACGTTCTAGTACCTATATTCAATAACCATTCAAAAATTTTGTAGTGATCATAAAAAAACACAAGAGAAGTTTGCTGGCAACAACATTCTGGAGTGTGCACGCGTTCTGAATATTCTATAAATACAGTGATATGTGTTTTAGATATTTTTAGTTCAACCCAGAAGATTATGAAGAATAGTAATGATTTCAATCACCAGAAAAAATGTCAATTCCTTACTTCACATATCCATAAAATTTGATCACAATTCTTACTCCTATTTGCTCACACGCATCAACGTGAATAATATTCGGCTGAATTGTGATACTACTTCTAAACCAAGCTTTTGGATTGAGATCACAATATTATATTGCTCAAATGAAAATATCAACAATTGATTAATTTTTTCAGCACATAGACCAGAATTCGCAACGACATAGCCATTTGGCAACACAGGACGTGCACATGACTGTCATCTCACTGCAACTACGGTCTACGTCATCGATTCTCGATCAAATAGACCAGATCGGTCGTCTGATTTGCTGACAATCTTTTATATGTAGTGAAAACACCAGTATGTAGCCACATTAGTTCATAGTAATTCTAGTTTGACAACATTATGGACACTGATAGCGACTTAGTACTTACTCCTTCACCCAAATATCAATCTGCAAAGTATTACTTCGCTGCCTAGACATGAAAAGTAGTACTCTGCTGATTGATATGTGTCTGCAAAATTAATATTTGCTGTCAATCGGAGAAATAACAAATTGCATAGCTTGTTTCGGTTTGTGTGACGCACAGCACTGACAGAACTCACGGAGTTTTTTGATTCGACATCTCAATAACTCGGAGTTGGGGGAAATCGGCCATTGGTGTCATTTTGAATGTATCATGAAAATATGGTCCGATCATGATAAGATTGAAATACTGCTATGAACAATTCGTTGACCAGATAGACTTTGGCAATATGCTTTGGAAGCTTGTTATTAGCATATATCCGATGAGATATCCGTACTGTGAATAATACAGTGTGGTCTATTGAGTTTGCAGCAATTTGGATTTTACATTAATTTCATGTTCGATGAGTATATTTCATATATTTAGAATAGCTTCAAGTCAAACAACATACAGAGTAGTTTAAAAAAATATTAAATTAGTTCCATAATAATGTAAGGACCAATATTTTTGAAGATACACCAAAATGCCAAAAATAATTATATCCCTGAAGTTCCTAATGAAATACATATCCAAAGTAGCATATTTCAGTAAATTCACCAAATTTGAATTTTCATTCGGTAACTGCTAACTCTAGGACGTTCAAACATAATTACGAAATTTCGCAAATATTTTTTATTACAAGGCAAATCATCAGAGTTTCTCAAGCGCTCATTTTTCCTCCACGATCTTTGTTCTATCTCGAACCATTTTCAACTTTTTAATAGAAAGGTTATACATTAAGTCAGAGTTTCCACGTATCCATATTATTATTAGTGAAGCATTCATCTTTAAGAATTTATAATTCTGTTGAATATCGTTGCAATGAAAATGAAGTTGGTCATTACAAAAAAAAATCCAAGTGAATTTCAGAAATAAAGCCAGTCAAAATTCAGGAAAAGTTACGCTAGAAAGAATTCGTCTACTACTTTGAATACGTTTTCAAACAGAAGTATTTCGTGTGGATAGCACGACATTTTTCCATAAGGAGGGTATATATTTTCATAAGCCATATATATCATTTCCTAGTCATCTGAAGTAACTGTTTTTTCACTCCCCAGCTACAACATTGAAAAACTGTTGAGAATGTTTTCTGTTCGGGGGAACTGTATCTTAAGAATTGTCTACGTCATCATTTTCATTATGATGCATTTGATTGTACCTACCTACCATTTCTTAATGCTTGATCTGATTATTTTTGGAAGTCCAGCAAACTCCAATTTCAAGAAAAATTACATCTTCTAAATATTCAGTTTTTTCGGCAGGTCCCTCAATTTTCTTCGGAAAGCACACCATTTTCCCATTAGAAGGGTCGCTATTTTCATAAGATATGTACATCATTCCCTAGTCATCTCAACAAGGTAACTAAAAACCGCCGAAAAAGTTCTCTGCCTGAGGAAACTGTATCTAATGAATTGTCTATCACAACATTTTCATTATGTTGCACTTGATTGCAACAACCAAATTTGTTAATACGTATATAAATATTTTTTGTAGCCCAAGAAACTGCAGTTTTGAGGAAAATGAACATCTTCTAAATATACATTTCTCTCGGCAGGTCTCACAATTTTCTTCAGAAAGGGTGATTAGCAGTCCCCACCATCGACTACATTTGATAATCACCATTACTTGTGACTTCAATCTGCTGCACTCATTCATGCCGACTCATCTGAATTTCAAATGCCTTAATAACCCGGGCCTTCCTCCATCAAAGAAACCTAATTTTTCGTCGGAAAAAATAAATAAAACCTCGGAAGGGTTCCACCCTTTCCAATCTGTGATTTAAAGTACATAATCTAATATCTTATATTTTCCTGCAGGTCCACCCCTCATGGATGAAATCTCGGCTGACAACGGAAGAAAAACTTGCTGGTTCCGAAATCCGAAATGATTAAAAGTGTAATCTACGAACGCACTTTATCCGGAATTCTTATCGTTCTTTGGAATTATTCTATGCACCCTAACACTTTACTTGTGGCAGTGGTGGAGGGGTATCGATTTCAATGCTTCACGGATTTTTACTTCCTGCAAGGCAAGTCTTAAATCCTCCTGCAGTCTAATGAATGATTCCTAAGATGTGATAATGGAAATATATGATATCAACTACTACTATAGAGATATTGTAACTTCCCAATAACCAAAATACAACATGAAGATTTTCAATGGGGTTGTGAATTTCAAATGGTTCGGGTTTTCTTACTACTCCAACCAATATCGTGAAGTCATTTGTGATATATAAGGCAACTTCACCTATTTTTGAATACTGTTCGTTGGAGAAACGGTACGAGATAATTTGGTGAATAAATTTAACTGTTACTTCGAAGTTGAATCCGAATAAAATATTTGTGAGTTCGAAGGACTGCTACAAGTCCTATTGCTATCAAATGATAGCAAATCATCCACCACGAAATAATATAGGAATCATTCACCAAAAAATAAAGTTTCAAACAGTTCCTTCAAGGAGTTCAATTCAAAGAAACTTGTAGATTAGTGGTATATGCTAGAATGGATTCTTGAATCAAATTCTTCTGTTATGCTCTAATGATTCCTGAGATGTGGAACTGGAAATATCTGATTATTGACTACTATCAAACTTTCAGATTTGCAGTGTACTATTGATCATTCAGGAAAAGATATTGAAACTTGTCAAAAACCAAAAAACAACATGAAGAATTTCAAGAAGGTAAGTATGATTTTGAAATGGCCAGGGTTTTATTACTATTTCAATCAATTTCGTGTTATTTTTATTAGTTATATATAAAGGGACTTCAATATATTTTTGAATACTGTTCGTTGGACAGACGGTACTACATAACTTTGTACATGAATTTAATTGTTACTCTAAAGTTGAATCCGAATAACAAAAAAAATTGTTGGTTCAAAGGACTGTAATATGTAGAAGGAGATGAATTCAAAGAAAATTCTCAATGAGTGGTATTTTTGCTAGAATGGATTCTTGTAATTGAGTATGTTTTCGTGAAATTATCAGTTTTACGGAAAACTGGTTCAACTCTGGAATTCCAAACGGAACACCCAGTATATTCATCCACCTTCATTTTATATACGAATATTATATTTTGATAAAAAAATACTGCGATGTTGAATCTGGTGATATTGTGGGCAATCTCATTTGTATCACGATTTTCACGCAAACTAATGTGGTTTTTCATAAGATCAGAATATAGGTGAAAAACAAAATTTTTTTGAAAACAAAAATTTGGTATTATGGTACCACTTGACAAAACTACGTATGCTCCAAAAATAAATAATATGTCGAATAATTAGTAATGAGTGATTACTGGCAAAGGCAAAGGCGACAAAAATCAACATCGAGAATACATATCGAAAGAAATTGGAGAAAAATGGAGTTTTTTCAATATCATACAAAAATTGAATTGTATTCATGGAAAATTGAATTTGAAAATTTGATATAATTTTCTGAAAGACCAAAAATGACTGAATGAAGCATTAGTTTGGAACATACTGATCAGAACATTATATTTCAATAGTTGTAGGAAACTCTTTCACAATTTTTGATAAGTAAACAACATTCCTGGCGTTCAACATTCAAAGAATGCCAGTTTGAAATACAGCAAATAATCATCAAAACATGAAAGAATTTGAAACAGAGTACTCTTCCACGTCACCACTCTTCCACAGATCTGATAAACCTACTTTCAGAAAAACTCTTTCACTTTGAAAAATCTTTGAGTTTTCCCAATTATGAAAACATTTCAAAATTAGTTTTTTCCGAGCACTCACAAGTTTATCGGAGAAATTAAAACTCAAGCTCGACCCCACGAATGTGATTAAAAGCCTCTTTTCAATTTATAAGCCTGAGACACGTTTCGAATAATTTATATACATATTCATTATCAGTACAAAATGTACACGAAACGCATAATAACAATCTATGAAAGATGAAGATAAAGTAAAATTATAAAATTTTGTAGGTACGTCTTACACTGAAGATGGGAATATGTATATTCGAAACATGGTTCAGGCTAATAAATTGAAATTAGTTCCATGATGCATACGTGAGGTCAAATTTGTTTTTTTTCCTTTCATTCTTCATCGTTCTCGATAGAATAGAGGTTAGCAAATCTGCCCTTCAGGCGGAAGACCGGGCTTCGATTCCGGGCCACCGTGCTGGGTAATCGCACGTTGAAAGGTAAGGCCTCGTTGATCTATTGCTCGCACAAGTTTCGACTTCTGAGGGTTGACGATTGTCAGCTGGTTAACGGAAACGAACAATTTTAGAAAATTTTTTTCAATTCCCTCCACTTTTTAGTATACATGAATGGATGAATACTACTTGATTTTTTTTGGAATCTTAGTAATAATAATTGCCAATATAACGATACTTTTCAATTGTTGATAAGAATGTACTCAATAATATTTTTTTTTCATCAACATGATCTCCTCACAATGTGGCGAATGTATATGGATTCGTGTTCGAATGTAGTTTGAACTTTCAATCATTGAGTCACTTATTAAAAAATGAAGAAGAACTTTCTATCATGATTATCAGTCAAACAAATATTATATTGTAGTCGAGTTCGTATATGCTCAAAAATACATTCCTCAAAAATTTTTTAAACGATCAAATTGAAGCATTTTGCCTTTCTATTCTTCAGAGGTTATTTGGAAGGTTATCTCAAAATAAAAAAATCGATTGAGAACGATGATATGGCAAACTTGAATGTCATTTTCACAAATTAGGTTTTTACTTGTTTGAGGTGATTTGAAGTTTATATTCGTAATAATTTGCGACTGTCATTTACTTTTTGTACTAGTACAAAAAAATTTGATTTTTGACAGCGGATCGTGCAAAAAATCTCTCTTTGCTCTATCGTAGAAAAAAATAATTGTTACCAAATTTATAGGTCTATTGTGAAGGAACTCAAACTCATTTCGACCTTTATGTTCGAACAACATTAATTGATTTATTGACAACTCCATTTGGATTTCCAAAAACATTGTTAAATCCACTGATTGTTTTAATAACCTGTGGCGTAAACTTTTTCATGTACTATTTAACATTCGTCAATAGAAAATGGATATGTTCTTATCAGCCAGCGTTCGAGTCATGACCCAAAGGTACCGAGTTCGATCCTCTAATGAGTTGAATATTTTTCTATCGAGATTTTTTCTGTCGTATTGACGAATATCTCTGCCACGTTTTCGTACTCACCATAAATATCGTAAACACAAACATTTTTCTTACAATTGAGTACGTTTTCACATATAATCATCAGGTGTTAATTAATCACAACATTCTGTACGCTGTTATCCCCAGGGAACTACGTCTCTGCTCGAAGATCTTTTTCATTTCATTCGAATACGGAGATATCCCGGCAGTCTGAAGAAAAGGACAAGGGGATGTAAATTAGCCATTTTCATTTATTTCGCCCTCCTTTTAACTTTGTTTTTTATGCCGTTGTTTTCTTTCTATCCTTTCCAAGACTAATGGTATGCTATTCACCGAGAATAATGTGAGCCTGAAAGCAATTTGTATCTTGAACTTGATATTTAGATAGTGGGCACTGCTTTCAGAACTCGATTTGTTCACCATTAATAGTAGGGTGATCGAACGGGTAGCGGCGGTGGATGATATTCTGGTTTCCTAAGGAAATTACCCCTCCCTTATGAATGCAGAAATACCGTATTGAAGTCGAATGGATCGAAGAAAGCTTTGAATTTTGTTAAGCCCTTTTTTAATATACAGATTCTTTCGAAAGGGAAGTCCCGTGATGTTCAAAGAACACCGCTTGTATCAAGGGCAGGAGATACGAAATAACATCAACTTTGAATTTAGGAAGTTTGTAAGACTCAGTAGAAACAGATCTCCAAGCTCACAACAAAGAGGTGGGAAATCTACACTCGGGGGATCATTTATTTTGATACTGCTGAGGGTGCAACGATTGACGACAATTCAGAAAAGCACCGACCGTGAAATCATCTATACAAGAGGTAATCTCTTCTTAGGATGCCAAAATATCCTTTGCAGATGGCGCAGTCGAGTTTCGGATACAAGTCCTACAAACTTTTCATTAATTTACCAAACATTCTGAGGAATCTGCCCCTGACACATTTCAAACATAAAGTGAAAAGTATTCTTCTCACAGAAGCATTTTACTCAATTGACAAATTACATGATTACTTCACGGCATAGCTTTTTGCGTCATGTCTGAGTCTGACTTCCATCACACTCCATATATCACTAATTATCCTCCTGTACCTTTTGTTTCGTTTGTTCAATTTGAACTTCTTTATGTAAATTAGAACTTTTGTATGTATATTTGTATATGAATTGACGATTGTAAACACTTGTGTGTGAAAACATGAAATAAACTTCTATTCTATTCTGTTCTGTTCTGTTCTGTTCTGTTCTGTTCTGTTCTGTTCTGTCCTGTCCTGTCCTGTCCTGTCCTGTCCTGTCCTGTCCTGTCCTGTCCTGTCCTGTCCTGTCCTGTCCTGCCCTGCCCTGCCCTGCCCTGCCCTGCCCTGTCCTGTCCTGTCCTGTCCTGTCCTGTCCTGTCCTGTCCTGTCCTGTCCTATCCTATCCTATTCTATTCTATTCTATTCTATTCTATTCTATTCTATTCTACCCTTCTGCGATGCTCCAAAAAAGTGAGTGAGTCTGTTAGCGAAGAATCACCAACAAGACAGATTGCTTTTCTCTGAATAGAATCAAGAAGTTTCAATGAATGTTTTAGTGCTGAGCTCCATACATAGGACTATATTCTTAGACAGGTCATATTCTTTAATTTTCGATGAAAAACAGTATTGCATTGAATTAGTGTATGGTGTTATCATGTGCTATTAGGATATAACGAAACGGTAATGATATATGGTTCTTGTCTCAAATGAATATTCATTGAGATCATTTCATTTGGCAATTAATAGGAAAGCTGGGTGTAGATGGTGTTATAGTTGGGTTGGAGTACATATCAGTTGTCACTAAGTTCATTCGTTTGTTTATTTGATACCAAAATCTTCGTATTTCACAATTCATTCATTCATACCATTCTCCATTATTTTTCACCAGGACATAACGAAATTATGAGTCACAAAATATCATGTTTCGTTTATCTCAAGTTTGTATGACCTATACTGCCGTGTTGAAGTAAGTGCCATGATAATAATTTAGAGTTATTGCCAATTTAGTATTTTTTTCTCAACACAATTCGTTTTTATTTCAATTTCAAATACAAATAACGGTCTTGAAATTGTATTATTTTTATACAAAAAAAAAATTCTCGCATTTTGTGTTTTGCTAAATATTCAGCAGTTACTGCAGTTTGTTTGTTACTTACTGTCCTTTAACTTCACACGGCAGTGAAGAATTCAGATAACTCACAGAGCTCAAGCATCGCTGCCATTAGTCATTCCATCATTTGGGATTTCCATTCAAGAACTATGATAAACACGTTGAAAGAAAAATTATAAAGATGAAAATTCTGATTTGAATTTTACTCAACATTTCTTGAATGGAGATTGAAATCGAGGTATATTTCATAATTGAAAAGTGTGTTATGTATTGAATGTTCATGCAAATATTTGATATATTGAATTCGATAAAATTTCACATCAAGAAAGTCATAAAAATTGAATACGCTTCATCAATATTTTCCATAAAATCAGTAGTAAAAAAATTTAAACACGATAGGTAGGTATTCAAATTTCTATAAAAATTAAAAGGATATTTTTTTTGCTAGAAGAACAAAAATGCTTTTTTCTATTATTTTTTACTATTTGAATAAAAATTCGCGAGAATTCATCCGATTTGAACAATTTCTGTATTGAAGAAAAAAAAAGGAAAATACCAATTTTATATTGAATAATCAGTAAATGCTTTGTTAGGCAAAGAAAAAAAATTATGAACCTTGGATTTTTTTTATAATTATTTTCAAACAGAAACAGTGACAAAAATGAATATATTTGGAATATTTGAGAAGAATATTCGGAATGTTTCATTATTTCCTGAATTGAATTTTTAATAATAAAGCTCAAATCAGAATTCTCTCTAATTTTTTCAAATGGGATCTGTTTTGAACCCATTCAAAGATAGACTCAAAACATTGAATGAATCCCGGATGCTCGTTTTTAGCCCTATTTCACCTCAATATCAAACTTACCAATATTGATTTTGGGATTTCGGGAGTTGGGTCTCTTTTGCAGGAAACTTTTTACTTCTTCATGGATATTTTCAACAATAAATTTTGTATATTCATAATACTCTGACTCATTTCCAAAAACTAAACCTTTTTTAAATTTTTCGTTAATTCATAATTTTCGCAATTTTCTGCAAGGAAATTCAAATTTCACATACATAAGAACTTTTGGTGCGGATGGAAGGAAGATTGTTGAAAAGGAACTTGCTCCTTAGACTAAATAATGAATATAATCGGTTATAAAAGATTCATCCCAATAAGCCCCGAAGAAAAATGCAAAACAATGAAAAATAAAAATCCACCTTTCAGTTCTTTCAATGACTGCAGGCATGCAAATTATAACCCGTGCTTCGGTCAAAGGGTCAACGTGCACAAAGGTTAACATCCTCGCAACAGAGTCCGTTACAGAGTCGACTTTTGTGATGGTAATCATGCGAGGCCACGGGAGTCCACGAAAATTGCCGTATTATATTCTATGACCACCACTCGATAGGGGATCCATGAGGATATTTCAGCTTTGTACCGGCGATATAGGACGATAATTAAGTTGACAAACCGCAGAAGACCGCTGGTTTTGATTGACTAATCATCAGGTGTTAATTAAAAAATATATTCACTGGGACATAATAGATATTTCTTGTAATGAGAGGGACATTGTTATTGTTGACAAAAATCATACAGTTAACTACGATTCTCACTAATTAAGGGATTGTGAAAAAATAGTATTTTTTGTTAGATATAGATTTTCATCAAGTATCGGCCAGATCTAATCGATGTGGAAACATTGTTGTTTGATAACGTTACCTAGCTAACAACTCATCCCAATCACATTATCAAATATTGATGAATGAAGTGACATGTTTCAGAAATACTCACTTACTGGGTTAACCCAGAGCTAGTTGATGAGATAATTAGAAAATGTAAATTTAGTGAAACACTTCGTAAATCTTCGACTTTTCGAAAAGATGAGAAAAATTGAAAGCTCATACTTATCCCATATGAACCACAATACACTAGAGGACTCCAATAGATATTCAATAAAGTGAATATGAAAAATTGCATATACAACTTCTTACAAATTACAACAGCTTCTTGGTAACCCAAAAGATAAATTAGAAACTCAAAGAAGTTGGAAATTTACGAAATCAGTTGTCAAGATTGCAACAACAAATACATCGGTCAGAGCCGACGAGCTATTGAAACTCGTTTCAATGAGCATTTTGCACACATGAAATACAGAAGGGTAGAAAAATCCAGTGTCGCCTAACACGCTCTAGACAATGACCAAAAAATTGGTGAAAGCATTCTTAAACTGATCAAGCATGTGCATGACACAAAACTGCTCGATGCATGCAAGAGTCTAGAGATAGCAAAATGTAAAAACAGCATAAATGGTGACAAGGGAGCTATCCCTCTTAGCCCGATTTTTAATTTTTTTTGAGAAAGTAATCAGAATGATCAATAATAACAGATGACGGAACATCAAACTTTGCAGGTAGTGACTGCACTAGTTTATTATCGAGAAATTGATTAGAATAATTCACAGTAATAAATGAAGTCAATATCGGAACGGAAAACTTTAGGTATATAAACACCTAACCCTAGCTTTAGATTTAGTATCACTTTTCTTCTCCCTAAGACGCTAACCTTGTTAGCAAAACGCGCGTCGAGTACAAAAATATCAGTTTAGTGTTAGGGTAATTGATCTCTAGGAAAAGTTTCAACTTTTATACCAAAGGTTTCAATCTCATCGTTCATTTGTTCTTGATAGAACAATAAGGAACATTGCATGTCTACAATTTCATTTTCTTACCTGTGTTACAGTTGTCTCCCATGTAATGTCAAATTCCAAGCAATGACCGCTCTTTTAACTCATTTGATCGTACCTTAATGGGACTTATGAATTACATTGAATTTGAACTCCATGTTATTTGTTGAATCATCTCGCTGTTGTCCGTAGAAAAAGAATATAGAGTATTACTCGCATGGAATGCTAATTTCCCACTCATATTATTTGCAGCATGAGCCATCATACTCGCAGGAAATTACTATCACTTCTTCATCGTTAAACATATACTATTTCATAATCACTCATAAAATGGATTACTTTTTATCGCTCATATACGAAAAATTAAACAAAAGCATTCAGTCGTCCAATGATATCACACAAGGAATCTAACAAATATTCATTGAAGTGAAGATTAACTCATTTAGCACATTCGTTTGGTGTTTTCAAGTAGCAGAATTGTTTACGATACAAATATCACAATCTCAATAAATCCTAAGCCTTCGAAAATTCAATAATTATTATGGGGATTGTGAACACGAGAATTGTCTTCATTGATTATTTGGATTAGTAAGTATAATGTTCCTTTGTCTAAAATATTTCGATGAGAAGAAATTTGTCTGATTTTTACATCACCTTCCACACCATTAATCCTTATTCCTTTTCGAAATTGATAAGTGATAGCTAATTCTTCCTTATTTCACAGTTTCCATATGCTTTCAACGTATCACTATGGACTCTCCGGACAATATATGAAATATTAAGCGTTTTCTGTCGTCCTCTTTCTGTGTTTTCTCGAACATCTATTTTCTCTTTTATTACCAAAAATTTGTTTTCAGGAAATATATTTTGATTTTGAGGAAATCAACTTCACAGTATTATTTTCGATTTGAGAATGAGCTAGTTGAAAAAGTGTTAATAAGGTATACCCTCGTCTACTGAAAATTATAATTATTCAATCAGCAGAGAGGTTCTGGTAGACCTGTTTCCGTTTTTGTGAATTGTGTGAATCAACTTTACCGTTTTATTTTCGTCATTGAGAAAAAGCTAGTTAAAAAAGTCGTACTAAGGTATACGCGCATCTAGTGAAAATTATAATTATTCAGTTAGCAGAGAGGTTCTGGTAGACCTGTTTACGTTTTTGTGGTAACTTCTTTTTCACTGCCACTACTTCAGAAGAAGTGATAACCAATTAAAAAATTGAAGATTAGACTGCTTTTACAGAGTTTTACAGATATTAAATGAACTAACCTGTTTAACGGATTAACACTGATCAAAATAAATCTGGTATTCAGGTACTATATTGCTCCTGTGTTCGATTATGATCTTTTCCGGGTTTACATTTTTTCTGGAAATATCGGCACTAAGGCGTGCATTTCCGTAAATTTCATAATTTTGCTTGCAAGCAAACGCTTTCGTGTATAATAATTCGAGATAAAATCAGAGTATTATACACTCAAGTCATTTCAAGAATCTAAGATGTGCACAGTTTAACTGATTAAACTCGGGATATAACCCCGAAAAATTTCGTGGAGTAGAAATTTTTATTATTTGAAACTGATGAAAAAAAATATTTTTCATCGAAATTTGAAAAATCTTCC
The DNA here is from genome assembly GCA_032362365.1 of Zygogramma bicolorata. Taxonomy (NCBI): domain Eukaryota; kingdom Metazoa; phylum Arthropoda; class Insecta; order Coleoptera; family Chrysomelidae; genus Zygogramma; species Zygogramma bicolorata. The sequence continues at coordinate 93,038 of JAVJAQ010003728.1, forward strand.
ATGTAACATTAGATTAGATTGTTGGAGAGCTAGCACATGGCCTGTTTTACTGCGAACTTTTCAGATCTATTTTTATACCCCTTGGCTATTAGAGCTCATTGCCTAGTTTGATGAGACTACATAGCATTGACACTGACCCCTTCACATAACAAGTAGCCTCTGGTTTCTCTTCCCTGCATCCAACATGTCTCAGACTTGCTATCTCTTTGCAACATGCAAAATGAAACTTTCTTGAACTATTTACAGAAATAGCTTTATGGTACAACTCGCGTTAGAGAAAACACTTATTCTTATATCAAAATACAATCATCAGTATGAAAAAAACGATATCAGGAATATAACAGTACGTTGGAATTTCAACTTATAAGGATTCCTGAGGGCAAAAATTGTTCGATGCTGCCTCTTTCATGATTCACAAAAAATATTTTCTGTATTTATATGTAAACTGGGTTGCACTTGCATAAAGATGGAATTATCAGAACGAAGCAGTTCATAGAAAAATTTGTATACTTTTGAAAATGTATTCGATTTTACCTCATACAACATTAGAGGCAAATCATCATCGTTCCCTAATTCGTAATGGGCTGCACTTCCTGACACGATCGAAAAAGAAAAATTGAAAAAAAAATAAAACCAAGATAAGCCAATATAGATACATAACCTCATTCACACTTAATTATACACAAGTTTTGTGGAGAATTGTGATGGATTCTAAGGATTGATTTATAAGTTCAATTATATAATATATTCGAAAGAACACCTTGCATCTGGAATATAAATAAATCACTATTATTATTACTTAGTTATCAAAAGGCACATTTGCATTCAGTAATGTTCTATGGTATTATTGTGATATGAAGAAAAGATTCGAAACTTCAAAATCATTGAATAATCATACTCATGAGGGTTACCTTTATGAAATTCATTCAACACGATAAGCCCTTCCATTCGGGAGTTTTTCCAAATATCTTTATTACTTCTCGGGCACTAATTTTATGAAATTCTCAGAACTCAACAAACATGCACTTGAAAACCTTGAATTCAGCAGCCAATAAGTGCATCATTTGATAGAGTTGGCCGTAGAAAAAGGTGAATTGAGTAGTTCAAACTCGTTAAAAATTACTAATTCCAGTATACAGTGTGGTCCACTAAGTCTGCAACAAATAGGAAACTTTTTTATTATCGATTTCTCAGAAAATTTTATTCTTGACAAAAGTTGGTGCATGTTCCAAAACTATACCAAGTGTACCTGAAATGGCTTTATGACAATCACCATACAGGATGAGCCAAAAAATATAAATTTCGTTCAAGAGTAAAGTACCCTTATTTCAGAAAATATAGAAATATGTTGGGGAGGAAAGTTGCTTATAATTAAAAGTTATGTTCAGATACGAAGTCATTGCCTGCTATTCGAATTTTTTTTCTTTTGGAAAATTTTGAATTACCCCCGTATGATACATATTTTTACTATTTTCAATATGTATTTGAAGTAGCTACAATCAAATCTGTTTGGAGTATTTCTTAACAAATTAAAGTGAATTTGTATAATTTACATGGATTTGTATTTTTTCAGGTGACCGTCAACTTCTTGTTTGTTGCAACGATATTTAATAGAACTCTAAAATAACATAAGTATTAGTATAGCCTTCGAAAATTCAATAATTATTATGGGGATTGTGAACACGAGAATTGTCTTCATTTATTATTTGGATTAGTAAGTATAATGTTCCTTTGTCTAAAATATTTCGATGAGAAGAAATTTGTCTGATTTTTACATCACCTTCCACACCATTAATCCTTATTCCTTTTCGAAATTGATAAGTGATAGCTAATTCTTCCTTATTTCACAGTTTCCATATGCTTTCAACGTATCACTATGGACTCTCCGGACAATATATGAAATATTAAGCGTTTTCTGTCGTCCTCTTTCTGTGTTTTCTCGAACATCTATTTTCTCTTTTATTACCAAAAATTTGTTTTCAGGAAAAATATTTTGATTTTGAGGAAATCAACTTCACAGTATTATTTTCGATTTGAGAATGAGCTAGTTGAAAAAGTCTTAATAAGGTATACCCTCGTCTACTGAAAATTATAATTATTCAATCAGCAGAGAGGTTCTGGTAGACCTGTTTCCGTTTTTGTGAATTGTGTGAATCAACTTTACCGTTTTATTTTCGTCATTGAGAAAAAGCTAGTTAAAAAAGTCGTACTAAGGTATACGCGCATCTAGTGAAAATTATAATTATTCAGTTAGCAGAGAGGTTCTGGTAGACCTGTTTACGTTTTTGTGGTAACTTCTTTTTCACTGCCACTACTTCAGAAGAAGTGATAACCAATTAAAAAATTGAAGATTAGACTGCTTTTACAGAGTTTTACAGATATTAAATGAACTAACCTGTTTAACGGATTAACACTGATCAAAATAAATCTGGTATTCAGGTACTATATTGCTCCTGTGTTCGATTATGATCTTTTCCGGGTTTACATTTTTTCTGGAAATATCGGCACTAAGGCGTGCATTTCCGTAAATTTCATAATTTTGCTTGCAAGCAAACGCTTTCGTGTATAATAATTCGAGATAAAATCAAAGTATTATACACTCAAGTCATTTCAAGAATCTAAGATGTGCACAGTTTAACTGATTAAACTCGGGATATAACCCCGAAAAATTTCGTGGAGTAGAAATTTTTATTATTTGAAACTGATGAAAAAAAATATTTTTCATCGAAATTTGAAAAATCTTCCATGTAACATTAGATTAGATTGTTGGAGAGCTAGCCCATGGCCTGTTTTACTGCGAACTTTTCAGATCTATTTTTATACCCCTTGGCTATTAGAGCTCATTGCCTAGTTTGATGAGACTACATAGCATTGACACTGACCCCTTCACATAACAAGTAGCCTCTGGTTTCTCTTCCCTGCATCCAACATGTCTCAGACTTGCTATCTCTTTGCAACATGCAAAATGAAACTTTCTTGAACTATTTACAGAAATAGCTTCATGGTACAACTCGCGTTAGAGAAAACACTTATTCTTTTATCAAAATACAATCATCAGTATGAAAAAAACGATATCAGGAATATAACAGTACGTTGGAATTTCAACTTATAAGGATTCCTGAGGGCAAAAATTGTTCAATGCTGCCTCTTTCATGATTCACAAAAAATATTTTCTGTATTTATATGTAAACTGGGTTGCACTTGCATAAAGATGGAATTTTCAGAACGAAGCAGTTCATAGAAAAATTTGTATACTTTTGAAAATGTATTCGATTTTACCTCATACAACATTAGAGGCAAATCATCATCGTTCCCTAATTCGTAATGGGCTGCACTTTCTGACACGATCGAAAAAGAAAAATTGAAAAAAAAATAAAACCAAGATAAGCCAATATAGATACATAACCTCATTCACACTTAATTATACACAAGTTTTGTGGAGAATTGTGATGGATTCTTAGGATTGATTTATAAGTTCAATTATATAATATATTCGAAAGAACACCTTGCATCTGGAATATAAATAAATCACTATTATTATTACTTAGTTATTAAAAGGCACATTTGCATTCAGTAATGTTCTATGGTATTATTGTGATATGAAGAAAAGATTCGAAACTTCAAAATCATTGAATAATCATACTCATGAGGGTTACCTTTATGAAATTCATTCAACACGATAAGCCCTTCCATTCGGGAGTTTTTCCAAATATCTTTATTACTTCTCGGGCACTAATTTTATGAAATTCTCAGAACTCAACAAACATGCACTTGAAAACCTTGAATTCAGCAGCCAATAAGTGCATCATTTGATAGAGTTGGCCGTAGAAAAAGGTGAATTGAGTAGTTCAAACTCGTTAAAAATTACTAATTCCAGTATACAGTGTGGTCCACTAAGTCTGCAACAAATAGGAAACTTTTTTATTATCGATTTCTCAGAAAATTTTATTCTTGACAAAAGTTGGTGCATGTTCCAAAACTATACCAAGTGTACCTGAAATGGCTTTATGACAATCACCATACAGGATAGGCCAAAAAATATAAATTTCGTTCAAGAGTAAAGTACCCTTATTTCAGAAAATATAGAAATATGTTGAGGAGGAAAGTTGCTTATAATTAAAAGTTATGTTCAGATACGAAGTCATTGCCTGCTATTCGAATTTTTTTTCTTTTGGAAAATTTTGAATTACCCCCGTATGATACATATTTTTACTATTTTCAATATGTATTTGAAGTAGCTACAATCAAATCTGTTTGGAGTATTTCTTAACAAATTAAAGTGAATTTGTATAATTTACATGGATTTGTATTTTTTCAGGTGACCGTCAACTTCTTGTTTGTTGCAACGATATTTAATAGAACTCTAAAATAACACAAATATTTTTATGTAGTTAGTACAGTATTTGCCTCGTTGAAAAAAGTATTTGTGTTATTTTAGAGTTCTGTTAAATATCGTTGCAACAAACAAGAAGTTGACGGTCACCTAAAAAAATACAAATCCATGTAAATTATACAAATTCACTTTAATTTGATAAGAAATACTCCAAACCGATTTGATTGTAGCTACTTCAAATACATATTGAATCAAAATAGTAAAAATATGTATCACACGGGGGTAATTCAAAATTTTCCAAAAGAAAAAAAAATTCGAATAGCAGGCCATGACTTCGTATCTGAACATAACTTTCAATTCTAAGCAACTTTTCTCCTCAACATATTTCCATATTTTCTGAAATAAGGGTACTTTACTCTTGAACGAAATTTATATTTTTTGGCCTTCCCTGTATGGTGATTGTCATAAAGCCATCTCAGGTACACTTGGTATAGTTTTGGAACATGCACCAACTTTTGTCAAGAAAAATTTTTTCTGAGAAATCGATAATAAAAAAGTTTCCCATTTGTTGCAGACTTAGTGGACCACACTGTATATCGATCAAATTGGCAAGATATTTAACTATTTTTCAGCAAAATCACACCTCAATTCCAACAAAAAAGCTGTTTGAAGTCCGCATGAGTAATATTCAACGGAGACATCTGTATTGCATCTTTCTTAGTTCAACGAAATAAAGTCTACCTGCGATTTTATTCAAAGCTTCGAAAGCAAGTGACATTTCAAAATATGAGCACATCATCGCTCAACTGGAGAATCACATTCTCCTTCGGCATTCGAACGAAATTAAATTCCAAAAACGAAATAAATATCCCGGCACTGTGAAAATTGAAGCAATGTAAATTTGTATTTAAAATATTCCGTTTTAAATTTCTTGCAATAAAGACGGCTATTTCATTTTAATTTTTCATTTTGATTCAGTTTGGGCTCCGAGACTCGCTATTGGCTACGACGAACAAAAAGAATGGAACAGAGCTCTCAAAGAAAAGCAAGCGGGTTTTTATCAGACCGGAGAGCCTGGCAAAGAATAATGAAAAAAGCGCAGGATAGCTGTAGGAGTCTGCCCTTTCTCTCTCTCCTTTCTTGCATTGCAGGGGATGGTATAGGGTGTACAACGATTATTATTTCTTTTTATTTTATAAATTATGATGCTGAAAGATCCATATAATGAAGTTGCTCTGAAACTATTAAAAATACGTTTATTCACGAATTGTATAATATACCCATTATACCTCTGTTTGCCCGACCTTAATGATAACCATAATTCACTACTGTCAAATACTTCCTTGATTCAGCTATAGTATTATATTGTTTGCTACCAACAATCGGTTTTTAAAATTTTATCGTGTATCCACCAAAAATTTTCAATTCAGTTCTGTACCTACATATAAAAAAAAAGGCAAGGAGCATCTGCACTGAGCTATCAGCGATTACGAATGTGCGTGTCATATAGAAATAGCTTTTGAATCCAAACAAATTTGACTCAAACCTATTAACAGTACTGTATGAAATGTTCGTTAAAATGAAATGATAGTGGTTCTGAAAATATGTATGTAATGTAACAATATTTTCCAACAAATAAACTTTAACAAATTTGTTTACTAGTCGTGGATAAAGCATAGTATTCTACTCGAGTATAATGGCTATGACCCGTTGCCATAATTTTACCTCGTGAATAATAACCATCATTATACGCTCGTTGAATAATATACTATTATCTACACCCGTACTCTAATAATACACTTATATTCCCACAACCCGTTTCATGATGAAATCCATTACGATACAGATTTTCAACCAATAGAAACCCATTATTTTTCAATCAAGCATGATGTGCATGCTCTGCATTTGACGCTTGTCAAGTCAAAATCGGTATAGGTATTGAATTTTTGAGGAATATAGCCAAACTTCGATAATCATAACAAAATGTCTGATACCAGCGATATGGGGGAATCACCTTCGACACCTTTACCGTCAGATAGTTAGAATGATTAAATTTTTCATTTGCCAAATGCATGATTTATTTCTTCATTTTTTCAACCAAATTTTCTGAGCTCTCCGTAGGCGAGCGGTTTGGCGCTGAGATTAGTTAGTTGGACTAGTTGGAAGAGACATGGGTTCGATTTCTCGAGTAATCTTTTCTTTAAATTCTTGATCTCTTCATTTCACATCGTTTTATTTCTCGATGTAATACCATTAATTACAATTTTGTAGAATTTTTCAAAGAAATGAGCTTAATTAGTATTATTGTGTGCAATACAAATATAAATATAATATTTGTAGTTCTTCATTATTTTTCGGTTGTAGATAAAATAGCGTATGCAATTCTCATGTAATGGTTTTTACATGATCGTTGCATAATATACTATTCTACCGCTCAGTTATACTCATTTGTTTCATTATCGATGACTACCATACCATTTTGATCGTTCGAAGAAACAAATATCGCGGTTGATATATTCCTATTTTTCGAACATTCAACTGCTCAACCCAAAATGGAAGCCGGTGCTGTTGTTGTTATTCAACATTTTCCTGGTATTTTATTCCATTTAAGCAGACACTGGGCAACAGAATTATTAAAATTTCATCAGGATCACTACCCCAAATGAAAATAGTAAAGTATCCAATGTCACGAGGATCTAGGTAGAACACAATGGTAACCTTTTATGGCCTGATGAATTATCATAAAGATACATCGTATACTGTGTGTTTGATTTTATTGAATCCACGAATTTCCTGTTTCCAGAAAGCTCTGGATTATAAACAATAAAACTACAATTTACTCAGCGCTTTTTCGGAAATGAAATACATATTCCATGTACTTTACCGTCATGTATCTTCAAAGACATGATATCTAGACCAATATGGTCTAACTTTCATCAGCGCCAAATAGTAACAATACCTTAACACCTCAATATTGCACAGTCATTTGAAGGTCATATCAACAATATGAATCAAAAATTTAGTTCTGAATTTTTCTATTGTTCGTAGCACAGTAACATTCATATTGGATAGTTTTTGTTTCGTTATTGTTTTTTGAATTCTTCAATCAAGTACACAAAAGTGAGTGGTATTGATTCAGATTTCCGTTATCATTTGATCAACTCTTCTGAGATCTGTACTATTTGATTTAATTCTTCTACTTCTCGTTATTTTTTTTGCAACAGGTTTCAATATAGTGAGTAATATAGACAATAGAAGTCCAAACCAATATCACTTAGCAAGGACCAATGCCAACCACATTTAAGCAAATACACAAAATATTCGAATTTTCTTTGGTTTATCACATCAGGATTGCTAGTGCATATCTTCGACAAGTTTCCCAATTACTACTCATTGAGTGAAAACGGAACACAAATCTGAAATATAGGCAAAACATTCAGAATCAACTAGATTTTTTTTTCACAAATTTTTGATATCATTTTTGCGATAATACCTCAGTGGCTAGAGTGACATCCTTTTTGAAGAGCTGTTGATTGACAGATTATAGGGAAAACTCAATATGGGTAGTGAGTGATATGTAAAGCTTAATGAAGTAGCTCCAGATCGAAACGAGAAAACAGGAATGAAAACTGTTCCTATTGGAGTTGAAAAAATAATAGTATATTATGCTTTTCCCATGTAATAACCATTAAATGGGAGTTGCATACGCTAATTTTTATTCAGCCGATAAGATAAAATGATGTAGAACTATGATTACTCATTATATTTATATTTGCATTGTGGGTCCTACTGATCTAGAAGTGGAAGGAATATTTACATTTATTTCATTATTGCTGGTGTCGATAGCGTTCAATGATGTATTGGGAATGCCGATTTTATTCTGAACTGAATTTTCAATGTAGCCTTCCTCCACCGAATTCCTTATGAAAAATCTGTATATATAAGTATATTATTACAGTATGGATGTAGAACAAATTGAAATAATTAATTATTACACTTAGATTGCTGAGATGATAATGGGTAATTGAATAAAAAATTATGAAATAATGTAGTGAGTATACATAATACATAAAAATCGGATTGAGAAATGCTGGATATGAATGAATAATACCAAATTGTGTGGATATTCAAATTACTTATTGATAATGTAAAAACAATCTTCAATTAGATATTTCTCGATTATTCGTTAATAGATTAGAACAATGTTGAAGCCGGAGCTGTTGTCTCTTTATCTGATTACCGGTCCTCAGTGGGTTACAATGACATTTGTACCCTGATTGGCACAATGGTGAGTATTCTTGAACAATATGGATGATGTACATACTACATTTTTCGTGGAGTCTGGATTTGAAATATTTTCACTTCGATCACTTTGTGAGATTTGGATTCCTATAGTTTTCTATAGCAATGGACAGTTTATTTACTGAAAAAATGAACATCAGTTTGTAACTCATTTTAAACAAATGAAGTTATTAATTCGCTCATGCAAATTGTGACTGGTCGTGCTCACTATAATATACCATACAAACGCAATAGTACTTTTTGAGTAACCCAAAAAAAATACACACTTCAGAACGAGATATGTATACTCAGAATGTGAAATAATTTTCTATTTTTCAAAAATGACCACATAGCTCTGGGCCCTATGTCTGAATCTGAACAGTGCAAACCTTCTGCACAATGAACGTTGGAATCAAACAACATATTCATCCTTCAAAGGTAGGAGGCCATTAACATATGAACTATCCAAAATAATCAACTTGTTTCATAGATTTCTATATTATGAGCTTTTTCCACCCTGTAAGAGGGCAGTCATTTGGAGTACTCCTAGTATCGTCTCTCGCTGAGAAAATGCTAAATCACAAACTATTCTAAAATTCTAATATCGTCCCCGATTCAGAAAACTACAAGAAAATCCAGAATGCAAATTAATATTTTCCTCCCTCACCGAATAAGAAATGAAAAATCACAGTTTAATTTCCTCGAACGTATTCTTAAATATCCCTCATTTTTCACGGCCTGGAGCTGACAGTCCCTAATAATAAGAAAAACTCCGGTGGAGGGGAATATCGAGAGGGTAAAAAATGACGCGGACTGGTGGGGGATGCTTATCAGGGGAAATAAGATTAAAAAGAAGGGTGAATAAATATCTGGCCGTTCGATTGCGATTCCTCCACTTCAACCATCATCACGATTTTTAGGGTGGTAGATATTGATTTTCGTTTGTCTTCCGCGGATTCCTGTGATGAGACGGACATTTTCGTTTCTTTTGTTGCTGCCTGAAGGGAAAGAATAAGGGAACGGCAGTGGATATGAAAGAAGGGTGGTCTTTTGATGTATCTCTTCCTTTTCAGGATACGAAGATTGGAGAGAACCGTTCTGTATAAATCATCAATGAGCAACAACAACAATATTTTCTCGAAAAGGCGAATTTGAGGAATGTAGAGATGTATTTAGGAAATTGATGGAATTAAATTCAGTGACAGTATAGGAATATAGTATTCTGTATTTAGGAATGGGAAACTAGTGGCTTTTTTGTAAAGTTTTTATGTTGATTTATATTGATCAAAATATTATTTTTATAGCCACCTTTTGAGTTTATTTGATTTTCATTGATACATCGATAGCTTTCCAATCTATGCAGTTTCATCAATGAATATATTTTTCATACCAACCATGATTTGAAATCACTCTCAGAAAATTTTACTTCGACACACACTTGAGCAAGAACTGAACTGTGAGGTTTCATTTTTCTATTTTCTATCAAATTCTACTAATATTCCATTTTTGTTTGTACTGTTTGAACGTATTTTTTTTTGGTGGACCAGTATTTGTTCCGTAGTTTTCTGGGTTTGTAAGCCACCACAATCTGAAAAAATAATAATCAATATTGGAATCTATACAATAGTAGAAGGGTAGATTTTCAATCTGTCCAGAAAGAACTGTTTTTCAATAGACGCAGCAACTTTTCGGGGTAGATTGAAAATCTGCCCTTCTACTATTGTATAGATTCCAATATTAATTCTTATTTTTTCGGATTGTGGTAGGTTACAAACCCAAAAATTTGTGAGAGAATATTTTTTAATATTCTCCTTTTTTTCATTGGAATTGTCACATAATGATAAAAAAGTAGTTTTTTCGAGGTTGAGTGGAATAGGTGAACTCCGCCCATAAACAGAGTCATATTATTATTATCATTGATGATCAGAATTCCAACATGAAAATTATCAACTTTGGTCAAAATCATGGTAAATCAATTTTTTCCAAATGTAGTCTTCAAATCATGAATGAATCAATTGTTTTGGATAGTATATCTTCAAAAAGGTATTCAACTTTTTCTGCTCAGGCATATTTATGCATTTGAGGTTATGTTTATATCATCTACAGACAATCGATCTGGAACAACCACTCCTCTGGCTATATGCCTTGACGCCTAAAAATAATAATGGGTTTTTATCAAAATTTACAATACATTCGCAAAAAAAAATTTGAAAATCGTGGTGGTAATTGAAATACACGTGGTGTTATTACTTGCGGAAGGAAGGTCATGAAGTTATTCACCAATAATCGGAGGACCACGAAGACAAAGATCGACAGTTGCATAGGTTTATAGCGGTCTATAGTGCGGTCCTCGAATTCAATTTGGTTTTTCAATGCTGGTTCAATTCACGGCCGGGATTAGTAATTTACGTAACAAGTCCGGAAAATACTGTTTTCTTGGACGAGTGGACAAAAAAACTATTTTCGGTCGTGTTGCGTACACTATTTTTTCGGCAACCGACCCACTTACCGGACGCTTTTTCTTTGAGAAGGTAGCATTTTCCCGGCCTAGCCCGGGAAGTACGTATTTCCCGGACTAGGCCGGAAAAATGCTACTTTCTCAAAGAAAAAGCGTCCGGGAAGTACCCACTTCCCGGACGGTTGCCGAAAAAAAATTTTTCTGGCTGGCTTGGTGCGATAGGCAATCGTTAGTTGCCTAGATAGGGTCCTGGTACGAGGGATATCTAGACTGAATACACCAACCGAACAGGTCTGGGTTTTTCTGGTTTTCCCTGAAGTTCAAATATCAAATGCACAACCGTAAAAATCAATAAGACGCCCCAGAGCGCTTAGGCACACAAGATGATTGGCCTTCCCTATCCTGCATAAGGCTCTGCCTTCTGTGCGCACTTGAAAGAGTGTTGAAGGGAGAGTATAAAAAGATATATGAATAAATTGGAAAGCCACACATCATTTATCAGTTTTCAAAATCATTAATTTCCGTACCATAGAGGGTGTTCAGTGGGGCTCATGAACTTGAAAAATTTCAGGAAACGATCTGTTGAACTCCAAAACAAGCAGCTATAGCTGATCCGGCCGTATCCTACAACTAGTGGAGCATTGACAGCTATGACAGCAATGCTATTGGGAATAACGGGAGTAGTGTGATGATGACATTCATGGTCTTGTTACGGTGTTACTGAGATATTCTTATTGCTTGGTGTGCAATGAATGCATTTGGAAAACCCATAGGATTATTCACGTTGCAGATCTGTTAAAAACAAAGAGAAAAATGCGCTAGTCGCCACCATCATCGAAAAACTTATCGAAACTTTTTTCAAATTGAACCTTACGTTTTTCTACGACATAAATGATGTATCGCATTTCGAATTTGGTGACAGTTAGCAGCTAAGATATATATTAGTGAGAATAATATATCGACTCACTGCTGATAGTAAGCACAGTGTCTATTGTGTGAACCTTCTGAAACAGAGTGGTGGGATTGGCTTGTAATAAAGCTGATCAGAATTTGGGAACACTAGCGAGGACTAACCAGAGTTCAAGTAGAAATATTTTTTGTGATTTTGACCTGCAATAGTCAAAGAACTTGTGGAAAAATTTTTTTTCGAATCATACCCTCATATGGGAGGGGGTAAACAGTATTAGCCTTCCACTTTTCATACTGTTCACTCAAGCTATACCACTAGGTATACAGTTTAGCAAAAATTTAATTGAACACTATTGGTATATCAGTAACGGTAAAAGATACAATGTTGGTTGATTCGGACAAAAGTTTAATTTTCTATGATACAACAAATTTATGTCGAAAAATACAAGCTAAAAAATATGCAGGAGATATTTGATCAAATTTCGTGAAAGCTACAACGTGCATCCATAGTTTTTTCATACGGACTTGTACTTTTCATTAAGAATTCTGATGCTTCTTTCTATTTCGCATTCATAAATTCTCAGCACTTCAACTTTTTCCCAACGTTTTGTACTAACAAATATCACTATCTGCGAAGTTGAGAAAAACAAATAATCAGTATACCTGCCTCATTCCTGTCAGATTCGAAACTTTTGTGCCGTCAAAATTTTTTGAATTTCACAGATATGTAGCCAGTAATTACAATGGTAATTCGCTTTCTTTTCTTTGCGAATAGTGATATCTATGGTACAGAAATGTCAAGAAGTGCTATGAATTCATCAATGCTGAGTTGCAAGAAGCATCGGATTTGTATTGAAAAATACAGGTATGTATTTGAAATATTTAGCTGAGGGTGGCCCTGAACAAACGAAACGTCGTGTTGAAAATATAATTGGAGCATGTTGTAGCCTCCATGAAGATTAATCATGGACCTCTTCACTCTTTCTTCATCTTTTGTTTAATGAATACACAAGTGCGTAAAAATCAAAATCAACGTTTTCATTTTTTTTGGATTATATTGAGAACGGCTCACGATAGTCTAGATTTCTCGATATGATTTTTTTCTAATACAGAAAATACAACTTTTTTCCCATTCAATCAACATTGTGAATAGTGTTCAATTGAATTTTTGCCACCCGGTATGCTAGGTGTATGGTCTGAGCGATATTTTGGTTTCGAAAAATACATAAACAGCATCTGTCATAAACAAAGAAATCTGAAGTCGACCCATAATTGGTTGAGGAAAGGAGTTGGTTTCAAATCACGAGAAGTGAAAATGCATCATTTATGGAGTGAAATTTGATGCTATTACACATATCTCGCAATCGGAGTACTCATGTCCTTGTCATATATTGTAATCTCAAATTAGAAAACAATTCATATTTATGGAAGCGACTGAAGGAGTCCATAAAACGGTTTTATGTGGAGTACCACAAGGATCAATCCTTGGACCTGTTCTCCTATTTATATATATATATATATATATATATATATATATATATATATATATATATATGTATATATATAATTAATTCACTGGCTTATTTGGATCTGGTCGGGAAAATGGGAAAATCAAGATGTCAAAAAAACATAAATCAACTTTAAATTACGAAAAGTCATCTTTCATGTTTGTGACAAACGATCAATTCCCATCAATTCAAAAGAGCCAATCAATTTCAAAAGTGAAATCATCAAGTATTCTTTGTCTGAAGTTTCTGGGCCTACATATTGATGAAAATTTGTCATGGTCCAAACATATTGAACTATTGAGAAAACAAATATCTCCAGTAATTGGAATCATCTTCGAAATGAGAAACTTTTTACCCTTGAAATATCTTACTTTAGTCTTATCCAAACTTCATTACTTAGTCTCGGTATTTGGATCGGCAAAAAAAATGTTTACTGAAACCATTGAAAAGTTAACAGAACAAAAACGTTAAATGTATATTCAAACTTGATTATGAAGAACCTACAGTAAATTTATATAAACTGAAACATCTTGTGGATATCTATTCACTTTATAAATGAAAAATTTGTAGTTTTATTCATCTGGCAAGAAATAATCGGAAACTCTCAAATTTGGTTTTCATTCCTATTAATGATCAACATAATCATTCAACAAGGAATTCAGATAATTTGGCAACTATGAAAATGAAAACGAATGTGGGACAGCAATCAATTCATTTCAAAGGAATATTACATAATAATAAACTACCAAAATTATTAAAAACATAGGCTAAACTAAGATTTGAGGTAGAATTGAAAAATCATTTATTATCATGTTTTTTTTATATATTGATATATTTCTGAGAATTGTTTTAGATATATTCAGTTCAGGATAATGAATTGATGTTTAGTTTTATTGAAAGATGTATTGTTTTTCCCTATCTTAAACTTATATGTTTCTTGGGAAAAAATAAAATGAAATAAATGAATAAATAAAATAAATGAAACTTATTTTGTATTAATTGATTGAATACGCTCGTGAAAGAATCCGTCGACTAAACTAGATGAACATAGACTAGCTGACTGCTAGATATTGTCCGCTTCTAGTTCAAGACTCCAGAAGACTTTAGTAGTAATATTTCACTCAAATTCAACATGGATTTAAGTTGTGGAGGAAATCTCTTGAAGAATCGTATCAAGAATATAGCTACATACTCTCTTCCAAATTCTATTGTCTGTTTTGTTTGGGAGATATACGAGATACCTACCTGCTCGGTGAAACGTCGTGAAGTTGTTCATCAGATCCGGTATCAATAATGTATTCCACCCCAAGCCGGTATTCCAGGAGACAAAAGAGATGCGAAATGTAAATAGTGTTTTTGTGATATCTTTTTAACGTCCTCCTTATCCCGACATTCATTTATTTCTTTGCGAGCGTCCGTCTTTTGTCTCGGCCCAAACAAAACACGGCCTTAACTACCTTTTGTCCAAGTGTCACTTTTCTTTTGTTTTCTTCTTCTTCTGCTAGGCGTCGTAAAAGTTTAATGTTGGGAGGTTTTTATCTGAGAGTACAATTTCTTTATGCAAATTATTTTCCTACTTTGCTGTTCCGATATGCCATGATTCTTATCTCTGCCGTTCTGAAAGACTACTTCATTTAAATATCTCTGTAGCAGCTATATAGACCCGATGAAAACAGATGATTTGAGAAGTTTGTTCGTTATCTCGTGAAATATATATATCTGGTTTTCAGGTTGACAAATCCGTTTTGGTTATTGTTACAATCAACTTGATGATCCATGAAAACTATTGTAAATGTATTCATCTTAAGATTCACAACAAATTGAAAACAATGTAATGGTCGAAGAGCATCCGGTGAACCAAGGAAGAGAATATACAAATTAGAATTTACTTGTTTGACGGATTGAGGCCTCGAAAAAACCTCCCTCAGCATTGAAATCCAAATTTCAGACACTCCGTTGAAGAACGATCCCTGTAAGGGTGAAGTTCGGCAGGTCTGCAGGCTCACTTTGGAAGGCTGGGAAGTCTGTACTTTTATTTTCAATTATAAAAGAGCAGCCAATTCTTTTACGGTGTTTTTGAAAAGTGAATGAGTTCGTTAGCGAAGTATCACCAATAAGACGAACTGTCTTTTCTTAGGGGAATCCATTCAAAGTATTTTGTTGTTGCCGATCTCAAAATACGGAACAGAACAGGCTGGATTTGTGTCTGATAAACCATCAAAAACTGGCGAGAAGTACAATTTTTTGTGGCATGAAACAGAAAACCAAGCTCTTGGAAAGCATCTGTAGCAATCAATCTCACAAGGTTTTTCTATGGGAGGCCATCACTGATCATAATTTCTAGCGTTGCTTCAACGTATAGTTTAATACTGTTTCTCATAACTTATTGTTTTAATATTTTTTTTTATATTATGAGCTTTTTGCAACAGGTTTTTATAGAGTTATTTATACAGACAATGGAAGTCAGAACCAGTACCACTCAGTCTCAACTACCTATCCAGTAGGTTGATGGGTTGATGGGTCAGACAACAACTATTTTCTGCTGAACACAATGAAGGAAATTGAATTATATCCCACTGGAGCTAGTACAGGATTCTTCACTCACGAGGAATTCCCTCATATGTTTTTGGTGATACAGGTGCTTGAAATAGGACACTTGCACTTATTGGAATGAGACACTTGCAGACCGGTTTCGGGCTCATTGGACCATCATCAGTGCAGAATAGGTGCCAATCAACAACTCTTCAGCACCTTTACCAAACCTTGAGACTTGATATGGGTTTTGGAGGAATTTCGATTTTGGGACTCCAAAGACTTTCGAATTGTCATTGGTTGGGACCAACCCCGAAACTGGTCTACAAGTGTGTCCATTTCAGTTACAAATAATTGATTGATACTTCTATCACCAAAACATCTGCGTAAATTTCTTCTCCGAAGAATCCTGTACTAAAATCTGTCGGATATACACAAAATTGCGGATATTTCGAATACTTCCAGAGAAAAATATAACTCACGTAGCTCTAAAACTCGAGGCAAGAAATATTAATCGCCTCAGTGAAAAACGGACGATAAAAGATCTATAAGGACCCAAGTTTCGGATAGCAAATAAGTTTCAGGTTAATTGCGCTTGGATTTTTCCAATATTTTAATTAATCCTGGAATGTTTTTTGTTCGCACCCCATTCGATAACTTCGGCCCTCTTGAAGTATATTAAATTGAGTTTCCTAATTAAAAGTTTCGAAAAGTGCAGATGAAAAATACGTGAAATTGATTTCACAAATACTCTTTCATGATGGCGAGACGATCTGAAGACTGAAACAAAAAAAAATTCTATTTCAGATAATACTAAATCAAATTATCGACGAATAATACACATACATTATGTACATGTAAGACGAAGTAGTTTTGATTGGGAACATAGACCGAATATTGAAGACTATCTGTTTGTTAGAACTTTTGGTACTTGGTGTGGTTCATTTTGGTAATATTGAACGAAGGGGCATACAAGTTTTTCTCTAATTAGTCATCATGTACTGTTGACAGTAGTATTTGATGTTCACACCGCAGAGTTACAAACGACATCTGAAGCATTTGTTCTTGTGTATAAACTATGATATGTTTCTTGTATACAGATTCACACGGAAGAAACGCCATGTAATGTTCATCCATCGCCAAGATTCACGGAACACCTGCTCAACCACAACCGTTCTCAGAAAACATATAAGCAACATAGATCTGTCAGAAAAAAACCAATGCTGGTTCTGTCAAGAAGGGGAAGATACCGCACACACACGCGAAATTGGGGGAAGAGAAATCAGAGGCAACTAGCTATATGAAGGGGTCAGAGTCAAGGCTTTGGTGTCTCATCAAAATGATCAAGCTAGACATGAGCTCTCGTAACCAAGGAGCATCACAATAGATCTGGAAAGGTCGCAGTGAATCAGGCCTTAGACTTGCTTCCCAACAATCTAATCTAATCTAATGTTCAGAAAACACCGCGAGAAGCAGGGGACAGAATATACAAATTAACATTAAATCTGAATTTTTCAAGTTTGTTAGCTTCAGGAAAACCTCCTTCGGAAAGGAGTTCCAAAGTTTGTCTGTTCTATTTGAAAAAGATCCCTGAGCAAGAGAAGTTTGACAGATATCACGACAAAGGAGTAGAAATCCCGCATAAGTCGGGTCTTTTGTGTTGGTACTGCCAAGGGTGGAATGATTGAAGACGATTCAGAAGAGCACCGACCGAGGAAATATCTATGGAAGAGAGACAAGTCTCTGACCTTCTACGATGCTCCAACGAAGTGAGCGAGCCAACAAGACGGATTGCTTTTCTCTGAATCATCAAGAAGTTTGAATGAATGTTTTGGTGCTGAGCTCTATACATGGGAACTATATCTAAGAAAGGCCGTATCTTTGCCTTGTAGATCATCAGAAACTGACGAGAAGTGAATTATTTTTTCGCACGAAACAGAAATCCAAGCTTCTAGAGATCGCTCCAACAAAGTTTTACCATGAGAGATTATTATTGATTCGAATTTCAGGTATCGAGATGAAGGAATAATAGTCTTGACATCTGAATATTATTAAAAAGATAGATCGGCTTTCTTTGAGAAAAGACATGTCTGGGTTTTCCAGTATTGAATTGAACCAAGTTGATGTTAACTAATTCTATTATTTTCACCAAGTCAACGTTAATATCATTGACGAAAATTCCTGGTGATATGGGGACTCAAGAAGAGAGACTGGTTTGAAGAATTCTCTCGTCTGTAAAACTGTGGACTGAAAAAGATGTTTTCTCCAGCCAATCGTTCATATGAAGCAGAAACAAAGTGGGCACCAGAACGAAACCCTGTGGAACACCTGCATTCATTGTGAGAATATCAGACGATACTCCACCAACAACCACATATCTCTTATACTCTTATCACACTCGAAACTCTTCAATGAAGCACAAAATTGAGGAAATAAACCATGAGACGGCAGTTTAGAAAGGAGACCCCTATGCCAAACCTGATCAAACGCTTTTGAAATGGAAAGTGCAACCGCTAACGTTTCTCCAAATTTTTTTATGGAAAGCTGCCAAATATATGGAACATATAATGTTTGATAGCGAAATCCATATTGTTGATCAATGATTATTTCTGATTCCTCCAGATATTTGATAAGCTGGATATTGATTGCTTTTTCATAACTTTGAAAATGATAGGAAGCAATGCAATCAGTCTATGATTACAAAGTGAAGTTTCCTTTTTTTTTTATATATGATATAAAAAAATAATTCAGATACACTAAAGGTATAAACGAAGATATTGAAAACTTCGATGTAAATTTCAAGGCTTTTTCTAGAGATCAATCACCCTAGCCCCAAACTGATATTACTTTCACTCGACAAACGTTTGTTGACAAGGTTAGGAGAAGAAAATTGATACTTATTTTGAAGACACAAGATTCAGATGCTTATAGATGTTACAATCTACGGTAGTGCAGGAGTTCTTGGTTCGAAGGAGTTTATCTATTAATTGTCCCAATCAAATTCTCAATATTAAACAAAATACGGGGCTAAACACTATATGCCCTTTGTCATTATTCATATTTTTTCAACATTTTGCATATATTTCTAGACTCCCGAGTGTATCGAGCAGCCTCGTATCATGCACATCCTTGATAAGTCACAGTTGGTTTTCACTAATTCTATGACCATTGCCTAGAGCATGCTAGGCGACATTGTACTATCATACCCTTCCGTAACTGCTTGGCAATCCATCAGATGAATTCGAAAACACAGAAAAGTCGGGTATATATGGAATCAAGATTGTCACAAAAATACATTGGCCAAAGTTGACGAGCTGTAAAAACTCGCTCGAAGGAACATTGTGTTCATATGAATTATGGAAGGGTAGAAAAGTGTCGCCCAACATGCTCTGGGCAATAATTATGAAATTATTGAAAACAATCTGAGACTGATCAAGGATGTACATGATACAAGGCTGCTTGATGCATTCGAGAGTCTAGAGATAACAAAATGTATAAATTATATGATTGTGACGAAGGGTTCTATCCTATTCATCCCGCTATTTGGTTAAATGTTCATAAATTAATAGTATTAGATGAATTCCTGGTCAAACCGAGCCAAACTTCTGCAGATAGTGCTTGCCTGTACTAGCTCAGATTTTGAGATAAATGAATGACTAACCCTCGTCTTCATATTCAGTATGAATATTATTCTCCTGAAGATGGTTACCTTGTTAGCGAAACGAAAGTCGAGTGCAAGTGATATCAGTTTGGCGTTAGGGTTATTCTCTAAGAGATAATTGGGGAAGATTTCTCATTGTTTTGATTTAACGATTCACTATTCATATCTGTTTTTCTGTGTTCTAGATGCACTTAGGATCTCAAAGAATGGAAACCAATAATGTATCCAGCCTTTGCATCAGCGGTAGAGTAACATACAGCCCTCAGGTCAGGAGGAGGTCACATGGTCGAGGTCCAGCAAGTAAAGGCTCCAGTTCTATTTCAATAAATAATTTGAAATTATGATTGAATAATATTCAATCTTTTTAAGTCAAGTCAGGGGGTGGGGAACATAACCACCATGATTCGGCCCTTGAAAGAAACATTCTTGCAATCAAATCGAATCATCGATACAATAATTGACCTTTGAGAAACATTGCAGAATAATTATATTTGTATGTACTGTTGTATATTACTTTTTATCTACACCAGTACTCTAATAATATACTTATATGTCCACAACCCGTTTTATAATGAAATCCATTACGATACAGATTTTCAACCAATAGAATCCCATTATTTCTCAATCAAGCATGTTTTGTATTTGATCTGCATTTGATGTTTGTTAAGTCAAAATCATTATAGTTATTGAATTCTTGAAGAATATAGCCAAACTTCGATGATCATAACAAAATGTCTGATACCAACGATATGGCAAAATTACCTTCGACACCTTCACCGGCAGGAATACAGTTAGAATGATTTAATTTTTCATTTGACAAATGCATGATTCATCTCTTTATTTTTTCAATCAATTTACCTGAGCTCTCCGTAGGCGAGTGGTCTAAGGCGCTGAGATTATCTTAACTAGTTGGAAGCGACGTGGGTTCAACTCTGGCCTCGAGTAATCTTTTTTTTTTATTTTTGATCTTCTCTTCATTTCTCATCGTTTCATTTCTCGAAGTAATACCATTAATTACAATTTTGTGTAGAATTTTCCGAAGAAATGCGTTTAATCAGTATTATTGTGTGCGATACAAATATAAATATAATATTTGTAGTTCTTCGCTGTTCATCGGGTGTAGATAAAATAGCGTATGCAACTCTCATGTAATGTTTATTAATACAGTTGCATCAACCATACGAAAAGAGCCGAAGGTGATGCTCGTGTATTAATGATTATCATTACATTATCATTGCATATTATACTATTATTCTCATGTTGTATTCATTTACCATAATCTAAAAGAAATTCGAAATGATTTGCCTTCAGCATTATCATCTACGAAATATAATTTCAGAAGTATTGCTGGTTTTTTTATGTTAATGAGAAGAGTATTTAAATTCAAACTAGTTTTTAGTTATCTGGTGTAATTATAGTAAGAGAATCTCATATAGAAAAGTGTTGGAATTGTAATAAAAATAAATATTTACTAGAAAGTGGTTTCGATCTTCATTCAGAATTATCGAAAATTGCATGCGTCAGGATTCAGTTATCCTCGAGTTTTTCCACTGACACCATTTAAAAAATTTAGTTCGTTATCCCTCATTTTCAATGATCAACGAGACACTGAATGACAGCAAGAAGGTGAAAAAATTGCTTGATTCATGGATATAACTAGATGCAGTACCAATTCACAAACTATTAAACAATAATTTCTTTAAAATATCATTTTCAATTCATTTCTAAGAAAAATACACGTGATTGCTTTTTCCATGACTTTGGAAATAATAGAAAGCAATGCACTTGGTCTATATTTACAAGGTAAAGTTTTCTTCCCATTTTAAGGAACTGGCTGAACTCTTGCTGTCCTCCTCCAGGTCTTAGGAAAAATCCCCAGGCTATGTATATATATATATATATATATATATATATATATATATATATATATATATTCATTTTAGCTTGCTGCAGTATATCAATTCTGTGACAAATCTCTCTAGTAAATGTTTGAGTGAAAAAACGAACAGAAAATGATGAGCATTGGGACAAGACAAGACAAGATCAAGAATATCAGGAAAAATAAGCATAAAGAGGGCTTTGGAAAATTGGAATCCTTTTAACAAAACATCAATACCTAGCTGAATCCAATAGCACGTTATACAAACATATCAACTTTTCTTTTAAATATAGATCGAGAGTTGATGAATTGACTTGTGAACAATAGACAAATCTTCAATTCTTTATACTTCTTCACAGAGTACAGCAACAATGTAATGAAGTAGACTGGAATCCTGAAAAAGAAATGATGAACAGTAAGATTTAAAATCATTTTACACGAATGTAAAGTCAGATAGAGGATTACAATCGCTGGAAATATAAGAAATGATATTGATTTGCTATTAAGTAATTTGGTCAGTTCATTCATGTCTAGCAGAAATTTGTAATAAATCACAATTGGTAAGACAACTGGGATATTTGTCAATATATGGACCACTGTCATATCTTAGTGATGTGAAACTCAGAAAGTATTCACAAAACGAGAGAAAGACGATGCCTTCAGGTTTGAGTAGATAGATATCTTCAACATTTCAATATACATTTTTTGACTGTGTAGAGCTGAAAAATTCTCCTCCTTAGTTTATAATATGATCCAAATCCGGTCTTAGATTTGTACACAAGAGATTATTAAAGTTTTAATAATTGAATGCAGTGGTACAATGATCAATATTTCCTGACCATATTACCTAGGCAACATCATGAAAGGAAATAAATATTAGTAGGTTTCTGTATGATACAATTATTGTTATAGCGGAATATCTGATGCAGTTCCGTGAGCTCTCAACTCAAATTGTATTTTAGTATCATCAATCTGATTTTCATTGGGAATTCGACCATTTTCTTGATGAAAAGTCTTTCAAAATGATTTCCAGATATCTGTACTTTTTCTGATGCAGTTCCTTCGGTTGAAATATGTTCATACTATTATGCAACCAACAAAATTAATCTCTTCAACATAAACTAGACCGGCAAAATTAATAAACAGGTTCTTAGTTTGTGAATCGAATGGAGTAATACCAAGAGCATTTTGTTTGCGGAAAAGACAACAGTAATTTATGACTGTTCCTGAATAGGCCACCCAAATTAGACGAAAAAGCAAGGTTACTTCGTTTATATGTAACATCTCACACTGATTTAATTTTGAGGTGCGGTGCAACTGCCACAAATATATTTTTGCACGGTCACATCCTATTGTGATAGACTGGAATAGTCAATGGGAATGTGAGGGCAGTGATTACTGAAGAACAAGAAAGATACAATGCCGTGGTTGGCAATATGACTAATATACCAGTTAAGTTTCATTTTTGGCTTGAAATTGTCGACGAATTTGGGATTTTTTTCGAAAGAGAAACACTGTTCCTATTCAATTTTGGTTCATTCATGACTATGTTATACCCAAGCATTGATAATACACCTCCGTTGGATCTCCTGTTGCAAAATGAGCTAGTTTTCCGACGAAACATGGCTTCCCCACATCATAAAGTACCAGTGTGGTGGTTCCTCGAGAATATTCATTCAAGTCGGTGGGTTGGGAGAACCAATGAAGTGACCACACAGATCACCCGATTTAATTCCATTGAACAAGCACAAGATGCTCAACTGTACTAGATAATTTGCACATGAAAAATATCATCTGAAATAGGCTACTGATTCTTCAGGAAGTGAGGAAAAAACATTGTTTTTTGTTTTTCACATTCGATTAAACGGTTCAAATGAAGTATTGATCGATTCATATTTGAAATTTTTTGAGGAATTCCTATGTTCATTAATACTTTCTGAAAAAGTTTCTGCTGGATCATTCTTGATTTTGAAATTGATACATATTTTTTTTTATTCACCAACTCTCCATTTCGATTCTGTTATTCGTATTTCACAGTTATAATTTTAGAGCCTTCCAATACTAAGAGTTTTTCGACAGGTTTCAATATGGTTACTTTGACACCAGTACAAATCAATACCACTCAGCAAGATACATTGTCACCCACATTCAATCGAAAGTCATTGTTCGTTCGATTTTCCACTGTCAATATCATTCACTTTAAAACTTGTTGAATTTAATCAAATGAAAAATGAAAAAAATGAGAAAATGAAAGAAATAAGAAAATGAAAAAATCAAATGGAAATTATGGAAAATTTCGAAGAAAGGCAAAGAATAGAAATGAAATGGAAGGTGAAAAATTTTAAAAACACGAGAGAAGAGAAGAATATATCGATAAAAATATGGTGTGTTCTATCTTTGCCAAAGCATCTGAAGGAACAAGTGGAGGAGGGTCTCAACTCAACTACACGATAAATAAATGAAGGCAGTTCTCTGACCAAAATCAGGAAGTTCTTCTGTGAAGATTCTTGCATTCAACGTCCTCCGTATTATGAGCCAGGGGAGTTGTTGTTTTATGACAGGTGTTAGCCCATTAACCTAGTGTGTAGTTAAGTTGATATTGAAAAGAGTTTACTGGGACTCAGTAGCGCTCGAAGTGGAATTTTCATAAATGGACCGTTTTTGGAAGAAAAAGTCTGGAGACCTTTTCCCAAGTAACAGGAATTGGATAACGATAATAACAGGGCCTCTACCCATTCAGAGGACACCTGGATAATTCATGGCTGCACAACGTTTACCTGAGCTGCTGCAGGTAATGAAACGAAAGGGCAGAGACAGCTCGACACGTACTTTG
Organism: Zygogramma bicolorata; assembly: GCA_032362365.1. Classification (NCBI taxonomy): domain Eukaryota; kingdom Metazoa; phylum Arthropoda; class Insecta; order Coleoptera; family Chrysomelidae; genus Zygogramma; species Zygogramma bicolorata. The sequence continues at coordinate 117,432 of JAVJAQ010003728.1, forward strand.
CGGATATGAGGCTATGGAACACAAAAGGCAACGGATATATGGAAAATCAATTCCGGATCCAGAAGAATATGACAAACATCCAGCCTGAACAAACTTGTGCAGAGGACAATGTTGCTGAAAGGGGTGTCATGAAGTACATAAAAGCATTATTCGTAAAATCCTATCTTTGTCTTGAAAATTTCGGATGCAATGCATTTTCACACTCATAGGAATTTGTTGAAACTTACACATGCCATTCGACATGCAAAAAAGTAGCACTTTTTGAGCCTAGTTACTTTAGCAATAAAGTTCAGCAATATTTTTTTTTTGACAAAGGGTTGTAAGTAGAACAAGTAAAGTCTTTTTCTGGGATTCCAGCGCTGTTAATAATATCCCACGGTTTTCAGGACCGGTATTTATAGCTCGAGCAATATTTTACAACTTCCTTGATATGAACTCTGTCACTTTATTATCTCAGCATGAAAATCAAAATGGACTGAGGAAAAAACCACATGGTCAAAATAATTTTTCCGGGCGTCCAGGGCCGGTTTCTCCCCAGCAATACATCCCATCTTTCTTATTATGGACCCTGCCACTTTCATATTTTAGTAAGATGAAAAGGATGGTTTGAGGAGAAGAGTCACGTTGTCAAAATAATTTTTCCGGGCGTCCAGGGCCGGTCTCACCTTGGCAATACATCCCAACTTTCTTATTAGGGATCCTGCCAGTTTCAAATTTCAGTAAGACAATAAAGATGGGTTGAGGTAGAGAGCCAGGCTGTCAAAATAATTTTTCCGGGCGTCCAGGACCGGTTTCACCCCGGCAATAAATCCCAACTTTCCTATTATGGACCCTGTCAGTTTCATATTTCAGTAAGACGATAAGGAAGGGTTAAGCAAAAAAGCTACGTTGTCGAAATAATTTTTCCGGGCGTCCAGGGCCGGTTTCACCTTGGCAATACATCCCAACTTTCTTATTAGGGATCCTGCCAGTTTCAAATTTCAGTAAGACAATAAAGATGGGTTGAGGTAGAGAGCCACGCTGTCAAAATAATTTTTCCGGGCGTCCAGGACCGGTTTCACCCCGGCAATAAATCCCAACTTTCCTATTATGGACCCTGTCAGTTTCATATTTCAGTAAGACGATAAGGAAGGGTTAAGCAAAAAAGCTACGTTGTCGAAATAATTTTTCCGGGCGTCCAGGGCCGGTTTCACCTTGGCAATACATCCCAACTTTCTTATTAGGGATCCTGCCAGTTTCAAATTTCAGTAAGACAATAAAGATGGGTTGAGGAAGAGAGCCACGTTGTCAAAATAATTTTTCCGGGCGTCCAGGACCGGTTTCACCCCGGCAATAAATCCCAACTTTCCTATTATGGACCCTGTCAGTTTCATATTTCAGTAAGACGATAAGGAAGGGTTAAACAAAAAAGCTACGTTGTCGAAATAATTTTTCCGGGCGTCCAGGGCCGGTTTCACCTTGGCAATACATCCCAACTTTCTTATTAGGGATCCTGCCAGTTTCATATTTCAGAAAGACAATAAAGATGGGTTGAGGAAGAGAGCCACGTTGTCAAAATAATTCTTCCGGGCGTCCAGGACCGGTTTCACCTTGGCAATACATCCCAACTTTATCATTATGGACCCTGCCAGTTTCATATTTTAGTAAGAAAATGAGGATGGGTTGAGAAAAGAGCCATGTTGTCAAAATATTTTTTCCGGTCTGTTTAATATTTTATCAAGAGTGTTGTCCGTTGTGACATGATATTTCATAAATTACGGCGGGTGAAAGGGATATATAACCTCACTTTCGTAAGTACACACGTGCCCAAATATCCTTCAAATCAAATAATATTTGATTTCAGTTCATTGTAGAGATCCTGATGAAGAGCCAATAAGTGACTCGAAAGCTTGAATAGAAAAAGAGTTCCTTATTTTCCATACCCTTGTTGACTGCATACCCGAATTTGAAGGATTCTGATATATATATATATATATATGGCACGTGTGTACTTACGAAAGTGAGGTTATATATCCCTTTCACCCGCCTTAATTTATGAAATATCATGTCACAACGGACAACACTCTTGATAAAATATTAAACAGACCGGAACAAATATTTTGACAACATGGCACTTTGCTCAACCCATCCTCATTTTCTTACTAAAATATGAAACTGGCAGGGTCCATAATAATAAAGTTGGGATGTATTTTCGGGGTGAAACCGGCCCTGGACGCCCGGAAAAATTATTTTGACAACGTGGCTCTTCTCCTCCACCCATCTTTATTGTCTTACTAAAATATGAAACTGACAGGATCCCTAATAAGAAAGTTGAGATGTATTGCCAAGGTGAAACCGGCCCTGGACGCCCGGAAAAATTATTTTGACAACGTAGCTTTTTTTCTTAACCCTTTCTTATTGTCTCTCTAAAATATGAAACTGGCAGGGTCCATAATAAGAAAGTTGGGATTTATTGCCGGGGTGAAACCGGCCCTGGACGCCCGGAAAAATCATTTCGACAACGTAGCTTTTTTGCTTAACCCTTCCTTATTGTCTCTCTAAAATATGAAACTGACAGATTCCATAATAAGAAAGTTGGGATTTATTGCCGGGGTGAAACCGGTCCTGGACGCCCGGAAATTTTTTTTTGACAACATGGCTCTCTTCCTCAACCCATCTTTATTGTCTTACTGAAATATGAAACTGGCAGGGTCCATAATAAGAAAGATGGGATGTATTGCTGGGGAGAAACCGGCCCTGGACGCCCGGAAAAATTATTTTGACCATGTGGTTTTTTCCTCAGTCCATTTTGATTGTCATGCTGAGATAATAAAGTGACAGAGTTCATATCAAGGAAGTTGTAAAATATTGCTCGAGCTATAAATACCGGTCCTGAAAACCGTGGGATATTATTAACAGCGCTGGAATCCCAGAAAAAGACTTTACTTGTTCTACTTACAACCCTTTGTCAAAAAAAAAAAAAATATTGCTGAACTTTATTGCTAAAGTAACTAGGCTCACTTTTTGCACTAGTTACGAAAAATCACTTCGAAATCCGACCTTTTCCACGGACTTATTGAAATAGTTTATCTCATTAGGAGTCTAGAAAATAGGTTTATTCCTACGACCACAAAGGAAAGTACCACATATCGCACTCTTTACCCGCTGTCATGAGCCGTCAAACCCGTGAATTCTATAAGGTTTACAGATGTAATTATTAATTGCTATTCCTTATTGATATAAGTCACATAAAAACTGCACTAAAAACTAATTATTTATAAAAAATAAAAAAAGGGTTCACGCCGAAAATCGAACCCACAACCTTGCGGTTATTTTACCGGTTAGTCTACCTACTGAACTAATTCAGATTGAAATTGGCGTGAGTCGATTAACATTAATCGAATTCTGATACTTCTTCTATTTTCATTTTATTAAACACAATTCAGTTATTTTTCAAGGAAAGCTTAAAACTTTCATAATAATTTAATTTAATTTATGATTATTTCTGTAGTTGCTTTTAGTATGATTTATCCGTATTTGAAATAGGCAACCAGAGAACCAGGCGCGGGCATATTATTTGAAACTTTGAAATACTCGAACATATACTGTCACGAATAAAATCTAGTTGAAAAAGGAAACACGAAGTCATCTCCACAACAAATTTAATTCCTGAAGGAACTATGTCCTAGTTAATGAGACATGTTTCGAACATATATATGTTTATCTTCAGTTAGGTACAAAAAGGCTGAAATAGACTTAACAATGAGAAAACAGTAGAAGTGATTTTTTTACATGATACTTACGAAAGTTCAATCAATTTTGATCTCCCAACTTTCGTAAGTATCATGTAAAAAAATCACTTCTACTGTTTTCTCATTGTTAACTCTATTTCAGCCTTTTTGTACCTAACTGAAGATGAACATATATATGTTCGAAACATGTCTTATTAACTAGGACTTAGTTCCTTCAGAAATTAAATTTGTTGTGGAGATGATGTCATTTTCTGTTTTAAGATAGATGTAATGAAAGAACAATTTTTGTATTGTCACTAATTCCTCCACATAAATATCCTAATTTGCGTGGACTACATAGCGAGCCAAGAAAATTAAAAATCGTTTCGGTGGAGACCGGCGGAGCCATGAAGAAAGAAAGCGCCAGCGAGAGAGATCGAGAAAGGCATTAATAGCGGAGCAAAGGCGATTTTATAAAATGCTTGGCGCAAGTAGATAAAACGAGACAAAAATTATTCTTCCCCTTTTTATTTCTCGCAGCGTTTCCCTCGAATTTTCCTCCGATGCCCCGCGCGGCCCACGCTCAAGACGAGAAAATCATTTATCAAGTCTAATTGTCTCTTTCTATGTCTGTCTCGGATATTTTCCAGGCGAATTTAAAAGTTCGCAAGGGACGATACCGCTCGCGATGAACAGGTTCAACTTGTACACTTGGAATGTAAACCGTAATGGAGAGTTTGTGTTATTCATGTCACGGAATTCGAATGGAAAGTGGGATTGTTTTTTTTTTTCAAACGACAACGTGAAGCTAGGTGAGGTTGGAACATGCTCTGATTGGCCACCACAGGATGAGCGATTTGAAAGTAACCAGGAGTGTTCTTGACGATAGGAATTAGAAAGTATGAAAACAGCTGAATGTAGTAGTAGTCTGAGTAGTGACAAAGGTCCGATGCAACTTAGCCCGCTATCCAGTTCAACTTCAAAAACTCGATATAGAAAATTCCATGCCTGCGACTTCAAGCTAGTAGAAATAATCCTGATGACACATCACATTTGTGTCGTGTTCTGTCAACCTATTGGAATTCAAGGATACCTTGAAGTGTGAGAGATTTCAGTGAGTGATTTCATTTCATTGTTGTTCAGAATGCTACTTAGATAAAATGACCAGTTCAATTCTTGTTCCTAACACCGTACATTTCTCTTAGTTTCTGTTTTTTATGGAAAATTCGTGACTCGAAGAACTTTCCGACAATAATACAAGATTTAGAGGAATTACAAGTGATACTTGGACGGTAATAATAAGTGACAGATGACTGTTCAATAAATATTGATAAGATAATACAACACATTCCTATATTACTCATCACACTTGACACAACTTGAAGGAAAACATTCATTCTTGTATAGGCACCCACTGAGGATTTTGTTCGTTATAGTATATCGTTTAACGAGCCAGATACGGGTCATGCTGCAAATCATAAGAGTGGGAAATCAACATTCCATGCGAGTTATCGACTGTACTTTTTCTACGGCTATAACAGTTAATAATAATAAATGATTCAACAAATAACATGAACCTCTAATTTGATGTCTTCCATTATTTTCATTTAAGTATGAGTGAATAGGTAATATACCTGTCATTTGCTCGAAATTTTTTTCTTATTTCTTGTGTGATAATCACAAGGACTGCATCACAATGAAGTCATTTTGTTATCTACTGAAGACATGAAATTGAAGACATAGTATGTACCTTCATTGTTCTATCAAGAACAGTTGAGATAGAGCAGTTTTTGGCCGTAGATAAAAAAATCTCCACTGAAAAGATTTACTAGGAAAAACAAGTTCTCAACATCGAAATATTACTTAGTCACCAATGTTCCAAGTGAATGTATATGAATTATGGAATTTTAATGAAAGCGGTTATCAAAAGACCATGAAAGCTACCAACGCGAGTATTAATATTCAAACCTTCAGATAATCTTCAAAGCAAAGCCAGTTTTTCTTTTTCGGCCCTAAGCTATTCGACTCTATTCCAGTAACTCTATATGAAATCATAAAATTTTCAATATTAAAAGGTTGGCTCTAAAATAAATTTCACAAATCATAACATTCTACGGGAGTGCAAGAATCATATCTATTCTCTCCAATGAATTAAAACTCGTCGAGGTCCTATACTTATATACCTATACTAACATGTAAGTATGTTGATGTATGTTATGTATACATTTTTTTCTTCACATGCCTGAATAAGTAGCAAATAGTACATTTACTGAAATAAATCATGTCTAGCATACTGAAAAACAAGCCCTATATCCCAGACTTGAATGCCGGATCTGGGAAACTTTCTTCTTATAATAAGAATATAAGAAAAAACTGTATTATACATATTGCTTATCATTATTGGACAATGCCGTAAGTTTTTAACCATTCATTTGATTATAATTATCGTCAGATCATTATAATTTATAAAGGGGCAAATTAGTATCATAAAACGCGCTACATTTGGTAATAGATCATCCTTTGAGATCAAAAAATATAGAACCACTGAAAAATCCCAATTGTGAATCATTTGAAAAATATGAACACGTCAGTCAGTTGTTCGAACTTATCAGAAAATGGGGTTTTCTTCATCAAAACCGAATGCTTGGAACCTTAGAATATATCTCAATACTCAGCTGTGATAACGGTATCTAGTCAGTGTATTCAGGACATTTAAAGAACATTTTTTTGATGATTGAAATTGATATGATTTACGCTACAGCAAAAACGTATTCATAATCGCCAGTAGGTATATATTATGTTCAAAGTTCAGTTCTGTTTCCTATAAACATTTCCAATAATTGTTGGGAACTTCTGAGAATAATAACGAATATAAAAAGTTCAAAGAAGGTGCAAATGAAACAAACGCCCATTAGAAAAATAAACGAAATTCTGTTTGAAAAAAAAAGTTCTGCTCTCTCTAATTTCCGTTGTACGTACAATTCAAAATTATTGATTTTCAAGTCGAAACTTCCACAAAAGCGGCCTCTTACGTGGGGTAGTTGTATTAAATATCCACACAAACTCTCTAACTACCGAAAGGGTTGAGTTCTCTAATACAATAGCTAGCAACCCTGTTTACAGTTACCTAGATCAGACCGTGAATACATTCACGTAGGAAATTGTAGTGAAAGGGTTGGAGAGAGGCTATGAAATAGGGGTGGCATTTTTTATAGTCGCTCGCTTCCGCACGATGGTATTTGGTTATCCCAAACGACCGAAGTGTGCCCAAAATCAGGGACAGGTAGGTAAAAAATTGCTAATCATATCGGAGCGTGGCAAAAAATTACCCGTTGATGTTTCCGAACAAAGAGAATGTAGGGTTTGATGTCTTGATTTATTCAGGATGGTATTATAATTTTTGTCTCGACGCGTGTTGGTACTCGAAGGATGCGAAGGAAAAAATATCCCTTCAAAGAAGATTCATCTATTGTGCATGTACCATTTGTGACTGAACGGTATCACATTCAATGGTGCGATTTCAACTATTCAAATAAACCCAGTTTAATGTATCTGGCTTGTTAACAAAGGATGTGTTTTGTATTCATTTGGGTATTTCAGAGAATAAAGAATTGATTTGGAATCCATACAGGATGTATGGTATATTCATATTGAAAAAGGTGGAGAAATAAAAAAAAAATACTATTGTTAAATAAGCCTTTACTTCATACACTCAAAATGCAAAAAGAACTATTCTCACTTCACAAGTATTTGAAAGGATTTTATGGACAGACCCAGAGGATCTCTCTCATTCAGTTATTACGAATGAAACAAATGATAATAATTGAGCAGGACAAACACACGATCTAGAAAAATTTTTGAAAGAATAAGTCAAACCTAACTCAACAGAGAACCTTTACTCAACAAAATGTTATTGAGTTACTTCCACAGCATCAATAATAGTCGCTTCCATCCTCTTTCATTGAGTCTTCAATCGCATCAGCCGAATGCAAAGAAACATCTTCATGAAAAAATTCATCTTCTTGAAAAAACTTACCATGAATGAAAACGCGTGTGGTCCGAGAGATTTTGTGGCGCAGAAAAAGAAGGCAGAACATGTCCATTTTCGAACTTCAAAGGATCAACTTGTAATTGTATACCATTCGAATATAAAATAGAACATTTTGGAATTCAGGTTATCTCTATGCAGCTGTCAAATGACTGAAATTTCATGAATTTTGATGTCAATTTTAGACTTGTAGTAATTGAATTTCAGGAATGAATGCAAACTGTATGAGCTGTAATATGTACAAAAACATAATATTTATTTAAGAATAGTATATGTAGATATAATTTCATGAATGTAGTGGTAAGTACAATGATAATATAACAGTAAATCTAAGTTTTTTTTTCGTACCCTCCGCACAATAATTTTCATTGAAATGAGGTTCTCCTATGGTTTCCGCACCAAAATTATATGTTTTCCATTCATTTCAAGGTACCCCGAACTTCCCCTGCGATTTTCATCAGAATCTGAGATTTGACGTGTTCTACACCTTTACCTCAACTCGAGTTACTTTTAATCTCAGTGCGTTTGATTTGTCCAATTCATTTCGGTATTTGGGGCCCACTAAAAATTCTCTTGTGACCCACCATAGATTGAAAAACCTTGATCTAGAGTATAAAAGAATGCTGCGACGTCATAAGTTTTTCTTAATACAATTTTGAATTCAAAATTGTTCGGGAGTGAGGTATAGAGGGCCACACTTCTTTTCCAAAATTTGATTTTGATGACTATTGATTTATGGATTTTGTCACGTTGGGAAAACAGCATATTAACTCTGGTATATGCCAGTAACCATCATTGAATTATGGTTTTCAAATGTGTTCTCTCAAATGGGATATTGAATATTGATGAGATATTGATAGAAAACGATATTGTCACGTTTGGGAAACAGTATATTAACTTTGGTGTTAGTTGGGTCAGATGATATGTGCACATAATACTTATCAAGTCAAGATGGTATGAGTGCTGAAACTGTATTGAAAAAAGAGAAAATTTTGAAAATCAACCTTGTTATAGGAGGGTTGGAATAACTGAGACCTCTCCAGAGAATATATCTGCTGAAAATCCCTAGTCAAACTGATGACTTTTATAATTTTGTACGGAATCACTAAAGAGGAAGTTGAGGAAGGAGATTCAACAGTTTAATTTTATTCGGTTGAGCAACCATACAAGTTTTATATGAACATAAAAAGAGGTCACGAATTTTATTTCTGTTTAACATTCGAATAAATATGATGCAACAACAGAAGTTATTTCCGATATATTATTTGGTATTCCGGATATTTTTTTTGGATCTATTTGTGGTAACTGTCTATCCAGATTTTTCAAGTTTTCACAAGCACATTCTCCAGAAACAATTCTTTCTCGAAATTACTCCACAGTACTTTATTTACTTCACCTGGAATCAGGTTTCTGTGATGGCTATCGGGAAAATTTTTGCTATTGGTTCTGACGAACGTCTTGATGCTCGAAGCTGTGCTTTCCTTCATAAAACATAACCGAAACTGGCATATTCAAAATATTCTTTGGTATAATACACATAGACAGGAGGAAGTGAAACACAACTGAGAATAACCTTTCTCTCTCACTTACAGACGCAGTAGGAATTGGGATTATTGAAAATCAATCTACAAGGAAAATATGAACTAATAAAATAAATCATGTATTCTGAATAGGATTACTTTATTGAGTGATATTCATTAGACATTTTACAATGACTATACAATTGCTCCTTTAGGAGTATAAATGCCTGAAGAAACTATTTGTATGGTGGGATGTGGGATGTCTAGTGAAAGTAACACAATACGCTGATTTTCAATCACACTATAAGTTTGAGTTGAAACCAGACTACGAATTTAATTATTGATGAGCTAAAAATTGAATAATAATCACGCCAATTGACATTTCATATGGGAAAGCTGGAGGTAAATAAAAAAAATGATTACTAATAATTGGCGGAGGTTGAGAAGTGAGGATTTGGCGAAGTCGCCAGCTCAAATATTTGGACCATTTACTGTGATTCATCGAAGGTTTCTTTAGGTTTACACTACTATACTGGACTATATGAATTTTGTTGACAATAGGAAACTAATTTTCTTATTATCGGAATGTGTATAAATTTTAGGGAAACTCTAGACTAGTCTAGACAGATATAACTGATGGGCTATTTTATCTTGACTAGGAATCTCTCTGAGATTGTGGTCGAAGCCCAAGGAGCATCTTACAGATGATAACAACATTCATTCATCAGTTCAATTACCAACAATTATCCAGAACACCAAGGATATTTGCCTTACGAATCATTGAAATATTTCATAGCACGAAATAAAAACAACTCCATAATCTATTACTAACTCAGTTCATTGGTTTATTCACTACTCATCGAATTTTTGATGTGGAGTCAAAGAAGTATAGGTGCTGAATCAGATCCTTGCGAGACACCAACATTCAAAGGTGTAATCAGCTGAATGGAGGGTTCTTTTTATATCCAATTGAGAAAAGATAATTCGTATAAAAAAATGTCTAGTCATAATACTAAGACGTTTGTCAGATAGGAAATTCGAAACAGCACAAACAACCGAGACAAAAACAAACTTGTTGCTAGTTTTTTTATATAAAGAACAATCATTCCTCACAGCCAGAAATATTTTGTGGGTCAGCTTGGTACGTTCTTTCTTTCAAAACTCCGATATATCTGAAGGGTACGCTGGGTTTTAATTATCATGTCATTAAAAACTTCTATGTCTAGAAAAACTATTTGAACGAGCTCTATGGAGTTCTTAGAAAATGTTATTTCTTGTATCGATTTGAAAAAACATAACCGACAGTATCTCATCTTGTAGCCAGAAGTTTGAAATGCACAACACTGGCATGAAGTTGGGCTAAGAAAGATGAAAATTAGGCTTTCGAGCGAAAATTTTGCGCCAATAAATATATGTTTATGGCACTGCTGTCAAAAGTGAATTGTCAGATTTTGAAAGCAAACGTCAAAATATTTAGATTTTATTTATTTACATTAATATTAATAGTACAATTTGTGCAATTAGACAAATTAATTTCTTGCACTGCTGTTTTACCATTTTCCATGGCTAAGGAAGAATGATGCGTAGAAATAATTGAATTTCCAGTCGAAGTTGAGGCCACAATTTCTTCGGATGTTTGTTGTTGGATTGATGTTGTTGGTAATGTTCGCTGCACCGTTAAAATTTAATTCAAACTGTATAATAACTTTATTTGAACGTTTGTAGAAAAAATATTGTATGATATACGTGTTAAAAGTACCTTTTAAGGCACTCATGTGAATTGCAGAATTCGTTTCTCTCATTCTGCAAACCTTCACATGCGTGCCTTAAAAATGTACTTTCAACACTTATATAATAAATAACTATTATGTAGTCTTGGGATGGTCATTACGATCATTGGATCATATTTTGTATTCGAATTATATTTAGTTGATTGAAATAAACACTGATTGAAATATCCGTTTATTGAACATAACTCATGTATAATTTTCAACAGAAAATGGTGAGTTTATGAAAACAGAAAATGGTCTTCTATGTGTTGCCTATTGATGTCGCCCCCTGATATCACTCTGCAAGCTTCGGAAAGAACCTATGAAAATGAGGAGAAAATGAAATTTGTGTTGAATATGAAACATCAGATCATGGAAGAAAATATGCAAACTCTTCATTATAATGTTGATAATGATAATTTTTCTGAAGAATTTCGATGTCAATTACATAAAAATTTATACAGTTGTGAATATTAGTCAATTCTCCGAGAGACATGAAAGATAGCAAAATTGTCTTCGCAGAAGATCTCAGGGCGAAAATTGGAGATTTCAAAATTCTTATGAATGTGTCAGTATTAGAGTTAGCATGATAGAACGGGCGGCAGTGACAGATTATTTGGACCAATTTTTTACAGTCGACCTTTGGAATAGAAAATACTTGAATCTGAAACGAATCATAATCTGCAAAAAAAATCACGCGCTGCTTGGTACTTCATGGCAAACCCAGGATTTGTTCTTGATGAACACACGGTATACTTCCAAAGAGTATGCCTCATAGTTTCTCGTTATTCTCACTCTGAGACTAGTTTCAGTTGTGAAAGGCGTATTGGAAAATGTTGGTTGTCATTGAATTTTTTTGCAATACTTGCGGGAGATTTTTAAGTCATCCTGTATCATTTGAAGCAGTATATCTTCATGATTTTTGTACTTTATCGATGTTTTTATGTGTGACAAATGTAAAGCAGCCCGTAAAAAGGCTCCCATAAAAATTCTTGTTGATTTTAACGAACGTTAAGTACCACGCAGCGCATAATTTTTTTGTGGATTACGATTCGTTTTTTCTTCAACTACTCCCCTTTCAAAAGGTAGACTGTAAAAAATTGGTCCACAAAATCTGTCACTGCTGCCCGGTCTATGAGAAACAAATCTATGTTTATGTTGTTACAGTCGTTTAGAATTTGCTTGAAGGATGGAGGAATTGATGCCAATCTATTACTTTCACGACTCGATTTCCATGAAACAGGAGATATACTGTTGTGAAGATAAAAAAAAAAAAACGGAAAACCAAATTGACAAGAATAGAAGATTTGTAATGTGATACCGATTGGGTATCATATCATTCTTCTCAAAAAATTTCATAGCACTGGAAATAAGAGTTGAAAACCGAAAAATGAGCTTTCTTCATTTCTCTGAGAACTGGAAATTATTATTGATCTCATTTTTTTTATGAAAAACCTTCACATTGTACGTTTCTTCACCCCATATGGGGGTTGAAATTTCAGTATTCGATTACAGCAAAAATAAGCCAAGAATTTTACGCTTCGAAATATTGAGTAGCTCTAACTTGCAACTATTTTCATTTTCGTGGCGTTCAAGTCGTATCTGGTTAAAGTGGAAAGACAAACCAAAAATAAGTTTCTCGAAGAAAAATTCTCCGTTGGATTCAAATAGGAACGTTGAAAATCTTGAGGACATCAAAGTTTCATGTATTCATTTATTTTTGGATTTTAACGCTTGATCTTGTTAACAGATTCGCTGTGCTCTTGAAAAAGTGAAGATTCTCGAAACACATAACACATTTTATATTCACGCAGCAAACGATAATTGGTCTGAAGACGCAACAATTGAAACAATGATAATTCATTCGATATGAAGAGTTACAAAGGATTTAGAATCGAGAATGAAATTTGTTCGAGAAAGTTTGCCATTTAAAAAAAAACATATTCAAGGATCCATTTTGATTAATATTTATTTGAATACTTATAGCTGGTGATAGAATATTTCAGGTCTATTACATTCCTGTGTTTGAAAGGTAGAACTATTACACCTGTAATGGGGATAATATACAATGGAGGCAGATTCGATATGTGAGCTGACAAGACAGTTATTGAGAGGTATTTATGGATAACATAAGGTTTGACAATTCAGAGTCAATACTTGTTAAGTTTTATTGAGTCAATTGAACAAGCATTGAATTGATTCGAAAAATCGTTGACGAAATTTCATATTTACCAAAAAAAAACTACGATTTCTTCATCACATAGTCACTAACAACAAGTTCACGAAACAGGGACACGTCTTTCGCTATACAATTGCTTCATCAAGAGTATTTTTCCTGCTTGTATAGCGGAATACGTGTCCTGATTCTTCAGCAATACTCATCTCTTTGAGAACTTTGAAATCATTAGTCGAAAGGAAATAATCAGAGTGAAAAAGAACAGATTGCAAATCATTGTTGAAAAAATTGAGAATATAGGTTAACAATTCAAAACCTGGGCTAGCCAATCGTGTATTGAATCAGATTTAAAACTATTGTTGACGATCAACTGGGAAACTCATTATTTCCCTTTCACTTGCAACAAACCAACGTCACTCGATCTCAACTCAATAGAAATAGAGGTGGGGAGTTTTAAATTATCGACGAAAAAAAATCAAATCTAGGGATTGTTATTGATGAACATACGAAGTGGGATACTCGTCATCAAGAAGCTGTATTTCATACTTTATAATTTTTGATGTATAAGACTCTATACCTGAAAGACGGCTGAAAGTAGTATATTTTGGACTCGTTGAAAGTCACTTGAAATTCGTTATCTTGGCTTGAGGGGCAGCACTTAAGAAACATATAATTCTGCCAGATATTCTGCATAGAAGTTTCCTCAAACTCGTTTGCTCCATAAGAAAAATTTTTTTCCAACAAAACATATTCATTCAACTACCCAAGTACTCGACATCAGACAGAAATTCTTCAGAAAATGTGTCATCAAGTATCATAAAACCAAACGAACTGTAACAAATCATGACAACAATACAAAAGTGAGAAATTTGAAATATATACCTTCCATGACGAATCCAAGAATATATAGCACTCTTCCCGAAGGAGTAAAAACCTTACAGAATTTACTGTTCGGAATCAAAAATAAAGATTTTTTTATGCAGCACTCCCATAATCCACAACAAAATAGACACGTCAAAATCGCCTGGTTTTCAACTGTCTCCTGCTTGTATATACATTTCACTACTTGTTATTATTGTTTCTACAAATTGCCTTTCACTGTACAAAAAGAAAAAAATGTTACCTATTGACTTTCAACTATTGACTAACTATTGCTCATCATTGCATCGGATTTTATGATTTGTTACTGATATATTATTTTATTACTGAACTATACTCAAACTGTTATTATTGTTAAGAATATATGAAGTTCTTTTTAATCTCGAAGTGCTAACTCACTTACTGAGTATTTCATTCACATGCAAATGTACTGATTCTTTCAATGTAATTCTGTTTTTTATTGTGTGGATAAATTCATTATTATTATTTCGACACTTCCACACTCTATCTTCCAAAACACTTATAGTCAACGCAAATAGCTTCATCAAATTCTATTGCTCGTATTTTGATTCTGTTGATCACCTACTTGAAGTCAATGTGGATATCCACACAAATATATTTCTCAAAGGTTTTGTTGAAGAGGTAATGCTTTGTACCATCAGATTAGATTGTTGGGGAGCCGGCCCATGGCCTGATTCACTGCGAATTTTTCAGATCTATTGGTTGTTAAAGCTCGCTGTCTAGCTTGATCTCTTTGATGATACACCATAGCCTTGACACTGACCCCTTCATATAGCTAGCAACCTCTGGTTTCTCCTCCACGCATCTTGCGTATGTCAGCCTTGCTATCGCTTCGCATTCACAGAGCATATGCAGTGCGGTTTCTTCCTCTTCTTCTTGAGTTGCTCATCTGTTTCCTGAGCCAGCAACGCCCCATTAGTAGACCCACCACTACCCTTACAACCTCACGGTTGTGCTTTAGCCGGTCTTCTTTGGATCTGGGCGATGGTTTCTTTATAAACTCTTTCGCCTGCCTCATTCCTGGGAGCTTATTTCACCAATCTACCGATTCGGCTTGCATCCATGAATTTATGGATGTATTTATACATGCTATACATGCTTTCGATAATAGATTTGGATGCGCCTTCACTGGCTAGAGCATCGGTCTCCTCGTTGCCCTTGTGACCCTCACGTCCGGGTACCCGCGCTAGAGTGACTCTATTTTGGCACTCATCTCCTTGGGTGTGCTTAGACAGCTTCCCACCAGTCTTGAGAAGATTTGAAATGAGCTGAGCGTCTTAATTGCCGCCTGGCTGTCGGAGAGAATGGCAATGGTTTTATTTGCGACCTTCTGCCTGTTTATGTCCCTTATATAGTGTTCGATGGCCGCTACTTCTGCCTGGAACACAGTTACATTATGTCCGAGGCTGAGTGCCATCCTCCTCTTAGCTCTGCTCTCTATATACCGGCTTCCAATCCTTCTTGGGTCTTCGTGTCATCTGTATACCAAGTTTGTTCCGATTTGTTACATACATGTGATCGAAACATATTTGCATTCGATTGAATATCACTCTAAATCAGTCCCATGTGTTTCTTCACTCAGCACATAATATACATTATTCGAGCTGACAGCTTCCTCATACTGACAGCCAACAGCATGAATATCAATAAGCTATTCCCGATATAATATATCCATTGAAAATAACTCGTCCTCGAACATCAAAGTATCGAACAATGAAATAGATAACGTTCTTCAATCGTCACGTAATTTCTTACAAATCAATCCCTCTTCCTTGAATTGATTCACTCATCACCATCAACAATTCGAAATCGCTTATTTCAATCTCCGTGACGTTCCCATAATGCTACATCTCTATATGATTGTCACAGGTAAGTTTCGAACTGACATTTCTTAATAACGTTCTAATAATATCGACAACAGTCACTGAATAAGAGATGTCATCGGTGTGAAGGCGATATGAATATTAAGGTTCATGAGCGTTTCAATAATGAATCTGAATTCATTTTGTTTGTCGAACATTATTCATATTTATTTGTTGATTTATGAGTATCAACCATTATTTTTCTTTCATTGTATCTTATGTTGGCAATTCAGCAGACGATATCGTTCGAAGAAAAACAGCTCATTAGCTACAGGTTCACACTCGAGTTACCACTTAACGAGCTGCGAACCATACAATAAACCAAGCTCACGAATAATTGACAACAAAACCCCCTTTCTCGAAAAATATGTATTTAAGATTCAGAAAAAAAAGATAGAATATTTTATTTTCCTGCTTGAATTCAATATCGCAGACGTATTCCCTATCACATCATGAAAATAATCTTATCAGATTACAGTACATCGGGAATTACTCAAGAAAATAATAATAATAATGAAAAATCTGTATCATAATGATCTCAATATGATACAGATTTTTCATTGCGATACAGATTTTTAATCAATTCGAAATCCAATTCAGATCTGCGGTACCCACAATACAAATATAAATATAATACATTTTTTTAATTTCTTCATTTAACGTCTGCCTATTTCCGCTACCAAGGCCAATCACCGACGCCGATGAACACACTTCCCCCAACCGAAAATTTTGTCGAACCTTCTGGTATTCCAACCAGAGGTAGGGATCTTTAACGAGCCCAACATCTACGGACTCGGGACCTCCGGCTTTACGTCCCCTCCGAAGGACAGCATATCCTCAATATATCTTGTGCTCATTGATATATTGCCTCCGAGCTATGATATGCTATTTTGCTTCAGCTGTATAGGCTTTCGACACGGTATTTCCCTGCATGGTCACCCATCCAAGTACTAGCCGCGCTCGGCGTTGCTTAACTTCAGATATCGAGTGACTGTCAGTCAACCTGAAAAGCTGGGCCATGCCTCCAAAATATATTATTTACAGTTCAACATCATTCATTCGATGTAGAAAAATAGCGTATGCAGCTCTCATGTATGGTTATTAATACACTTGCATGAACCATACGAAACTCATCTTCGGCTCGTTTCGTATCACGGTTAATGCTCGTGCATTAATAAGCATCATCACATGATCGTTGCGTAATATACTAATCTATCATAATTTAGAAACATTAATATTGAATCAGGGCCACAACACTACATTATAATTAATATTCGTATATTTTTTGAGGAGGTGAATATGTTATAAAATGATTTTTTGTGTTTTCACTTCTCACAAACTGAAGAAAAAAATATTCAAATTCTTGTAATAGCTGTATTGCTTTATGTATGATGAATTGAGTGAGAATTGAGTTGAATGATAATGCTTTTATTGATATGCAGTGATATTCCTAGGTTTTTTTTGAAATATAATACACAATGCTCTGTTTATATAATGTCATTGGTTTCTCAGTTCACAATATTGTTAAACTCTATCGTGGTGATTCTGAAGAGTGATATGCTATAGGATTTTCCAGGTTTGTCCTGCATCTGAAAAGTGAATACACAATTCTGAAAATGATATCAAACCTCTCTGAAGTTGAAACCAAAGTTTAAATATATCGTATCTGAAGTTTTCTTGGAGAAGAAAGGACACAATTACTACTTTACCAACATAACCCCACAAATTAAACATTTAATGAATGATATTACAATTAGGAGTTGGACTTGTATAATTATTGATTTTTGAATGATACTGAGTAATTCGAAATCCCAAAAAAGATTTTTCAAAAAAAATAATAAGAGAACACTTTACCTCATACTAGTAGGAATAAAGACATTTTATCCACAATATTATCACAATCGACATTGTATAATTTTATTTTTACTTTCGATTCATTCAGTAAAATAAAAGAAGTTATTTCAATCAAGGATATAAAGTAGATGATTATGCCCTGAGAGCGTCAAAGCCGGGGTCTTCTGGCCCGAGGATTTGAAAGATGCCCGAGGGCATTTACATCTAATTATACCAACTTTTCTGTCAAGCTAAGTCGTTATTGCATTAAAATTTAATCATCTGCAGTAAAAATCAATAATTCCATTCGATTTCAACTATATACTATGGTTGCTAGAGCAGTACAGCAAAAATTGAAACGGTAATCTGCAGAAAAAAACTGGTCTCTATAGCTCGTGCGGGCCATAAAGTAAACTTTGTGCAGGGGCGTAAAGTGAATTTTATGCTCTCATGGGCGTTAATACACTATTAGGTATTATAGTTAATAAAACACAATAATGAGCCAGTATGACATAAAGCTATTTTTGAGTTGATTTTGTGCAATATATCATTATGGGCATCCCCGAAAACACACTAATATTGGTGTTGAGCTTGAATTGTGAGTGTTAGAAAACTCCATTGTATGGCGAAGGAATGTGGTATGAAATGATCGATTGGACTTATACAAAATATATAAGAAATGACTTAATCGAACGTATCACATTATTATATCTGCTGAAAGAAAAAAAGCGCTGCTTCATGAAAGTGAACCCATGCGCAAACTGCCGTAATCTACAGAGGATGTATCACCGCTGAAGCCTTTATACGAGTGGCATAATGTGAAATTTTTGGCTAGTGATGCGGTAACAAAAACTTAGTTCTGGAGTGGAAGAGACAGATCCAACGTGTCCAACTGATGCTTTCACTGTTCTGTAGTTGTCGAAGTGACATGAACTTTTGAGAATTCAGTTCGCATTCAAATGCCGTTATTGGTTTCGTTGTAGAGTTAGGTCCAAAGTACCTGAAATAAAAAATTATGGATAATTGATGTATGAAAATATTTGAACATGTACATTTTATGGGAATTATGGAAATGGTATTGCAGAGGGACATTCACAATTATTTGAAAATGTGCATAGTTTCAATCTACTTTCAGGTTGGGAAGTGATTATACATCAAGTCGAAAAAAGATCGGGAAAGGAGTTCAACAAAATCTTGGCACTTTTCTACCTGTTGTTCACTTATTTGAAATATCAGTCTGCTCACCGGAAGTCAGAAGATGTTCAAATCACTGCTAACACGTAAACAATAACGTAGTTATCGAAGACGAGCAATCCTTGACATGAGATTACAGACTCTCTCAGTACTGAACGAATAGAAAGGATATAGGTATTGGGTTCCTTCAGTATTACTCCTTTTTTTTGGGTTTGAAGGCCGTCGTATTTTGGAATTTCTTTCTGACGTATCGCTGGCGCGAGTGGCTAGCTTCCTCATCTTGAGTTTCAGTATGAGCCTCTGAAGAAGCTAGCCAGAGAAACGTCAGGAAGAAATTCCAAAAAACAACGGCCTTCAAACCCGAACAAAAGTAGTGATAGTGAAAACTTCGGCCGCGAAAGCCTAAACCATTTTGTTGAGTTTCTTCCTTTTATGGTGGATGAATTCTCTCTTCGTAATTTTTGGGTTGAAAATCTAAAACAGTTTGGAATAATGAAGAATTTATATTGAAATCTAACTCACCGTGCCCTGAATAACTCATTACGTTTTTTATTGCTCGACCTACTTACGGCGGTTTTTACGCAAGTAAAAGTAGAGTCCATCAGAAGCATAGTCATTAAAATCTGAAACATTCACATAAGTTAACAGAATAGTTCAAAGGAAGAATCGATGCATGCTAGGAGCCTTTTGGTCCCTTGAGGATAATAAAGGTAGAATATATTCAGAATTACTTTCAGGTAAATAGAAATGTACCCATATGTAGCCCCATTATGTAATATGAAATACGGCATTAAAGAAGAAAAATTGGTCATTAGAAAAAATTGAATTATTCTCAGAAATTAATTTCAATATACAAGATTTATTCAGATCATCTTTAAACACCTATAATATATTGCTCTATGAGAACGTGGCTCGTTCGATTAGACCAATCCTCCACCAGACAAAAATATATTTTTCGGTTACCCTCCCTTTTTTCGAACATACTTTTGAGCCTCCCCCAGAAAAATATGATGAGTAATTCAGGATACGGTGAGTGAGCGATATGATATCAGTGTTTTTGTAGTTTTTGGCAAGAAGTAGTGACTAAAAGCACGAAAAGGCGTGACTACAATATATCAGTCTAATCGAACGTGGTTTCTCGTATAATAAAGATTGAAATTCCTTACAGGTTAGTCATTTGATTTTTAATACTCAATTATTTCACTGGCTCTACTCGAATGCAGTGGGATTCTACCAAAATTGTAATTTTTCGTTTGAAAAGTCGATACTTTCGGTTCTTTGCTCACGCACCCATCAAAGATATTCAATCAACGAAATTCGTGATAAAAATGAGGAAAGTAGAGCTATCGTATTCCACCTTCGATCAATACATTAAAATAAAAGTACTTTGAGCAGTATTCTTGACTCCATCTACAGAATATCTGAAGTTTGGCAGTGTTTTTCTTCTGCTCCTGAGATGAAGTTTGAATGAAAAACAAATAAAAAACTCCCACTGAAAGCCACATGACTTGTCACTATATAGAACGATTCACGAACATATAACTTTAATATTATATAGGGTAACAAATCATAAAATTGATGACCAATAAACCAAATGAGTTGTATAACAATTGTATAATGAAATAATTTTACTGGCAGAACTTGACTTCAGTTGGATTCTATTAAGTTTCCTGAAATTATCCCTTTCAAAAGTCGAGACTATCATTTCTTCGCACATAAATTGTCAATATATGTAATGATTCACGAGCACATCTAACAGAGAAACAAGTCATAAAATTGATGTCCTGTGAACGAAATGACAATTGTATTATGAAATAATTTTAATGCTACAACTTAACTGCAGTTGGGTTTACCAAAAATTATTATTTTTCCGAAAGTTTTCGTTTCAAAAGTCAAGATTTTCAATTCTCCGCTCACACACCCATCAAAGATATTTCATCGCCGTAAATCTTGAGGAAAATGAGGAAAGTGAAACCGCCGTATCCCACCTCCGATCAATACATCGAAATTATCTACTTTGAACAAGCAAAGGATTCATCTCAATACATCTGACTTCTCTCTATCTCATCTGAAATTTGGCCCTGTTTTTCTTCTGTTCGTGAGATGACGTTCGAATGAAAAAAAATTACGAAATTGCTGCTAATAAAGCCGCATTAATTGTCAATACATAGAGAGATTCACGAACATATAGATATGACATTATATAGGCTAACAAGTTAATAAACCAAATGAGTTGTATAACATTTATTGTATTATGAAATAATTTTACGAGCAGAACTTGATTTCAGTGGGATTCTTCCAAAATTTTATGAAATTATCCCTTCGAAATTGTCAATATATGGAAATATTCACGAACACATCAAGCAAACTAACAAGTCATAAAATTGATGTCCAGTAAACGAATTGAGTTGTATAACAAGCGTATTGTGGAATGATTTCATTGCCAGAACTTAACTGCAGTAAGGTTTACCAAAAATTATGATTTTTTCGAAAGTTTTCGTTTCAAAAGTCGAGACTTTCGATTCTCCGTTCGTTCACATACCCATCAAAGATATTTCATCGCCGTAAATCTTGATAAAAATGAGGAAAGTGAAACCGTCGTATCCCACCTTCGATCAATACATCGAAATTATATACTTTGAGCAAGCAAAGGATTCATCTGAATTCTCCTGACTCCACTCCACCGTTCATCTGGAATCCGGTCCTTTTTCTCCTCCGCTCCTAAGATAAAGTTAAGAGTATTGATGCAAAGCCCGGGCCCGCCTATTTCGCGGTAACCAAGGTAACAAGCTCTAACCAATGAGATATAAGTATTACGCGTCTTACATCCAGCCAACTTTTATATTATGACTTAAGAGTGTACGGCGGTAAGGTCGAAATTCGCTCGAGATAGGGGTAGTTTTTAAAAAGAGAAGGAACGGCACGGGAGGGGATAAGGAGTGGTTAAGGTGCGGGATGAAATGGGGTGGGTTAAAATAGGATATTTTAAGGGAAGTTCCCTTATCCTTTAGGGTTGTTTCGCTCCGAGATTGAATTTCTAATATGTGTTCTGTTTTTGATTAAATTTATGCCGCTAGTTTTAGTTTTAGGTCCAGGCCAGTTTTCTCTCTTCTGTGCAGGCGTGGAATTTTAGCTACGGCTTCAAATTGGGAAAGTTTGTTCATAATTACTGGCTATGAATTATTACGAAGATAGTTATTTTCGATTTATTTGCTATCCGATATTAATTGCTTTTTAGAAGTTCGTCACACTTATTGATTCGAGCTCACATTTTTCTTTTGAGTTTGGAAACTCCATAAAAGCAGCAGTGAACAATATTCAGAGATCTTTTGATATAATGATGAATATAATAATGAATATAGTACACATTGGTTCTTGAATGTTTTGAACTGATATGGTTTACGTTTATGTTGGTTTGATTATTGGTTCTCTTGTGCTGAATTTGTAAATTTCTGAGATTCAAATTGTTTAAATTTCCTATCTACTGATCACAGAAGGATTTATTACATGAAAAATTAGTGGCACGCCGCGTGTTTGACTATGTTTCCTTATAGTTGCTTAAATTTCAAGTTATTTTCAAGAAGATGGATATTGATTATGATAGTGGTAGTGATAGTCCATCAGATACATCTAAGAAAGTGAATGCAATAGTATTTGATATGTTACCGGCCAAATCCAAGTTAGTATAACAGAAAACATATGACCAATTTCGTTAATGGTGCGACGAGAAAAATGTAAAAAGGTTTCTGAAAATGTGCTTACATGTTATTTATAGTAGAAATAAAAAACTATAAAACCTCCTACGTTATGGAGTGTTCATTCAATGTTGAAGAGCATTTATTTTTGAGTGTTGAGGAAAATATTGATATAAGAATATTTTCAAAATTGGCCCTACTTATTAAGAACGAAAGCGTCGGATACCGAGGATAAAATCTGAAGTTTTATCAAGAGATTATATCAATAAATTTATTCAAGATGGTGATAACGAAGCAAATTTACTTTATAAGGTACAGATATAATCCATATTTAGTGAGATAGTAGTAATTTCAATATTTTTTATTTGTAGGTTGTCCTAATTTTTGGTATCAGCGGTGCTTGTCTCCGTGAAGAATTATCACATATAACTATTAATGCCATTGAAGATGCTAGATCTATATTGATTTTCAAGATACCTGATACGAAGATCTATTGCGCAAGATCATTTACTGTTTCAAATTCTGATTATATTGAGATATAACGCAAGTAAAGAGCACTACGGCTCCCTCATAGAAAAAGTAACAGATCATTTTTGAAATATTCCAAAGAATAATGTATCAACCATTGGAAGAATAAAATAGGAGAAATTCACAACTTGATTGCAAAATGGCTTGGAAAAGACATATATACGAGCCATACAGGTCACTGTTTCAGGAGAAGCTCTGTTTCATCCATGAAACGTCACGGTGGCTGGAAATGTACCTCCGTAATAGAAGCATATTAGATAAAAGATAGTTTCAATAACAAATTTGAAATTCTGAAGATGATTGTTTTCACTTACGCTGGAGTATTGAAAACAGTACCTTCGGGAGATTTCTATCAAAAGTTTGAATTGTCCATCTCCTTCCAAACAAATCAGGATATCTGATGAAATTTTGGAATCAACTCTCCAAGAAATATCTAACTTTTTTGATCAAACTTTATTTTTAGTTATTATTCCAATAATTGATATTGTTTTATGATGAATAATCAATTAATTATTGACTCTGTTGAAAAAAAAATCCTTCAAAAGTGATTTTTCATGATTATTTTGTGGATTATTTTGTCAGTAAAAAAAGGAAATATTTATTTATTCATTTTATTTAATAACGGGCAAACCCCTCTTTACAAAATATAGACAATATACAATATGAGAAACAATATAAAAACTGAAGAAAAATAAAAAATTATATACATAAAAGGATACTAATATATATCACAAGGTATCACAGAGTAGCTACTCCATCAAGAGATTTTTTAAAGGTACCTAAACTCACACCTGTTATACATACACCATTTGAATTAACTAGATTACCCAGTCTCAAAATACGTGATATGCTGCTATTGTAGCCATAATTAGCATGGTGATAGGGAATGCTAAAAAGTTCACAATTTCGTGTTGGTATACTGTGGAATCTTAAACCAATTTGTGCCAACAATTCTGGACATGATGTTATGCCATGAATTAATTTGTATAGTAAAATTAAATCAGATCGATTTCGACTAGTTTATAGAGTATTAATCGAAATATGCTCCAAGACCTGGGAATAATTGTATGTACCCTGGTATAAGCCCATTTTATAAGCAATACATTTCGAAAACCTGTTTTGCACACGCTCAAGATGATGGATATGAATTTGGTAATAAGGATTCCAGACAGAAGAGGCATATTGGAGACAAGAATATATGAGTGACATGTATAATGTTTTCGTTTGAATTGACAAATTCTGTGTATTTCTAAGAACAAAACCTAGTTTTCGAGATCCACCGCTTACAGTTGAATTTACATGCTGAACAAATGTAAGTTTTTCATCAAATAATACTCTAAGGTCCTTAACAACCGATTCTCTTTTGATTTAGGCATCAATACAAATGTCAAGTTTTTTTGACAGTTGTACAAAAAAAATTTTCTTTATTCTTTCGATCAATCTCATCTTAACTATCTTTGATGAAAATATACAAAAGTCTCGAATTTTTATAAAGCTGGCAAACAAAAATAGAGAGAGACTGGAACTAGCTTATGACAGTCAAACAAAGAAAGTATTGAGTTTTCTGGTTCATATGAAATTCAAGTGGAAATATAATATATAATAGAATGAATCAATTAATTGGGTGAACAATCGAATGGCATCAGAACATGAAACAGTTTCGTTATTCAAAAAAACTAGGTGGTCCCTGTCAACATCAGTTTCCAAATTATTCTGCCAAAATAATCAATCAACGGATAATCTAATGAAAGAGGAACTTCCAATAAATTTTTCTCGAGACTTTCAGAGAGCAACAAACATCAATCGGATTACAAATAGTTCATCAGTTTGAACCGACAACTGAAGCACTCATTTTCATAATTCATATGCCATAACGGATTTCTCTGGAAGAGAAACTTATCATGTGCCTGTATTATTAACTGTTCTGATAGTGGCTTCGTTTACTATTGACTATTAATTGCGGAATTGATGTTTTCCTTTATATGGCGTGAAGGATGGTATTCCACACTTCCCCGGTTGTTTGTTTGATTCGATTGTGTCCACATTCGAATGGATTCCCTATAAACATGTCGGCTTTGAAAATTGGAGTAGGTTTTTTTTCAGTCGATAGAAACCATCATTGATTTTCATTCATGCTACTTTGATTATTGCTGAATATTTTCGAAAAATCATCGTACAGAAACGAAATCGGATTCATATCTCTTGAGTACACATTTTTCACCTATAATCTCATGGTTAGTAACCAAATGAAATCGGTATAACAATATTTTTTTGAATGCAATTGTCAGTCCATATGAAATTCCAGTTGCATGAAATGATTTAATAATTGTTTGTAAATTATAGCGCTATTGCAGAATGAGATGATATCTCCATAAAACTTCTTTCTCAACAATGCTTTATTCCAAACACATTCTCAAAAAAAACAGAGTCATATTCAATGTGTGCTATGAAAATTTGATCATATGTGATGCTAAGCTCCATTTTGAAATTGTAGTTTGAATCCGAGAGTAATACAGGAAACTATTGGTAAATGATTCATTTGAAAATTGTAAAATAATAATAAAATTAAACTTATTTCAGATAAAAATTCAGAATCACCTTATGTAGCGAAACTCTGCATGTGGCTAGAAAATTGCATTTGGGAAAACTTTTTCGAATCATTTCTCTTGGTATTTTCGACATTTTTCAGAAATAAATAAAAATTTAACAGATAATGCGAATCACTTGACTACATTTTTTTTTCGTTTCGTTCGAAGTGAAAATCGATGTGACGTTAAATTTCAATAGTCACTTCACGCACGTGTTAGATACACTATTTTTTCAACTATCGTGCGGAAAAAACCCAAAAGTTAACATAAAGGGACATTTATCATTGAATACATTTCAACAAATTAATATTCATTAATATTGAACCTTGAATTCTGCAAATTAGTAGCAGAGGCTAACATTTTTTCCAATGAAGTCATATTTCGGTGTTCCACTGCCTTGACTGGAAGTGGTCATAAAAAAGATTTGACAAGAAGATAGTGTTTTGACTGACAGATTTATTTTTCCTTAGTTGCTACGGTGATTCACAGTGACAAATGGAAAATTGTCAGATGATTATTACTATTTGACATTCATTTGATGAGGCTTATAACAGGCCCAATTAAAAATTATTGAAACATTCTTTTTTTAATCAGAGATTATAGCAGAATTCCGATGAATTCTTTTATTTTCCAGTCATTCTGTAAGCTAACAACCTTGCAAATATATATTCCAAATATTCAAATGTCAGTATACTCTCCAAAAGCTTAACAGATGTACTTTTCCGCACTAGTGCGGAAAAAAGTTTTTTCTACTCCCACCCGTAAATATGCTTATTCCTTTATAGTTTTTTAAACGGATAAGAAGGCGATTTCATTAAACTGAATCGTTATGATTTCATATCCACGCAATGTACGGTATGAATTCCACAAAGAATAAAATATATGGTTACTACGGACAACCTTGTAGAAACATTACAATTCTGATCTGTCTATCTCAAAACCACAAAAAAGGATTATTACAGTATACAGTGAATGGCGCAGCTGGTTAAGGAGTACGTTCTCTGAGACGGTCCTCTTATAGCAGTTGGTTCGAGTCAAGCTGAAATCGATTTTTTTCCAACTTTTCCACGATTAAAATATCATAACTTATCGTTCAATATTGAATTTGATTTAACAATTTTTTTCCTTTTCGATGTGTATGTATTGGTAGACGCGATTGAAAAATTGAAAAGAGATAGTCAAAGTCTAATTTCGAATGCTGCAAATCTAACATCGAAGAAACGAACAGAATGGGTGAGCAGAAACCACAAAATAGGAGTACGTTAGTATAAACCAACACGAAATGCTCAGAAACTGTTCACGTTTTCAACAAGGAATTCACATATTCCGCACTCATTCAACAGATGGACAACTTTGGCCCACCGAAAGGGAGTTTTTCAACTGTAAATCCAGTTCCTGCTGAAACAAATCAAACAGTGCGCCAATAACATTTATCCTCATCCCACCAACAAGTACAGTTGGACCAATATGAGCGATTGCACCTCTGAAAATATAAATACTGACATTCGATCGATTTTTATCTTCAATTTTTGTTTGATTTTACCAGTTTTCAAATTTTCATTCGATTTGCTTCATTATTATTAACTGAATTGATTTTGAAATTTTCAATTAAAATTATTGAATTCGATTTCATTTTTATCGGCTGAATTAGTTTGTATGGGTATAGTAAATAAACTAGAATATAGATAATGGAAGTTGTAACCACTACCACTCGATATACAAATAATCACTGTTTTTGTGGTAGATGAATATTCTCTTAATGAATTTTAGGTTGATAATTGACCAAAATATGAAATAATGAGGAATCAACATGGAATCTATAAAATTGTAGGGAATTAGATTTCTAGTATATTCCGAAAATGTGTTACGTCAATAATAAAAGTTCCTTTTGACAGAATATAATGGATGGATGTTGCTGGTTTTACTTGGGTTCTTAGAAACCCATCACTCCTGTTGAATGATGAGCCAATGGAATGTAGAACGAATTGAACTCAAATTGATGGAACAAAAAACTGAAATGGGCCCAATGGATGTGTCAGTTCGAGCCACAGACAGGTAATAATAATATTACACTGGGTAGTTCCCATTAGTGAAGGAGGTAAGCACGTCCGCCTATTAAGCGGAAGATCAAGGTTCAAATCGACGCCGAATCACCGTGATGGGATTCACACGTAAAAATATAAGGCCTCGTTAATCCATTGCTCGCAAAAGATTCGTCTTCTGAGGGTTGATGTTCGTTAGCTGGTTAACGGAAAAAATATTTAACAACCATTTGAACATTTACAATTACACAATACGGATGGTTGATTAAAAGTTTACAATTTATAACAAAAAAATTCTGTTTATTCACTTTACGTATCGGCTATTAATTATAACATTGAAAAGTGGTTTGTCGTGAGAGGAACCTCATGGACCAAACTGATAAACTGATAATCCAAATGTAAACCAATACTATATTGTTCACCAGGTAGAAAAAGCCCAACATTCCTGAAAGACTGTGAAGATTGCTAAGTCGATGCGCAAGCAGAGACTTAGCAACACAGTGTCCAGGAATGTAACTTTTCCTACGAGGTAAACATACTTGTTTTCCGCTAATCATTTAAAATTCGACAGCTTCAAAAAAAATCACGAATAATTTCATTCACAAATGAATGGTGTTTTAAAATTGGTATCGAAATCACTTTATTTAAATGTATTGAGGTTGAATTGTCAAACTTGACGTCTATAAATCCAATTGCTGGTGTTCTCGAAAGTAAAATAAGTGATGATGAAATTTCCATTTCTAGGACTCATCCCAAGCTGGTTGAGGCAGTGAATACTCAATTTATTTATTCATTTATTTAGATGAGTAGGCTACTCAACAGATGGTTTGACCCATCCGATTACAGAGTAGCACGAAATAAAGCTATAAAGTGAACAGTTTGTGGAAGTTGACTATAAACTAATATAAACTAAGGTGTGATATGCAAGATTTATATCTTACTGGTAAATAATAATAACAACTAAGAATAAATGTGACAATTGATTGACGAGTTAATATTTAACAAATTGGGTTGTATCCATAACAAGAGTCGATTCTTAACATCATTCATAAAGTTAACCTAGTGATACCATGTAATTGAGCACAATCATAGCAGTTTGAAAAATAACAAAACCAGCACATACCTAACTGTGGCCTCGGCCTCAAAGGTAAAATATCAATGAAAGAGTATTTGAATACTTATGATTCTAGGAGAGTACAGGGGGGTTACATAGGAGTAATGGCAAAACTCCAGGGTGATGTAAGCGATCAAATCAGAGATGTCGAAGTACTATATAGACAGATTTGCTTCAATAGAAAATGGAGGTGATTCAAAACATTATCACCTTCAATCATTTCTTGAAACTTATGATGGAAGTGGAAAAAATATCCAAATCAGAAATATTATCAACATAGGATCTCAGGCATCTAATGATTGGCGAATTCAGGTGTGCATTCGTTGAGCTTTGACCTGTCACAAATAAAGGCCCATTCCTGAAATAGTAATAATAATAATAATAATAATATTTATTAACCATTTTTGATACACTTGGTATATGCGGTAAGTCAAGGTAAATGTACTATGAACTATAAACAAAAGAGGACAATAACATTCAGAGAACATGGTCAACAAACAAGAGAAAAAGCTGAATATACGGTTAATACTCATAACACTTTAAAAGAGTTCAAAAATTGACAAAACATTAATATGTAAACATATTATAGGTATAGTCTAAAATTTCTTATCATTCACAACCCTAAAAAAAAAAGAGAGTTCAAACACATCGATAAAACATGAGTATATAAACATATATAGTCTAAATTCCTTATCATTCCTCATCATAATAGAACACAAAAAAAGAATGAAGATAATATGTGTGATCTAAATCAATTGTTGTTGAAAATAACAAAAAGGATATCAAGTTAAGTTTGAGTTGATTGAGAGATCGTCACTTAGGAAGTCCTGGCAACTATAATAGCACTTTTCTAATAGAAGGTTTTTGACATCTTTGTGGAATTTCAAGTCATTTGAGACCCTTTTGAATTCATCCGGTAATTTGTTGTAGCACAAGATAGCGTTGTACTCTGGAGATTGCTGTGTACAGTTGAATTTGAGACTACTGAGGTGGTACGAGGAATCAAGCGTATTGTTTACTATTTTAAAAATAATACATATATCTAGTCTCGTATCAAGTTTCTCAATTTTATAGTATCTGAGATTCTGTTCGTATGATGAGTAGTGATGGGGTTGATTGAATCTGAAGTTGAGTATATTAACGAATTTTTTCTGGACCCTCAATACGATTAGAGTGAACCATACTCTAAAGTTGATCTCACTGAAGAATTATATAAGGAAATTACACCATCAGGTTTGGAAAAACTTTCAGTTGCTCTAAGAAACTCCCAGATCCTTAATGAGATTTGATTCCTTACGAGATTCTCCGCACAGGTATAACTCAGAAACGGGAGGAGATGAACTCCGCCTGAACACTATTTTGAAACATTTGTTCAGATTCGAGTGAAGTTTGAGAAGTTTGCAATAATCTGAGAAATATTTCAAATCATGTTGAAAATCCAGATAGTCTTCGGCACATGCTATAGGTTTATAAATTTTCAAGTCGTCCGCATAAAGAGCAATTCTTGTATTTTCAAAGCAGGCATTCAAGTCGTTGATGAAAATATTGAACAGAAGCGGACCTAGATGGGAGCCCTGAGG
Source organism: Zygogramma bicolorata (assembly GCA_032362365.1). Taxonomy (NCBI): domain Eukaryota; kingdom Metazoa; phylum Arthropoda; class Insecta; order Coleoptera; family Chrysomelidae; genus Zygogramma; species Zygogramma bicolorata. The sequence continues at coordinate 147,991 of JAVJAQ010003728.1, forward strand.
CACCCTTGATGTAATCCGGAGGCACTCAGAACGAGAACCATTGATAGCAACATATTGGTGTTTGTCGGTTAAATATGATGTGAGAAAGCTAAGAAGATTGCCATGCACACCGATGTTCCGGAGCCTCACCACAAGACTTGCATGCCCACCAAGAGAAAATTACGTTTTATGGACTATCGCAAGTAAACAATGTCTTTTCAAAGATTTATGTAGAACACTAACAACTCTAAGGAAATATCATTTCCTTGCAGTAAAGAAATCCTGACTCTTCCTTTGAAAAATTTTGGCTGGAATGTCACCATTTCCTAGTGATTTGCAGAAAATAGTATCACCCCAAATTACCTGGTTCCGGAAATAACTCATTCAATTATAACTCGCAGTTACGAATGTAACAAGTAACCATGCAATTAGAACGCCTCGTGTAATACCCGTTGCATTTTTCTTGAAAACTCTTGGCACATGACAGTTTAAATTAGGAAACTTTCTGATGAAATTAATTCGGAACTTCCCCATCCTTCGCACATAACATTTCATATCCTTGAACTCATCTGTACACCACCATAATCCTATGCTAACTTCCAGGCTCCGGAGTTATTGTTTCAGAAACATCCCCAACACTTAAGACGTGGTATATTAAGAATTTAACATTAATCAATATGCTTTCATGGCATCATTATTCAAGATGGAGGCTGGCGAAACTTTCGCCTTAATTAAACTGTATCAAATTGTTGAGGGTGATTGGGGTGCGTCCAAATAGTTTCGATAGAAACTTTGTAATGACGTTAGCGCAAAAACTTCTCATAATTGGGAAAACCTGTCGAAAACACAGGGAAAACCATCCAAAGTGAATGAATATCGATCATCAACCTGAAGTTGCTATAATTCACCAACTTTATTTTAAAATGTTTCAAAACGTGTAAAGGAAGGGTCTTTCCAATTGCACGACGCGAAAGAAAATTTGAAGATATGGAAGGTTAATACAGTACGTGATCACTATCACTCTTTTTCCATCCAGAAAGATCGAGAATAGTAAGGTGTATTTGCAGGATAACAAATATTAGCTTCAATTGAAAAACAGTATTTCAAAGAGTCTTTTGAGGTTGGTTAGCGGAGGTCTGTAGGTTTTTGGAGTCATGTCTTCAAATACAGTAGCTATTTGACAAAGCCAGGCACAACAATCTGCGACCACGGCTTATTACAAACCCAGATTTGTTATTCAGTTCATTGATATATAACATTCTCGTATCTGAATTAGTCAAGAGATCTGTAGGTGGAGCCAATACAGTTGGTTAAAATGTGAACATACAAATTCCATACTTTCATTTTTGATTCCCTGGAATTGCATGTTTTAAAATTGTAAATTTTATGTTATATATTTCACGTTACATATACACTTTCCACATTCGTACAAACAAAATAATATCACTGAAAATAACTGTGAAAAAATATACCTATTTTCTCTAGTCTAGGTTTTAGATTCCTTACATACACACTGTTTTTTATATATTTACAGCTTTATTGTATATTGTTATGTTCTATTTACTTTTATTGTATTAATATATTGTAACTTCAGTATCATTTAACTGATTTTACATTACATGTGCCTTATGTGTACTCGATTATTAACTTTCGTGATGTTCAAAATGTGATGTTTACCATTCGCACACAATGTTTCAGCGCTTTTTGTTAGTGTTGAACACTCGCGATTATATCCCAACGTTTATTTGAACATAGGAAACATTTTCTTGTAAACTTTGTTTTAATAAACGTTATTATTATTATTATTATTACTGATAATTTTCGGAATTTTGCACAACAAATCAATCAATCGATTATTAACGAATTCATTCAATTCAATAAAAATTCCTGCCCGTTCAGGTATGGTATCATACGGATGGAAAAAGTCGCGGGCAAAGGCTTGTCAATAATATCAACATAGAATCACACATATTTATACACTTGATATAGTATGAACTTGCATATTTTGATAAATGTAGTATGTATTATTTTCATGAGATATAAACCGGAGACCATGCTGAATCGCTTTGTTATATATCAAAATCATTTTTCAAGATTTGTTACTCCCTAACAGTGGGAGAGATGATATCAACCACATCACAAAGATCACAATATCACTTTCAAAAAAGGTAATTATTCGAGAGTATTTTGGGATTTTGGTCCTTTCCTGGCGTGCTGAATGAAACAAGGATATTTGTATCATCATTAGCGACCATGACTAGGATATATAATTCGAGTTGAAACAATTTTTTATTGAATATAGAATATTCATATAGTAAAAAAGACTTGAATGAGACTATACAAATTGAAAATTTCATAAATATATACGCAATCCAAGCACAGAATCTACTCATACTCATACCAATTCGTTTCTGTTTTTGCATGAGTGATAATCAAATGACTATGAAAAAATGTGCATATTATTACCAGTGCTTATTCAAGAACATGATGTTAACCTGATGAGAGAGGGGGAGAGATGAAACTCATTATGACTTGAAAATACACAGTGTTATCTTCAACTTTCACTATTATTATTTAATTAAATATAGTGTAATGCACACCCTTTATACATCTTCAATATATTGACAGAAGCAGTTTAGTGATGACAACTGTGTCTTGGAGTGAAGTTTTGAGCGTTTACCAGATCTATTCGTTTTACATGAGTAGATTGAAAAAAATATCCAGTGTAAGGCACTGCAGTTAGTAATCCTGTTCATGACATATGGCTGAAAATAATAGTATATTGTTCACCATTTGGGAAAGCCTCACATTCCTGGACGACTTACCAACACAGAGACCAGGAATGTATATTTTCAGAGAGATAAACATACTATTTTTCAATTTATCATATTTATCAATTCATTATGAAAAAATCGCGAATAATTTCATTGACAAATGAATGGCGCTCTGAAATTCGTAATGAAATTATTTGGGTTTCTCTGACAACGGTTTTCAATCATTCATATAGAACACTAACAACTTTAAGGAAATATCATTCCTTTACAGTAAGGACATTGACAACTGTAAGGAAATATCTTTTTCTACAACTGCTATGAAAAGTAGCGTATTTCTCATAGCTTACTTAATTTCAAAACCATGTATTGCTCATACTCTGAGAAATATTTTTTCTCACGGGACTTTGCCCACACTACATACATTTATATGGGGTCAACAAAAATCGACAAAATCCTAGTTGGCTGCTGTTCAGCTCCAAATAGTTGTCACAACTATCATATTATAAAAGTTTTCAAAAATTTTGAGGTACCTAGGTAGTTTTCAACAAGGAATATCTACTAATGAAGGTTAAGTTTATTTAACAGAATTTATTTTAAGAATTTTCTTCGCTTCTTTTCTCGAATTAACATAGTCTTTTGTTTTTAGTAGTTGGCATTCAGGTGGGCCGGGTTCAAAACCCGCTTAGGACAGTTTACTATTAACTATAATTTCGAATGAACTGTTTACTTAACTGTTAAGAGGTAGGTTACTTCAATGTTATTCCAGTTTTGAGAACCATTAAGTATCCATTAAAATAAATATTAAAATAAATATTAAGTTTCATTACTTTTATTCTATGAATTGTTGCAGTTTTAGAAAAAGTATAGTGTGCAACATGTGGGAAAAGTACTTTTCTCACGAGTGTGGAAGTTTGTGCAAACACACGAACTTTCCACACTTGTTGCAGAATATACTATTTCTTAACCGTATGGAAATCTTGACGTTTTCTTTAAAAATTTTGTCCAGATTATCAAAATTTGCTAGCTATTTGCGAAAATAGTACATTATTTATCAGGTAGGAGGAAGGAGCCTAACATTCCTGGACGACTGTGAAGACTGCTAGGTCTCGACCTAGCGGACTTGGCGGATACGAATATGAAGGTTCATGAGCGTTTCAATAATGAAAAAAAATCTAGATTGCTAAGTCGAGGCGCACATAGTCCAGGAATGTGGCTTTTTCTACGAGGTAAAAATACTATTCTTCCGCAAATAATTAATTTTGAAAAAATCGCAAATAATTTCATTCACAAATGAATAGTACGGTGAAATTCGTAATGAAATTACTTGGGTTACTGTGGAAACGTGTTGAGGTTGAATTGTAAAACTTGACGTTCATAAATTCAATTCCTGGTGTTCTCGAAAGTAAAATGATAAGTGATGATGAAATTTTTATTCCTGGGACTATCGCAAATTATCAATTCGTTTTCAAAACTGGTGCAGATGGTGTAAACCTCCAAGAGGCAACGCCATCTGCTGGGAGATTGCCTCTTGGAGGTTTACACAATCTGCACCAGTTTCAGAGATTCACTTCGTAAGGAGTAGATAGTTCGAAATGTTTGTGTTCACAGTTCAGCAAAGTGTCACTGATGAGACCTGGTAGGTCGAAACAGCTGTCTGGCAACAACTGTAAAAAAATATCATTTCCTACAGTAAGGAAATCTTGACGTTTTCTCCAAGAAATTTTGTCTGGAATGTCAGAATTTCCTAGCAATTTGCGGAAAATTTGTTTTTAGTACACCAAACAAGAGTGAAAATCAGTTTGAATTTGGGAAATCGTATTCCACAATATATAGAAAAAATCAGCTTACCGAACAATGATAAATGCTTCTAGTTTGTTCTTTGTCGAATTTCAGCTTGACTCACCACTGAACACGAACGAATTCCAAAAACTGATCACCAATACACAAACAAAGCAATTGCACACACATCCAAACTCAACTGCAGTTCTCATATCTATCCGAATCAATATAAACCATCCTTCAATATTCACACTTTCACCAACACTGTCAGTTCAAAATATTATAGATTCATCGCCCCAATTCGAAACTGTCTCCCCTTGCATCAAATTTGATAATAGAATCGAATGAAATTTGTTTCGGGGAACAGGTTATCGCATTTGAGGAGCGCCTTCAACCCCAAGAAGAGGGTAGGCAAGTCATTATCAAGGTTCGGGGTTGATACACTTGTTTTTCTCCCGACACTAGAGGTTAATGCCGAGTTGCAATGACCAGTGGTCAACGATGTTAACGTTGCTTGCTGTAAGTATTGGGTAGCATTTTTCGTGAGAACACAAACCTGAAATCGAATGAATTCGGACTTGTTATTCCAGAATAGGGTGGATTTCCATAAACTGAAGACAGAACGAGAAATGTTGGCCTGAAGGGGTTTTTGGGTGAAAGGACTGATAGGCAAGGAATGAGTGAATAATAAATGAGACCGTTTTGTATCGTAGGTAAATATTTTTTGGTAAAGTACAATTCACAGTTATTACAACTTTTTTGTACAAGTACGAAGGAGTTGGAATTAATCATTTGGAAGGTGGGAAGTGATTCATTCCTGTCGTGAGATCAGTTAGTTAACCGAGACGCAGAGCATCGAGGTTAGCTATGATCTCGAGACAAGAATGAAACTTTCTACCGAGGTTTGTATACTGTTTTATTTACAACCATCATATTTCAATTAAAATTAATAGATCTCTGTTTCGTTCTGAACATATCTATAATATTAAATTTAACGACAGATAACCATGAATGCGGTTTTCTCAGAATAATCGAGTAGATATATTGTTACCGTGATTAAGAGATATACAATTGTCACCAATATAGATAAATGTCAGATGAAGTCAGTAAATGACAGATAAAGTCTAGAATAGATGAAATGAGGGCGGTAATTAGAGGTGTGTAATGTGACACTTCCCAACCTTCAATGACGTTAGTAATGACAGCATTACCTATATGGTTGTAAATAATCATAGGAATAATACAAAAAACGTTGTAAAAACACTAATGGCTCAACATGTCACATCGAAGATTTGTTGAGAATATGGCCCCACCTTTCAACTTGAGAAAGAGTTGTTTGACAAATGAAATAGGATGTGCACAAGAAATTCACGCATATTATGTTTTTAATTGTGAGAAAAATGAAAAGTTAGGGGTTATGTTATGAAGTAATATATTTCCAAACCATGATAAGCATAACCAATTCAAATATATTCATGATATATGCATTTAGTATCTATTCTCTTATAAGACACGATAATAAACAATAGTGAGTAACAGTCTGTTTTTTCAATCGGATAATGAAAAAGGAATAGTTTCTTAAACTCAATTCTCTCCACAAATGTACCAGAGTTCCCAAATATCATAATAACGTTGGCTGGGGTTTGGTTATCATGAGAATGAATATCACCGATATGTCAATCAATTGATGACAGACTAGTCACGAGTTTAATTTTTCGTAACTGTTCGTTAAGAACTGGAAGAAACCGCACTACATGTGCTCTGTGAATGCGAAGCGTAATAGCGAGGTTGATACACGCGAGATGCGAGGAAGAGGAACCAGAGGCTCCTAGATATATGATGGACTCTCTATTTTTGCTTTTTGTGTAGATACATTCTAAGTATTATGTAATCTTGTAGGGCCGACTTTTTTTTCCTTTTGTGGAAGAATCAAACGTGGAGAGTGTTTGTTAAATTTTATTTGATTTTACTTCTTTCATAGAATTTTTGAGGAGGAAAAAAAAACAAAAAATAGTTTCCCAGACTTTTTTCTTTCGTAGTTGGGATGTTTGAGATGTTAACTTAACACAATCTGACGAATCGAAGAAATCATATCTAAATCTATACAGTAGAGAAGGTCAAACTTCCAATTTGTTCCGAAAAGTTGGTGTGATAAATGAAAGCAGTTCCATCTGAATGAATTACCCCTGTGAGTAAGCAGCTCTTCATATAACACAAATTTGCGCACAAAAAATGCAAGAATTAATATTTATACGGATGCCTATCGTTGTCAACGCTTTGGAAGCCAGATCCGTTTCAATTCTCAAAATGTATTCACAAATTCTTTTCCTTCAGAATAGTTTTTGACAATATGTCAAAGAACTGAGATTTGACATAATTTTTTTTTCTTTTCCAAGAAGAATAAGTAGATTCAATATTATTTCGAATCAACGGAGCCGCCTAGGGAGGTAGTTGTTTAGACACTTCATCATCTTTTACGTCAATGAATTGATCATCTGAGTAAGATATGCACAATTTACTATAAAAAATCATCACTATTCATAGTGTTCTTTTTTATATTTGTTAAAGTGTTTTTTCCATAACAATGGGTGGATGAATGAACTAAAGAAGATAAATGAATGTTTTCAACCTACCATTTATTGAATAATATTGATGATAACTAATGTGTCTTTCATTCAATTTCAGTTTCAAGTCAGGTAATACATTGTTTTACCACTGAACGGATTTTAACTACATCTATCATAAGCACCAAACCAAACTGAAACACATACCGATATCGACTTCCACTACTGAATCCGCTTCAATAGAAGCCATCAAATATTCACACTTTCATCAAGACTGGCATTTCAAAATATCACATTTATGGTTCCAATTCTAATCTGTCTTCCCTTGCAAGAAATCCGATAACAGAATTAAACGAAACTCATTCCACAGAACAGGTTATCGCTTTAAGAAGCGGCCTCAACCTCAAGAAGAGGGTTGGCAAGTTATGGTCAAGGTTCGGGGTTGATACACTTGTATTCCACCAGTTCGAATGACCAGTGGTCAAAAATGTTAATGTTGCTGGAATATTGAGTAGAATTTTTCGTGAGAACATAAACCTGAAATCAAATGAATTTGGACTAGTTATTCCAGAATGGGGTGTATTTCTATGGTCTCAAGAGAGAACGAGGAATGTTGGCTGAAAGGGTTTTTGGTGAAAGGGTTGATAGGTAAGGAATAAGCGAATAATAAATAAGACCGGGTTGAATCGTAGGTAACAATTTTCTGGTAACGAACAATTCACAGTTCTTACGTTTTTTTTTAAATGCGTACGATAATGAGTTAGACAGTATATTCATTTCAATTTATAAAACTCATAATGCATTTAAATTGAGAGACGCAATTCATTCATGAATTATATAAATTAAGCAACTGAATGTATCGAAAAACTGTAGAAAACTATACGATGATTATAGCATTCATGACACAAGAAAATAAACAAGGAATTTCAAAATAGTCCTTTCGGGAAATCAATCCCTGTGCAAACTGTTGAACTGTTGGAGATAACAACTCTCATGTTGAAGATCAAGAACTTATTCATAAATTGAATCAGTTCCTTCAGAATGAATTACGTCCAATTAGTCAGCAGCTAGTCATATAACACATATTTGCCCATAAAAAAATGCAAGAACTAATATTTATACGAATGCCTATCATTGTCAACTCTTTGGAAACCAAATACGTTTCCGTTCTCAAAATGTATTCACAAATTCATTTTTTCCATATTCTCTGTTAACAATCCTTCAAAGATCTTTTATTTGACATAACACTTTTCAAGAGTGGTAAATAGGTGAGATTTTTATCAAATGAACTGATAATTCTCAACGTGTATAATAAAAGCAGATTCAATGTTATTTGGAATCAGGGAGGTGGTTGTTTAGAAAATTCATATCTGTCATGTCAATGAAATGACCTTCTGAGTGACATATTCACAACTATCTATAGGATAATCATCAATTTTCATAGTTTTTTTCTATTAAGGGTTTACCATATGTGGATAAATCAAATAAAAAATATGAATTAATATTGCAAACCTTGCATATATAGAACGAATCAGCTAACAGAACCATATTAATAAGATAATCACTGCTGTGTCTTTCATTCAATTACAATTTCAAGTCGTTGATTTATTTTTTCACCTTGATACTTCTACCATAATCACCAAACCAAACTGAAACAGATACACACTCGATTTCGACTTCCACTACTGAATCCGATTCAATATTAGCCATCCAATATTCACACTTTCATCAAGACTGGCATTTTGAAATATCACACTCATCGTCCGGATTCTGAACTACCTTCCCTAGCAAGAAATTTGATAACAGAATTGAACGAAAATCATGCCACAGAACAGGTTATCGCTATTAAAAAGCTCCCTCAACCCCAAGAAGAGGGTTGGCAAGTTATGGTCAAGGTTCGGGGTTGATACACTTGTATTTCTAATGTCGAATGACCACTGGTCATAAATGTTAATGTTGCTGGAATATTGAGTAAAATTTTTCGTGAGAACATAAACTTGAAATCAAATGAATTTGGACTACTTGGACTAGTTATTCCAGAATAGGGTGTATTTCGATGGTCTCAAGAAAGACAGAACGGTGCATGTTGGCCCAAGGGGTTTTTTGATGAAAGGGTTGATAGACATGAATGAGAAACAGTTGTGACCTGGTTCCGGAATGAGGCTATTGTTTGATAATAGAGCATTTTCAGGATTACACTTTTTCCTAAAGGCTTAAAGTATGCCTGCTTGATATGCCCATTATTCAACGGCTACGTAACGTTCGTGATTTTTTAAATATATCTCTGTGTTTTTTCCGGTTTTCCTTTCACGAATAGGACAAAACTTGGTTCATCTGTGCTAACATCGAGCTGGTCCATTTGCCTGGATACGTAGCTGGAATATGAATGAATCGTCTGATATATCATTTATTTTATATGAATTCAAAATAGCGAATCTCAGAATTACGGAAGCGCAGAAGGGCCATACTTTTTTGAAATTTTATTTTTCCATGATTCCGACTTTTAAGTCGGAATTCCGACTTTTATCTCGGAATTCCGACTTTTATCTCGGAATTCCGACTTTTATCTCGGAATTCCGACTTTTATCTCGGAATTCCCACTTTTATCTCGGAATTTCGAATTGAATCTCGGAATTCCGACTTTTAACTCAGAATTCCGACTTTTATCTCAGAATTCCGACTTTTACCTCGGAATTCCGACTTAAATCTCGGAATTCCGACTTTTATCTCGGAATTCCGACTTTTATCTTGGAATTCCGACTTTTATGTCCAATCCATCTTGGCACAGAACTGATGACATAAATGCCCAGGAATCTCTGTGAAGTATACTAAGATGAAAAAACACCTATTATATGTGTTCACTGTGTTGAATTTTTTCCTAGTAGGGGTTTTTTCTTTCGTCATGACCTGCACTATCAGTGTGCAACTAGAAAAGTAGCTGAGTTTGTGCCAGGATGGATTGGATAAGCTTGTACATGCATCATTTCCTATACGGGTGTCTGGTACAGCACAGTTTTTCAGATCTTGTTTCTAGGAATGAGTAGTTTTTCCGCTGATCTGATGTAGATACCTCACAAGTGCGGTTATTCCGCAAATGTTACTATAATAATTTGAATTTCTAGGCATATTTTGTTTTCGTTTGTAATGATATACCTATTGTTCACAAATTGGTGACATCCACCTAATTGAACGATCATCTTCTCCTGTGGAATTGTCATATCTTTTGTTTGATAGTGTGCAATCAATGTTCAATCCAAATTTCCATGAACTATCAAAAAATGATGTTCGAAAAATCAAATATACACGTAAAACAGCTTCTTCTGAAACTCCACCTCTCCTAGTTGGGGTCCATTCAATATCATCAAATATAATCAAACCACAAAACGAAAAGAATTGAAAATATAGAAACGATATAAAAAGATGTGGAAATAAAAATGAATGAAGAAATGTTGAAAATGAATTACTATAGGAATCGCATGACATACTGAATTTCCATGCAAATAGCAGCTTGAAATATTAAAATAAAATAATAAATTTGGAAAAGTAAATACTATAGTCACCACATATGTTGGGGTTTCAAGTTAACTGACATGTTTATTCAAAGATCCCCAACATCAATTCCTGAATTAGCATAAGACCAAACTTGTATTAAATCGAACTCGAAGCGAGTTCCGTTAAAAAGGTTGGCATCTTCAGGAGAAGAAGATGCATTCAAGAGAATAGAAATGTAAAAATAATATGACTGGTGACGAAGAGCTTATACCATTTAGTTTGCTATTTAGTTATTAGCTTAGAAAACGAAGAGATGGATATGGATGGAACTATAGATTTATATTTGAGTCTTAGGAATATAATGAAATCCTTATTTTCATAATCTGAAACTCAATGAATTTTCTACTTTTGTCGCATTGAAATAATTACCTAATTGCCCACCTTATAGTTTTTTGAGTATTATTATGATCATGGTCTAAAATAACTTATATTTGTTAATTACAAAGAACTTAATGTTTCAAAAATTAGGCACGATTCATGATTTTGATTGATTTGGGTATCACTCAAATATTTCGAGATAAAAGTCGGAATTCCGAGATGAAAGTCGGAATTCCGAGATTGAAGTTGGAATTCCGACATAAAAGTCGGAATTCCGAGATAAAAGTCGGAATTCCGAGATTGAAGTCGGAATTCCGAGATTAAAGTCGGAATTCCGAGATTAAAGTCGGAATTCCGAGATTAAAGTCGGAATTCCGAAATCAAAGTCGGAATTCCGAGATCATAGTCGGAATTCCGACTTAAAAGTCGGAATCATAGGAAAATAAAATTTAAAATAGTATGGCCCTTCAGCGATTCCGTACAGAATATACTTCATATTTGAAAAAATGATTCACAAATCAAAATATTCATCAAAACGATATAATCATTAGGGAATCAGTACAGCTTATCTAATCCATCTTGGCACAGAACTAATAACGTATATGTCCAGCAATCTCTGAGATGAATAACTTGGAAAGGCTTGTGAACTTCTACGCCAATAAAAATGTGTCATTTCCAAAAACCATTACCCGCACAAGGATTTTTATTCCTGGTGCTCTTGGGAGAGTTCGACAAGGAAAGAAAATGAAAAAACACTCTGATAACACTCAAGTATATCAGTATAATATTGTGGATAGATACAAGTCGTGATTTACTCACTATGCAACAAATGAAGAGTTGTTGAATGCTTGGCTTCTAAAAGCTGTTTTTGAAAGTTATAGAGAATTTCAACATTACATTCATGTGTATTTATGAATTATATATTTATGATTTTTTGAAATACAGTAGACTTTGTAAAGAATTCTGATATACATCAAATCAGTACTTGTAGTCGTGATCATATTCAACCAACTTTCAGTAGTAATAAAGAACATTTCCTTTCTCCTATTAGAAGTGGTTTATGTGCATTTGATAATTCACCTAATGAGTTGAGAGAGTGTTCATCACTCTTGGTTTCTGAAAGCAAACTCAAATGAAGTTTAATTGGAAAAAACTTCTATTCAGTACAGGACTTTTTTCCATTAGATTTTATCGTTTGAAGTATGTTCAAAAATTTTTGATAAACTTTTATTATTTTCATGATAAAGCATTGCATCCAGTTTCCACTTGACATGTGTGTCAATTCAGTTTAAATTAGGATATTGTTGCTTTGTGACTATTATCGACATGTTCTTTCCAATATCTGTATGGGTTTATGGAATAAAATAAAAGTAAAAAATAAAAAAAAAAATATATGGACTCCGGGAGCAAATTTCGAAATAAAAGAGGCAAACACTTTTCAGAAACATGATAAAATTCCTTAGATCATCGGACATTTAATTAGTAGCTGAACGCTCCATTCATTAGACCAATTATTACATATTGGGTACGTACTGAATGTTTTTATGAAAACGGATTTATACAGTGGGTATCATTGGGCAAAATTTACTCCTACATAACATTTAGTATTTCAATAATGAATATTTGGTGTGCCGTTTGAGAATGATTTGATTAGTTTTTTATCACCTTTCAATTAAAGATAAGCTAATAACCTCCAGTAGAACATTAAATGAACCATTTTACAATAGCGGCCATCTTTTGAAGTGGATTAAAATTGAAGTGGAGATGTTTCAATAGTTAATGGTATATTTCACCTTTTCGGCATATGACAGTTGATGTTTTATATATTCACAAAATTGCTCTCAGATGATTTCATGGATCACATTATAAACATTTTTTGTTTTTCAGCTCTTGATTGATAGCAAATCATATTGTTCTTCGCGATTGGCCGAACTTATGTCTCAACTCGATATCAGATGACAACACCATAGTCAATTTTAATTGTGTTTTTAACACATCTTGTTGACATTTTTAATGTAATTCATTTATTATAGTCGATTGCATATTTTTAGCAGTCAACTCATCGTAAATAACTCATTTATGTTAACCACCTCACTTACTAAATTAATCACTTTGATCGTTCCTACAGGGGGGTCTCAGGCCTGTGAAAAAAAAGGGTCCGAATATGAATTGGGTACACACGACCTTTGTTCTGATAGCACGAGTTCTACCTGACAAGTCGCAAAATCCAAAAGTGACCTGCAAGCCAAAAAGAAAAGGTAAGCAAGTGAGGTTCGACGCTTATACACTTGTTTTTCTCTTTTCCCTTGAAATGACCACTGGTCAAATATGTCTTGTTAACATATTGGAAAACCATTCTTCGTGTGAACGTAAACCTGAAATTGGTGGAATTTGGATCGGTCGATTGTTATTGTAGAGCAGAACCAGTTGTCGGTATTGTACTGTTTGGTCGGTTGAAGAACAAGAATTTCCAGTGAAAAGGGTTTTTGGGGCTAAAGGACCGAATGGCATGGAATATATGAAATAAATACAGTTGATTTGAGAACCTGTTTTTGGATTATGAATGTGGGGCACATATATTCTGTTGCTTTTCACTTTAACATTTCTTGATATGAAACAGATATTTGTAGCAGTATTCTTTTCATTTATGATTGATGTTACTCATAAATGAATTATTGGAGCTCATACTGCTATTGAATACATTCAGGTGTAATCGAAGACTTCAGATGCTCACACTTGATTTTTTTTATATGCTGAAAGGGAAGCCCTGTTCGAAGAACACCGCGTGAATCAAAGGACAGGAAAACCTTTTTTGGCAAGAAGTTTCAAAGCTCAGCTGTTCTATTGAAAAAAGATCCCTGAGAAAGAGAGGTTCGACATGTTTCCACATTCACAACAAAGGGGTTGGAATTCTGAACTCGTCGAGTCATCCGTGTAGATATTGCCAAGGGGGGAAACGATTGATAACAATTCGGAAGAGCATCGACCGTGAAAGTATCTATAGAAGAGAGACAAGTCTCCGACCCTTCTACGATGTTCCAATGAAGTGAGCGAGTCTGTGAGCGAAGAATCACCAACAAGACGAATTGCCTTTCTCTGAATAGAATCGAGAAGCCTCAATGAAGGTTAATACGTTGATGTTATTGCCTAACAAATTGAAATTAGCACAGTATTTCTTAATACAATGAACGATACGATAATGAAACTTTCACTTGAATGAACTTTACTTTATCTTGGCATCGATAGACGGATCAACTTGAAAACAAAATATCGAACACTTTACTTTCCACGACATCTTCTAATAATTATTAGATTCGATTTCTTCAGAAACTTCCACTTGTCGTTGTTTCACTTTTACATTAGTTATGGTATAGTTCTTTAGGGGAACTATCCTGCATTTTTGAATTGTCTCACTGCTTATCTTTCGAGTGATATGGTTTATCACCAACAGATATGAAGTTTGGAACCGTAATTGCTGAATGATTTTTTTTTAAATGGTGCAGAGGACCCCCATCGAAACCATTTTTCGAATATTGTAGACAATCCGTACCCAAAAACCCCGACGACCCGCTGCTGAGAGGTTATAATGATATACGGTTGCTGATTCTAGTTTTTTCTTCACCGACAAAATGAATGAAACCATGAATGGAATTATACGCCAAATGAATAACCATGCAAGAGGAACAGATAGCATACATTTGAAAATGATATTGTTAGATTTTCATTATCTTAGCCTCTTCTTCACATTCACTGTGTGTTATTGTTTTAGAACAGTTATATTCCCATCTGTGAGGGCCGATTCTAATGTAATTCCATTGTCAAAAACAGCCAATCCTGAAGATCTTGCCTCGGAGACTCCAGAATAATTGCAAAAAAATAAACGATTCTGTATTTTTGTGCTGACACGTTGCACATGAAAAATCTAGGTGAGTGAAACTCCAATTTATTCAACTTGCATACATTTGTTTGTTATTTATAATTGTTTTTGTTCTGAAATTGTTCGCTTTTCGTTAACCAGCTGACCAACGTCAACCCTCAAAAGTCGAACAATAGGTCAACGAGGCCTTAACTTTTAACGTGCGATTACCCAGCACGGTGGCCCGGCGGGGATTCGAACCCCGGCCTTCCGCTTGATAGGCAGATATGCTATAATAGTTCATTGTTTCTAGTATAACTACTTTCCTTCGGGTTTGAAGGCCGTCGTTCTTCGGAATTTCTTCCTAACGTTTCGCTAGAGCGAGTGGCCAGCTTCTTCAGAGGCTTACTCATTTCCGATGACTCGGAAATCATCATTGGAAGGGAGTAAGCCTCTGAAGAAGCTGGCCACTCGCTCTAGCGAAACGTTAGGAAGAAATTTCAAAGAACGACGGCCTTCAAACCCGAAAAAAAGAAGTTATACTAAAAACCTCGGCCGCGAAAGCCATAACCATTTTTTACTTGTTTCTGTTTGAAAATATTTGTTTAGTGGTAGGTAGGTGGTCATTTTAGATCTCCCTTATTATGAATCGAATTTCCATTACATAAATTATTAAATTATCACAAAATACTAGTTTCGTATATCATTGTCACTAACAATGAGTTCATGAAACCAGAACACGTGCTATATATTTTTTCGAGTGGTAATGGTTAGGGCTTTCATTGTCTATATTATTGACTCTATTTTGACCTGTTGCTAAAAACGAAAGAATAAAAGATACAAATCAAGTAAGAAAATCAATTGAAAACAAAAGGTTGAAACGGATTTTTTTGGTCAATGATAAAATAAAGGTTTGATTGATCAAAGAAAGAAGAAAAATAATATTACAAAATATTACAAATTGAGATATCGAATATGAAATATTAATAAAAAAAATAAATAAATGAATTGATATTATGACAAGAAAATTGAGGTATCGAATCTGAAATATTAGTCAAAAAATCTTCTTTTTTATTTACATTTTTTGACTAATATTTCACATTCGGTACCTCAATTTTCTTGTCACAATATCATTTAATTCATTTATTTATTTAAATTTATTTTACTTATATTTCATATTCGATATCTCAATTTTTTTGTAACATAATAATTTTTTTCTATCAATAAACCTCAATTTTATTATACACCAAACAATCCATTTCACCTTCTGTTTGGAATTGATTTTCCCACATGATTTTCATTTCTATCCTTTCGTTCTTAGCAACAGGTTTCAATACAGTTAATAATATAGACAATGGAAGTCCGAAGTATTACCATTCAGCAAAGATCATTGTCAACCACATTCAAGCAAATACATTTTTTCAACCTGCTCTAGGAAGCTATCGTGTTGCGAAATACGTGACACGGTTTTGTAAACCCATTGTTAGTGAGAACGGTACGAGAAACTGTAGTATTTTGTAAAATATGTTTTTTCATCAAGCATCAGTCACTGCAAGTCAGTATTTGATTCTATCGAAATCGTCAGAAAAGTCGAACAATTGATAGAACTCAGAAAACTCGAATTGAGGTGAAAAAAATCAAAAAAAAAAAGTTCACCACTTTCAGTTCTTTTGCTCAATTTCAGTTTTTATGAATTTTCCAATATTTTTCATAAGGCTTCTTGTTCTGAATAATCCACAGCAATGCCATATCACTAATCTTATTTTTTCGGCACACTTATAACATGTGCTATTACTTTGCATTTTTTTTCAGCTCATCAAGTTTTCAGTAAAGTGTAAACAATAACCCACTTCTATTATACAGGAACTTTTCTGATTGCGGTGAAAATATGATGGGGATTATTCAGAATCATTTATAAAAAAAAGCTCATAAAAACATATGTCCAGATTTTTTTCCCAAGATACATGATGTTAAACTTGTATGAACGATTCCTTTTTTTAATTAATATTTCAAAAATAAAATTCAACCCTTCTCATATTCACTCTTCAATTAATTTCCTCATTGTTATGAAAATCAGTCATGTGGTAAACGATTTTGAGGTTGAGTGTAACGACAAAACACCTTCGAAATAAAGTATCAAACTATCACAAAACCAACGAAGTCAGTTTTACAATACTACAGAATATTATTTACTCACTTCCCATGGAAATCCAATGCGAACTTTCCAGTTATTTTTGAAAGGGTAGCTGCTGCCTAGGATAAAAACTGGATCTGAATTAACACAGCACCGTGGAAAACGAGTTTAATTTCTCACGGATTTCGACAGTTCTTGCGAAAGTGCTTTCTACAAGGGTGTCCACATGAACGCATATATTGAGGCAAGTTACTCTCTGCAAGTATCTGCGAGAGAAATATCTCATGTTCTGTCGCAATAACTATCAGGTATGTATACATTAGAAATGTGAAATATTCTACTGCAAGCGAAAATGTTTAGTGAAAATGTCGGCTGCAATTAGGTGTGCTGCTGCTACCCTAATAATGGTGTCCCAAAAAAAGAAAAAACAAAGAAAAAGATGAGTGTGGGTACGAAATTGGATCTTAAGACGATGCACTCTAGGTGTTTGTGAAACATTGCTGAATTAATTAAAAGATGAAGATCACAAATTTCCTTCGTATGAATATTGAAGATTTTAATTATCTTTTGGAATTTGTCAGCCTCATGCTAAATTATGAATTGCACTTTGTTTTTTTATTCTGTTTCTGTAATCTTTACTTTGTACATCCCAAATTTCGGGACACAATTCCCAACGTGAAATTAGTTCAATTGTTTCTGACCTCGTCCAACACTTTTTTTCCGCCATTTTTGTAAACTATCGGTACTCTCGCAACAAATTTCGAAACGCTTCCGAAAGTTGAACTTTCTCTCGGACACTATACTACCAAGCGTATACACCTGTTGCTGCAAAAACTTGCTGATAGTCACTATCGCAAGTATATCGAGCTTGCCTATCAACTCTCCGGTGTGTTTTTACACTAGTCCAGAGAGCTGCTCTCGCAAGAACTGTCGCAAATAACTTGCTAGTCGACACGTACCTTTAGGACAGTGACAACGTAGTGGCCTGACCACTGGTCAGTCTGAATAGACCTTGGCTCAAGTGGAGGTATAAGCTTGTATAGGGTTTTGTGCTACTTCGTTGAAAGAATCTATCGATTCTTCATCTAACACTGGTACACTAGCGAAAATCAAATGGGCATCATGAGTTATTGGTAGTTTCAAAAATCAATGAAATTGCAACTAACTCGATGATACCATTCAAGTAGAATTTCCAGACGACTTGAAAATCATCAAAGTAATACTAAAAAAGGAAAACCCCGTCCAAGCGACCAACTTGAGATCCATTTCTATAATACCAATATAATGAGCAATATATTTGAGATAATATTGAAAGATAGATCAACTAGCTTCTTTGATGAAAATGAGACTTCACGGATCAAAATTCAGTTTCCGTACGAATTGCTTCACTGTGAAAGCTATTTACAAGATTGTTTCAAATAAAGTCGATAGCTTCATGAGGGGGAACATTCAGAAATCACTGTGTGACCTTTCCAGAGCTTTCAACTCATGATAACTTGCTATAAAAACTCAGTCCGTTGCTATCGAAGTTACTTACTCTACTTTCAGAAATATTCAGCACAGTGGTTCCCCAGGGAAGCGTGTTGGGACCTTTGCTGTTTGTAATATATGTAAATGATATATTTTATTTCATGTCTCCTAACGGATGCATCTGCTTCGCGAACTCTGATAGAATCACATTCAAGTGCAAAAACTATAAACAACCTGGCACAGAAAGCGGAAAATAGCTATGACGTGGTTTTCTAACAACCTCGAGCTTAATCAAAAAAAGATAATTTTTTTCTTTTCTAACAAAAATATTTGATATCAGGTAATACCTTACTTGGTACAGTATTGGATGATGAATTGAAATGGAATGCATGTAAATCAACTTTGTAAAAAATTTCCTCCACAACTTTTTCTGTTAGGACAGTTGAAGAAAGTAGTACGTCCACAAACATTGCTTTGCTCTTATCATTCGATTTTCCACTCGCACTTCAGTTACGGTACTCTTCTATGAGGAAACTCAACGTTTTCACAAAGTGAATTCAAACTTCAAAATAAGGCTTTAAGAATATTGGATGGTGCTCACTAGCGTGCTCATCGTCCGCAATTATTCAAGAAATACAAAATACTACCTGTATTTATATTCACCACAATCTTTTGGCAATCGAAACATATTAAAAGTTTTGCGACGAATTCATACTTTCACAATCACGGTACCACCGAGTGAGCTCAGACCTCCGAAATTCAAATTATCCATTTCTGAAAAAAACTCATTGGATATAAAACTCTACAATTCACTACCAACTCAAATGAAAACAATGAAATATGATTAATTTGAAAATTTACCAAAAACTACCTCACCCTATATGGTTTTTACTCTATAGAAGAGTTCATGTCATGTATCCATGAAATGACTTACTTATTTACCTCAAACACAAGGGATATCAACAAATAACACTTATTGACCCGTTATCAACTTGAATATTGTTCCAAGAATTGATTTTATCACGTTCCTCTTCTTTTATGAACCAGTGGGTTGTTCATTATTTCATTTTATCTACACCCGTACTATAATAATACACTTATATGCCCACAACCCGTTTCATAATGAAATCCATTACGATACAGATTTTCATTACGATACAGATTTTCAACCAATAAAAACCCATTATTTTTCAATCAAGCATGATGTGCATGCTCTGCATTTGACGTTTGTCAAGTCGAAATCGGTTTAGGTATTGAACTTTTCAAGAATATAGCCAAACTTCGATAATCATAACAAAATGTCTGATACCGGCGATATGAGAGAATCACCTTCGACACCTTCACCGACAGAAATACAGTTAGAATGATTGAATTTTTCATTCGACAAATGCATGATTTATTACTTATTTTTTCATCAAATTTTCTGAGCTCTCCGTAGCCGAGCCGTCTGTGGCGCAGAGATTGTATATTCTAGTTGGAAGAGACATTGGTTCGAATCCGGCCTCGAGTATTCTTTTTTTTTTCTTCAATTTTTGATCTTTTTTTCATATCTCATAGTTTCATTTCACGAAGTAATACTATTAATTACAATTCTGTAGAACTTTTCGAAGAAATTCGTTTAATTAGTATTATTGTGTGCAATACAAATATAAATATATTTGTAGTTCTTCACTATTCATCGGGTGTAGATAAAATAGCGTATGCAACTCTCATGTAATGGTTATTAATACACTCGCATAAACCATACGAAACTCACCTTCGGCTCGTTTCGTATCCCGGTTTATGCTCATGTGTTAATAACCATCATTACACGATCGTTGCATAATATACTATTATTGTCGAAAATGCCAGTGTATAATGATTCTATCAATAATATTGTTTCAGCTGACTGTTCACAATGTTTTATTATTGTATTGTATTTGATCATGAATGGGGTTTTGTCAACTGTTGTTATTGTCCATTTCATAAAGATTTTATTTCAGAGTGTAATAAGGTAACTCATTTGTCTTTTGTACAGATGTATTCAATATTATCGAACATAAAGTGAATAAATACTCAATATTAATGTCATGTGATTAGTAGTACTGAACGAGATGTGTTCAACAACTCACTAGTATTAAATACTTTTCCTCTTTTTCCGGACGGTGTTTTTTTTATGCAAGGGATTCAAGGCTCGAAAGAAAGCTTCAAACTGACCCAAAACCAAATATTATTACCCCAACAAATTCGGTTTCTTGCTTCAGGCAGAATATTACGTTACTCAGGTCCCACGAAAATCCAACTTGAAATTTCCAGTTATTTCTGAAAGGGTAACTTCTTTCCACAATAAAAACCGGATTGGAATAAATGCAGCACCGTCGACTACAAAGTAAATTTCTCACGGATTTCTACAATATCAGAATACTAACATTTCATTGTATGCAGAGTGACAACAGTCGTCTGACCAGTGGTCATTCCGATAGCCCTCGGCTCAAGTGGAGATATAGGGTTAAACAGGTGTGACCCCATTCTTGGATATAGCTTGTCTACCCTCTTCTTATACGCATGTGAAATTCATGAACTCGCATCGTGCGATATGAAAGGCTAGTGTTTAGAAGGGTTGAAACATTCTTATCTTCGCTCGTTATCGCATTTACGGTTTTGATGAAATTTCACAACCGCTGAATTATTATTAAATATTCTCTTGGCTGTGTTGATTACCTGTTACCGAACATGTAAGTGATAATGGGGAGATTTGAACCTTTGGTGGAAACTATTTGTAGAGATCAATTAGTCTATCATAAAACTGATGTTTTTGCCCTCGACGTGCGTTTTGCTAACAAGGTTAGCATCTTCGGGACAAGAGACGTGATAATTAATCTTGAGATAAGCAGAAGTTATTTATTGATTCATAAGCAATTTTTTTCAACCTGAGGTAGTGCCAAAACTTCCTGAAAAGGTTTTTCTATCCAATGATCGAATGGACGAAGCAGACCAACAATAATTTTTGCAGGTAGTTTTTATACTACCTTAGAGGTAACGTATATGAAGAACTAGGAACTTTCGAATCACTATAAGCTCATCAATTGATCATTAGAGATTTGTGGAGATCAGTTACCCTAACACCAAGTGGTATTATTTGCATTCAACGAGCGTTTCGCTAAAAAGTTTAGCATTCTCAGGAGAATATACTAGGATAATTGATCTCTACAAAAAGTATCAACTTTTGAAACGAATAATAACAAATTATGACTACAATATGAACTATGGGAGTTTACCTTCATCCATACAAATGGGTGGAGTTTTCCCACATTATTCGAGCTCCTGAAACTTTTTATTGTCTTTATGTTTCAATGAAAGTAAGGCAATCTTTGGAACATTGTATCTTTCAGTAAAAGAATATCAATCAATGCATATGATTGAAACAATGTAACTATGATTGGAGATGGTAGTTTTTCTCAAATGCAAATGAATAGTTTATACTTTGATCCTTGTTCTCACAATGATGGCTCGAATCGGAACGAGCAGTTAATGCTGATCAGAATCAGGATATCTAAGTATGGCACTGCGTGAAGTACACCTGTATTTTTTGTGTGAATTTTGTAAGAAGTATCACAAGTTAATTTATATTTAGGTGATACTTGTGCCTATAAGAATTATATGTACTGTGTGTATTCGCATTTGAAACTATTGAATCATTACTGAATTTTCAACTATTTGAACGTACCGTGTCAGGAAGGTATAGCTTATCGTTTACCAAAGTAAACCACATAAGCTGATACTTTGATTTATTGAAATAATATTGACCGCCAATAACGTCAGCAGTAAATGTTGTAATATCACTCGCTTCTTATATTTGATAATGGCTTGCAATATTTGCAAAAGAAAATTCAAAAATACGTACGTTGGCATATCTAACAGAAATTATCACATTAGCAATTCATTAGCAGTTACTTCAGTTCCACCGGATGTCTGTCTTGTATGTATGTATGTATGCTGTTTTTCGTAATGCCTTGGATAGTTGGGGATAGACATTGAGGAGGAGTTGTTCATTAATTTCATTCTCATCCATCTTGAAAGTTTGTAATTCTGAAAAACCTATTTCTTGATACTACTGCCACTGGTGATCCCCGTTCAATTTCTAACATCAATGATTTACCAATATATGTTGACATAGCTGATACTTTTTATTTGCAGATCACGCTACTTTTATAATCGTATCTAGTAAATTGGTAGATAGGCAATCAGGGCTATTCACTAAGCAGAGTTGTTATGGATAGCGACTGAAAATTGTCGTTATGTTCAAGGTCAGTTGCTAAACGCGAAATTGGTATTGACTTCTCAAGTTAAGTTGCTACTATAATGACCAGTTGCTGTGAGTAGTGGTTCACAGGCAACTGCTTTAGATATCTTGTTAAGGAAAAACAGCTTGCCACCGCACCGTTATTATGGCAAGTTATTATCAGAGTTGCTACGACGGTTAGCAACTGCGATAACCACTTCACTTAGTGAATAGCCCTGATTGACACTGTAAATGATGTGCGTGTACAAGGTTTTCATATAGAAAGCAATCTAAGTAAAGTAAAGATGATATTAGAACACCAAAAATGAATTTACCTACTGAAAAACAAATTGAAGCATTGTAGAGCAAAATAAAGTTTGAAATTTGTAGTGAAGTAGGCTCTTATAAACTGAGCATTGTACTCCATAAATGAGATTTCCGATTCAGTGTGGTCAGTTTGATCAAAAGGTCAAATTGAATTTGTTCGAATTCAAACGTGATCGTTTCAAGAATTTGGATGTATATGTATATAGTGTATATAATAGGATATTACAGTGTGATCTGTGAATTTTTTGACTTCCTCTAGTATATTTTGAACAAATTATGTGTGTTGTTTCAACATATTGCTGATATATTCGAGTCATCAGATACGACGTATTCACCTGATATTATTTTCATGAAAAACAAGCATTCAGAGAATATTGTTTTCT
Source organism: Zygogramma bicolorata (assembly GCA_032362365.1). NCBI lineage: Eukaryota > Metazoa > Arthropoda > Insecta > Coleoptera > Chrysomelidae > Zygogramma > Zygogramma bicolorata. The sequence continues at coordinate 171,388 of JAVJAQ010003728.1, forward strand.
CTCAACTGTTATCGGTTTAGATATATTGGATAATAAAATCAGTAACGTAATTATTACTTCCAAATTTTTTTCATTTGCCATGAATTCCTTCTATTATTGTAGAAAGATCCCAATTTTCAGCAAGACAATTCGATTGAGTTTTCATTTTTGAAATCCCCTTCCAGCGGTATCAGAATTGTTTTTCATCCCATTGGTACAATGACCATGGAATAGTTGAATGCATAAATACGTATATCAGTATTTTTGCGGGTGTCGGTGATAGTCGCAATGGTTTACGTAGAACGGAATTGTTAGTCTAAGCCATAAATAACAGTATCAGCTACCTACGCATCAGTGAAGAAGATATGAAAAAACCGTGAGTTTTTTATGAAATATAGGTACAAGTCACGGTTTCGATTTGTTACGAGTATTTCGCCAATGTTACTTGATTTGTGTCACCCTCTTGAACAGCTTCCGAATACCTATATAGTTACCGAGTGTATTGTCATCGAGGTGGCATCATCAGGAGATTATTCTTCAATCATTGTGTTCGGTCAAATTTTGAAAGTTTCGGGTGTTATGAACTCTTCCGGCATTTTCTTTAACATATGTGTCGTACACAGTCCAAAAAGATAACTTAACCCTTTAATCGTTGCAAAATATCTTTTCTCGATAGAACATGTGTTCTTTCGTTCCAATTGAACCTTCAGAAATCTACCCACACGAATGCAGCTTTTGAAATGAAGATGACAGCATGAAACTGGAGGTATCGGATCTGCCAAGTGAAAAAGTAGTTCCGTGACATATGAATCAAAAATACAATTTTTTTTCTTTTTTATCAAGTTTGACCAGTGAATAATTTCGCACTGAAAATAATTTTATGGATGGAATGAGGTTCAAACCAACTCATGAAAGGTAGTTATTTTTATAATATTCAATGTTACTCATCTATACCATTCAAAACATGATGGATATATACTACAATTAACCTTGTTGGAACTTTGGACTGATGCATATACCTATGTTACTATGAACTTTGTTGGAATTTTTGACTGATGCAAATGTGCTACATATCACTCCTAGGTGAATTTTGTCATTTCAAAGGACCATGGATAAACATTTTCGTTTCCAATGAACATTGAAACTGCTTCAATATTTTTTATAAGAATTCAAATATTCATTTACTATATTCTCGTATTGAATAATTGCATGTGTAAGATCACTTTGAGTTCTTTCTCGCCTGAAAATTGTGGTGATATGTACTTTGTAGCATATATGAAACGGTAGGTGAATGAAAAAAAAGTAAACTCTAATGCGCATTTTCATTCTTTTTTTGACAAAAAATTTTACCGGCTGTATTTTTGTATTTTTTTTTGGTGAGTTTAGAATAGAACAATAAAAATGCGCATTGAAGGGTTTCAGCAAAATGATCTATTTTAATAAAACTGCAAAAGGAACCCCGATGAATGATTTTCATATCAATATATTTATAGAAGCGGGATAATGATTATCTATTAAGGGGCCGTTCATAAAATACGTCACACTAAAATCAGCTTTTTTTTACCCCTCCCCCCCCCCATTGTCACGCTGAAATATTTCGTCACAAAAACTAAGACCCCCCTCCTGCTGAGTATGATGAATTCTAATGATATTTATTCAGTTATTATAATAAAATTTAAATAAATTAATAAATATCTGTCATATAAATGAACATATAAATAATAAATAATATTTCTATTATTCAGAAGTCCAAGGCTTTTCTAATTACATAATCAGAAGATTCAATGCTCAATAACACAATGAAACAGTAAAAAATCGCTTTATTTTGTTTCATTTGTATAGTGAAATACAGTGTAGTGTAACAAGATTAATTCGCATTCTCAATTGAAAATTCATTCGCAAAGATGGAGTCACTAAAGATTTGATTGAAAAATCTGACGAGTCTAGGAATTCGTTAGAAGATGTCGCACATGTAGATTTCTACCAAAATCTACTGAAGATTTCTTTCATACCAAAATTTTTCAATTTTTGTCAGAAATCTGCTAAAAAAGTAGATTTCTACCAGAAGTGGTCATGTCAAAAAATAATAAACGGCGAACGTCACGTTGCCGTATACCCCCCGTCCCCCCTTGTCACATCTTGTCACACTCAGCCAGACCCCTCCCCCCCTTGTATGCGAACGTATTTTATGAATGGCCCCTAAGCATGGACATAAGCGAATTCCTCTAAGTCGAATTTGCATTTTCTGCATGAATTTTGAATTCGGTGCAATAGATACTGAACAATACTTTCCACAAATATTACGCTCATTTACACATTTATCAGAATGTTTATCATTGTTCGACTATTAAAAAATTTCGACACTTTGTACTCGCGGCTTGCGATAAAACAAATCATACTCTGAGCAATTCGTTCAGTCTTGTGTCAGTTATCTACTTAGCAGGTTTATGGGCTGATACTTGTCAGGAAAACTACTGCTTCCCTGGCCAAAACCACAATTCCGGCTATTGTATTTCCAAAAGCATCATGTCATTCAAAAAACCCCACACTAGCATCAGTCGAATATAATTCAATATCCTTCATGGTATTGGTAGTTGTTTTCTGACAGGTGTCAGCCCATAAACCTTCTGTGTAGGCATATTGGAATGCGTGAAAGATATTGTTGAAAATATGATTTGAGTTATTGCCAGTCTTCAAATCGAAGTTTTCCAACAGTTAAACAATTAGAGATAAACAACGTGTTAGGTAAACAATGCACAATTAGTCTTGAAAGTTAAAAAAAGTGTGGCATTATTATTCGGAGAATTATTTTCATTACGTTTTTCCTCAGTATCTACTACATGAAATTCAAAAATGTACGGAGCTAGTGAAGGAGAATTAATAGCCTTTCAACCAAGGTATCGTTTGATCACTGCATTCCATTTGAGATTTGATGGTTGGATCTCACCCCACCGAGGGGGTTCACAACAAGGGTGAGAAATTGCCGCTTGGAGTTTCATATTGTGAAATTTCCGGAATATATCAATAATCATAAATGAAAACTCTGTTATCACAGGTTTTCATTTCATGAAAAATGAGCGAACAGAAAAAAACGGGTATAGACAAATTTGATTTAGTTAGGTCCAAGATGAATAAACAATGAATGTTATATCCCATTTGTACTGATTTGACCTACTGATTCTTTGAGCAAACTCAGTTGCCCAGCTAATTTGGCGAGAAAACGTTGAAAAATAGTGAAAATGCATTGTTTATTCATCATAGATCATTATTTCACTTCCAGATATCAAATACAACCACTTATGCCGACACCTGCCAGATATTCTTGAAAAACGAAATAAATTTTCCGAAAGCTCGAATACTCAGAAATAGTACTCCTCATGTATATATATATATATATATATATATATATATATATATATATATATATATATATATATATATATATATTCCGCGGTCAGTTGTATGTTGTTCTTGGGTTCGGGTTGGAGTTTTGTTCTCGACATTTGGACTTCGATTTTGGAGCCATTTTTGAGAGGTAAATGTGACTTCACGCTGAGGTCTCAATCTGCCTACTCCTCAGGTGTTGTCACAGGAGACAAGGGTTTGTGACTTGACGCCGGGGCCTCAATCTGCCTACTTTCCAGGTCTCGTCACGAGTTCTTTCTAAGGTCTCAGTCTGCCTATTTTCCAGGTCTCGTCACGAGTTCTTTCTAAGGTCTCAATTTGCCTACTCCTTAGATAGAAATGGGGTATCGAGGGATGTTGGGTGGTATTTATAGCAGCGGGTGCTGCTAAAGCACCGTCAGATGACTTGGTGGGGACTGGGCATCTGGAAATTAGGGGTTTCCATGCAGTTGAAAGTCTCTGACCGTCTTCAGGTTTATTTAAGCAGGAAGGTCGCTTCTCGATTTCGATGGCCTCGCGAATTATACGAGCTTGTAGTGTTTTTGCTGTGGCGATGGTCTTAGTGTTCGCAAAGTCCATGTTGTGTCCTGTCTCTTGATGATGTTTGGACAGAGCCGAAGATGGGTCTGATTTTCGGACAGCAAGTTGATGTTCGTATACTCTACTTGTCACACGTCTGTTGGTCTGGCCTACATATGTTCTATGGCAATCAGAATATGGTATTTCATATATGCCCTGTGATTCGTTGACAATTTTGTCCTTGTGGGAGCGGAGGAATGTGGAGATTTTGTTGTGAATATCGTTTTAATGTCCTGTTTTCTGAATATTCATATATATATTATAATTGTCAAAGAAATTTTTACCAACATACCGTTTAGTTCATGGATTTTCTACCAGAAACAAAGAAGATACGGAGATTTTAGCGGAAACCTGAAAATTTCAATTAGAGCTGATTATCTCTTATAGAAAGCAATTTTTGAAAAAACATGTGAACAACTTCTTGTGAGAATTTTCACGATCTATGAGTTTATTTCCATACATTATATCGAAATTTTCAACCCATTTCAAGTTATTGATGCATTACCGATTTTCCTAGAGTTCCCGGAAACACCATTTTCCATTGGTGCTCGCGTGCGGAACAATTTTTTCCTTGAAGTACTCTTCAAATACTGCCTGTGTACCAAAAATCATTCTTTTCGGATTTAGAGTCAGGTTCAAACGCCTGGTTATTGGGCTAAAACTTTCGTGACTGGCGATTATATCTGTACCCACGATAAACGTCATCGGCTACAGCGATAGTCGTCCGAAGAAAAACGAAAGAATACAAAATATACTAAGCACCTCAAGATTGCAGTTCGTAGACAACTTCTTTATATCTACTTGAATTAAACTCAACACAAAATCAAACTGAGGTCTGTAGAGTTTCAAATTCTGAAAACTTCTTGTCGTCAGCACACGAATGATTTTTAATTAGTACTTTGAAGTATCCTTCATACATTTTATTTCGAAAGATGGCACGTTAAGCTGATTCTAGTGAATTTAACATTTATAACATGTCTTCATCGTCAATTTCTTTCCGCAAAATGTATTTCAAGATCAATTTCTTCTTCTTTTTTTGTTACGCTCATCTTAAGGCTCACTATGTCTACTCCCACTATGTAACAGGCTACTGACGATTGAGTAAAAATCTTAGCCACTTGTTATTTCCAGCTTTTGCCTACAGAATATTCGCTGTAAGTTAAATGCTTAGGCTGGCTAGTAAAGCTAGATATTATTGTCGCGCTACTATCGCTCTGCGATCAACGCAAGAGCCCCTATAAGCAAAATGTACCTTTATTCAATGACACTTGCTGGACTGTGCCCTGAATCAAAAGGTGTCTTCAATGAATCGTTGATATGAAGTGAAAACAGAATGGGTCTTGAATATATCCTTGAGGAAGACCAAAAGTTTATAGTAGATGTTTTGATAAAATTTCTTCGGCAAGCATACGTAAAAACCAGTCACAAAGGACACTCTTTTCAGAACACATTACTGAGAAAGCAACAAATCAGCAAAACATTAATTTTATCACAACTAACTGCCCTTCTCCTAGCAACCCACCGTGGTGTTGAATATGCTCATAGTTATTCAACATATCTAGTAGTGATAATATAATATTCGTAAAAGCGAATAATGAGCAAAAATGAATTTTTGCATTTTTTACATTATCGAATACCTACATATTTATTGTTTAACTACTGTTGACAAAATAAATTTTTTCTATTTCTTCATGATATAGTTGGGGGTCATTTTAACGCAATAAATCGTTTTAAATTATGAAATACAGTTTAGTTACTCGCATTTATGCGTTATTTGATGCACTCGCGATTGTATATCATGAGGGAAATATAGAAAAGAAATAAATCGATAAACTGATCATCAACGACCGAAGGACAAGTATGAGGTGAATGTCGAAATAGCGTTCATTTGTATCAGTTCTCGGTTAGTGTAGAGGCCAGCACATTCGCCTTCAAGCGGAAGACCGATGTTCGATTCTCTGTCAGGCTGGGTAATCGCACGTTAAAAGGTAAGGCCTCGTTGATTCATTGCTCGCACAAGTTTCGACTTCTGGGGGTTGACGTTCGTCAGCTGTTTGACGGAAGCGAACAATTCAGGAAATTTTTTTTTGGTGTACAGACATTTTTTTTCCAAAGGCAAATTCAAAATTTTGTTGATAAATCATGCTAACATTTTTCGTAAATTCTCTGATATTGGCTGTGAAATTGGTTTCGTTGAAAGAAGAATCACTGTCAATATCTATTTTTCAGTCAATTGATAAATATTCTGAATATTCTGTTACGAACCTTCAAGTTGTGATCAATATTCATTTGAAAATGAATTTCAATTCAAATTTTTATCTAATTATTTTGAAAGAAAACCGTCGTGGCTAACCTTACGTTAATTACGTTAACTCATTAGCATAAATAAGTTCAATCCAGAATAAGGATTTTTTAAAAGTCTGAACTGTTTGTTGGCATTTCAAATCGTAATTAATTTGACATTTAAGAAAGACAAGAGTCAGTTCAGTTACCAAAAATTTCCAGTAAGCAGATTTTTTTTTATTGGTTGAATAGTCATTTCATTTTTTGTGTTAGGTCGATTTTTCCACATTTCGGTACAATAGCCATGACAACCAAGCAATATCCTGAAATTTCCCATTTTTCTTACATAATAAGTGAACATAAGAAGGTCATATTCAAGCGTTTGCAAAAAAATAAAATCTGAATACGACTGAGAATGATATAATATGTCCCAAAGCAGATTTGAGATGAGTCCTATGTCCATATTTTCAGCACGATTGTGCTGGTGCTATTACAGATGAAATAAAGTTCATATGTGAATACTTTGGTGGGGTCGCCAAGTGAAGGTATATCCTTCCCCCTAAGCAGAGAACACGATCAGATCACTATTAATTCGGAACAAACCTTGAATGACGGAACAGAATTGAAAAGTCTGTTCATACTATCCCTGTGTGTGTGTGGTAGTGTTTATACTGGTGAATCATCAAGGTCATTGAGAATAAGAACAGCTGAACATAAAAAAATCTTGAGGACACGAGAACTAGATGTCGAAATTAGCCGATCACGTATCAACAAATGGTACGTACATGATCGAGTGGGAAATCATCAGTTTATGACAGAACAGAATGGAATAAGAAGATGCTACTTGCAGTGTTTCAAACGAAAATGAAAAGATTGTTTATTATTGTTCATTAAGTATGGATCAACGTTAGATGCCTCCTTTGAAAAGGAAAGTTGAACTGGGGAGATTCAATTCGAAGTAGGTTGTGTCAAAATCTACACTATTAATGAATAAGTCAAGCCAGTGTCCCATTTTGACACTACGAATCGAAAATTGCATATTCATTGAAGATTTTCAAAAATGGGCTCCGAACAGGAGGCAGACTAGCTTCGGGAACGTCGCCATTGGGTATGTTCATTTTTGATATTTTTTTCGATTTTCAATCTCCAAATACATGAAACGGACCGGGGCAAATATACTAGTTGCCATACAAACAGATATTATAAGAACTAGACGCTTTTTTATCTTCTTTTTTTTTCAAGATTACCAAATACTCGAATGTTTTAATGAATTTCGAAAAAGTATAGAAAAAGGAAGCAGACTGTCTTCCGAAACGTCGCCATTGGGAAGTATATGCTTTTTTCAAACATCATTTTTTTTATCTCCTAATTCTCAAAGAATGCAATACGGAACTGATGAAAGAGTCAGTCAATTTCGCTTTTTTATAATATTGCAGTTACGTATCGGGACAAATATACCAAAAACGTGAAATGTAAGATTTCGAAGTTTTTTGTTTTTCCCTTCGAGTGGAGAGAAAACCCCATAATTGTTTATCATAACACCTAGAAATTTTTTAAAACATAGTAGGGGGATACCTACTATGTTTAAAAAAATGTTCAACAATCTTTATTTCGTTAACGAATCATCCACCACATACCTAGTATTTGTTCTCGGCAACTTCACTTAGCGCCCTATGAGCTAAGTAATATGCATCGATATGGAAAATTGTAAATATCTCGAAAACGATCACCTCCAGCGTTGTTGAGAAGGTGTACCTTGTCATGTAAGTGCTAGATCCGCCCCTGGTTTATTTCATTTATCTATATTTCTTATAAGACTTTTTATGTGGGTTTTCCCCCAAATGCTTATTATTTAACATGGGGCTGCGAATTTAAATTTGAATTAGTGAAGAAGTACTGAATTTAGTGTAATATTCAATTGGATCAATTAATTTGTCGGACTTCAGGGCAATTCCACCATTGGATTGGATATGGGTCATAAAATTTCCCAGTCATTCTTCACAGCTGATAACTCCAAAATAAAAGCAATATCAGAAATGCCTCCTCCTGAAAATAAAGAGGATTTAAAACGGTTTTTAGGATTAGTTACTTATGTTGGCAAATGCATCAAAAACTTATCTACTATAACGGCTCCCTAGAGAGAGTTACTTAAAAAAAACATTGCTTGGTCTTGAGAAACTCGACATGAAAATGCGATTGAAATGTTGAAATCATATTTGATTAGTCGTCCTGTTTTTCAGTATTATGATCCTGAAAAGCCTATCACAATATGAGCTGACTCCTCAAAAAGTGGAGTCGAAGCCGTTTTGATGCAAAATGGTTTGCCGTGTATGTACGCTTCGAAATCACTATCTGATGCACAAAAAAACTGGGCCCAAATCGAAAAAGAGCTGTATGCTTTGGTATTTTCATGCGAAAGATTTCATCAATTTATATTTGGAAAAAATATTACTTTAGAGACTGATCACAAAGCTCTTGTTCAATTTTTCAAAAACCTCTTTATGCATGTCCACCCTAACTACAAAGAATGTTTTTAAGCTTGCAAAGATAAAAGATATGACATACATTTTGTTCACAAACCAGGAAAAGACTTAGTGATTGCAGACACTTCATCTAGGACATATATTCAGGAAAATGTGGAAGAAAATGACAAAGAAGAGGAAACAGAAACTCAGGTTTCTTTACTACGAATGAATCTAAATGCATCTGATGATAAAATAAAAGAATTGAAACTTGTTACTTCACAAGATGAAGAAATGCAAATTTTAACAGACTACAACAAATGGATGGCCTAAAAATATCAAACAAACCCATCCAGCAGTAAAAATGTATTATAAATTCAAAGACTGCTTGCAGAACTTGGAAAATGAAAACATAATATGTGAAGTAGATAAAGTAGATCATGTTCAGACTACCACTAAATCAGGTAGAATTGTAAAATTGCCTAATAGACTGCGCTATGAATGATAATATGATGTATAATATGAAAAGTTTTTTATTTGGACTTTAGTTGATTATTATTGTAGGTGTTGACAAGTTCTTTCCAACACGGGGAAAGTCATGTAAGTTCTCGATCCGCCCCTGGTTCATTTCATTTATCTATATTTCTTATAAGACTTTTTATGTGGGTTTTCGATTCGCATACTCGGATACTGCACAGAAATAAAATCACTTGAAATATAAATGCTTACTATTTGAGGTGTGTGGGAATTAGGTTTTTTCATGAAAAGTACCAAAAGTTTACTGTCAAAAAAGTTAGGGCAATTTGAAATAAATAATGACAGCGTACGCAGCGCCCTCTAGATGTTACATGAAAAATAATACGAAATTATGATTTCGAAAAAACCCCGGGTACTGAATTTCGTGCAAATAACTTATTTTTTGCAAGAGTTATTTTCAAAAAGCGAGCAAAATTTCAACACCCTGTATCTCCGAAACGAAGCATTTTCGGACACAAGTTCATATAGACTTTTCCTCTTGAAACTGTCTGAGGAATACGTACTGGAATATTTTATCGTACTTATGTTACACCCTTTATGTATACTGTGGTATGACCACTCAGGAGTTTCTACTTTTCACTACACCTTTTCTAATTTCAATTGAACAAACCTTTATCATTCGGGTAGAGATTTATTTGGCAAAAACTACTGATAGTAGCGACTTTTATTTTACCAATACCTCTACCTGTAGGGAAGGTTTTTCTGTGATGATTCTTCCGGATACAACGAGGTTTTGCAATTTCTGCATTTTCCTTTCCAATGGTTAAGGGTTTTCATTGATGAATATATGTCAAAGTCGTTTGAGTATTATATGAAACATGTTGGACTCGTATACCGAGAAGACAGTCGTTGAATCCACAAATTACTCAGGAAACAATTCGCACACCTGCAAACTACATAGTAACACCTCATCTCAGTGACATTTCTTTCTCACATTCGATTAAATCTGACTCAAAATTATAATATCCTGAAAAAACAAGTATTTTCTGGACAAATACTGTATTGCAATTGACAAGATATGAATTACAATTAATATTTTCTGAATTAAAATTGACTAATCTTAATTACAATTGCTATTTTTTGAATAATATCATATATTTTATGAGTTACAGTTGACAAGATCTGAATTACAATTAATATTTTCTGAATTAAAATTGACTAATCTGAATTACATATGATATCTCCTGAATTACACTTGACTAATCTGAATCACAATCTCAATTTTTTTATTAATATCCTATATTTTATGAGTTACAATTGACTAATCTGAATTACATATGATATTTTCTGAATGACAGTCGACTATTCTGAATTACAATTGATATTTTCTGAATCATATTAGACTAATCTGAATAACGATTGCTATTTCTTGTATAGTATCTTATATTTTATGAGTTACAATTGACTAATCTGAATTACATATGCTATTTTCTGAATTACAGTCGACTATTTTGAAATATAATTGATATTTTCTGAATCACACTTGACTAGTCTGAATTACAATTGCTCTTTTTTGAATGATATCTTATATTTTATGTGTTACAATTGACTAATCTGAATTACATATGATATTTTCTGAATTACAGTCGACTATTCTGAAATACAATTGATATTCTCTGAATTACACTTGACTAATCTGAATTACAACTGCTCTTTTTTGAATGATATCTTATATTTTATGAGTTACAATTGACTAATCTGAATTACATACCTATGATATTTTCTGAATTACAGTCGACTATTCTGAAATACAATTGATATTATCTGAATTACACTTGACTTATCTGAATTACAATTGGTATTTTTTGAATAATATCTTATATTTTATGAGTTACAATTGACTAATCTGAATAACATATGATATTTTCTGAATTACAGTCGACTATTCTGAAATACAATTGATATTTTCTGAATTACACTTGACTAATCTGAATTACAATTGGTATTTTTTTGTATAATATCTTATATTTCATGAGTTACAATTGACCAACCTGAATTACATATGCTATTCTCTGAATTACACTTGACTAGTCTGAATTACAATTCCTATTTTTTGAATGATATCTTATAATTCTGAATTACATGACTAATCTGAATTACAATTGATATTTTCTGAATAACATCTTATATTTTATGAATTACAATTGGAAAAGTTGTTCATATAGTTTGGCATTCTCGAGAAACTTTATGCGAGTAGCGACAGCTATTAACTGAGGAACCAACTTCCCGCAAGACCTCTTCCTATGAAATATTCCCGCCCCAAGTAATTATCCCAAACTTCGGTAATACGCGTAGGTAGAACTGTGTAAAATCCGCGAGTAAATATATATGCGCGGCACAGCATAATTAATCATAATACGGTAGTTTCTCCATGACAGCGAGCGTCAGCTTCGCTTACTTAAGGTTTATGTAATTTCCTTACCTACCCCATGCGCGCCTTCCCATCCCCCGGCTCTCGCGAAACCCACCCCCACCCGCAGCCCCACGTACTTCCAGCGAGCTTTCAAAATGGCTTCCATGCAAATTACATAGAAAACTTAAGACAACGCGGATATTGAGTTAGCGGTGCGGGTAGTTCGTTGCCAGTTTTGGGATTTGGGAAGGAAGGAAATAAGGCCCGGAGTTGCCTGAAATCGGATTTCGCATTTTCCTTCTCTGACGGTAATAATGTTTCAAAACTTGTTACTCATCGGGAGCCCGGAGTTAAAATTTCAGAGGAACTTCGCCGTTGTCGAGGAGCCGTGAAGGAAGTTCGTAGTCATTAAAACTTGAAATCAAACTCGGACTAGTTGCAATTCACACGTTTCATGTTCAGATATAAGTCTCGAACTGAAAGAAATCAATGGAAGAATTTTCAAATACATAGATTGGTTATGATGAGATTATCGTCCTGAATGCTGCCATACATTCATATTTTGAGTGTCATAGAATTAGTCAGATATATATTTTTTTTGAATATTCTTATAGAGTTCATTAACCGCTAAGAAGTTTCAGTGTCATTATAATGGAAGCTAGAGCTTTTTGAGTACAAACATTTTTTAATACTTCTTTATCACATTCTTAGAAAGTTAACCGAATATTTTTTTCGTTTTTCTGCAGGAATATAAAACAAAAATCATAGAATGAAAATGATAATAATTCGAAAGGAAACACATACCAACAGATATTCCTTTCCACTATACCTCAAACCACCACACAAGTGTCAAAAAAGGTATAGTGAAATGTAAGATGCCTAGGAAACCCTGGTGTATCTACTTATACCTGAATAATTTTAGGATAAACTTGGCGAAAACCGATTGCTTGATTTCTGAGATCGCAAAAGCTTCGGATCGCTATTGTAGATGGCGATCAGTCATATACCATATAAAGCTTGATTCTCAGTAGAGAGGAATGTGCAACCGAATATTCTACCACTGTTTATTATTTGCCTACTGAGATTTTGTAACGTGAAAACCTACCGTTAACAACCTGTCAATATTGTCACTGTCACCTGCTACCTCTACAAGTTTTAGTGTTTTCATATCAGTTTGTAAGACTAGACTTTGATTCCGAGAAAATTTACTTTGCCCATTCACCTGAGAATGTACGACAAAGTTCATGCTAGTGTATTGAAAGTGATAGACTGTCTTGGAATTGGGGATACACACATCAGTTATGCAACGGTTCAAAATACGTATCACATCGATATTTCCTTCATTTAAACAAAACGTTGTTTTCAAATATCTCATTGATAAGAGCTACAGATGTTTCCTCCTCCATATAAGACTTTCGCTCAAGCTGAAACGAATAAAATTAGCTACAACCTTACATTCATGTTATTATTTTTGGGAGATTTGTTTTGTACTTACCTCAGGTACTGAAGAAGAATATTTGGATCCCCAGATTTTGACTGGCCACACAAAATACGAAATCTTCTACACATTGTGAAAAAGAACTTGTAGTAACTTCAAAACTAATTCAACTTATATAGACTTTTAAACACTGTTGAGTGCGAAGAAATAATTTTAGTTTTCATCGACAACAATAAACCTCAAAGTTACGTCAATCTGACAAAACCGACATTTGACAGATTTTCGAAAATGCTTATATGACGCCCCCTATACAAAAATTAGAAAGTTTTTGTAATCGTCGATTGTTTTTCGCCAAGAAATTCTAAACAATATCGAATCACTAGATACACCAGGGTTTCCTAGGCATCTTAGTGAAATGTCTTTATGATAGAACAAATGATGAATCTAGGCTTTCACGGCCGGTGTTGTTACATCGCAATTTTTTCGGGCTTGGGAGCCGTGATGTAGCCGAGAGCTCCGGAACTCCAAACTCCAGGACACTGCCCTCAAGCCCGAAAAACTTGCAATGAAAGAACAAATATTGTTTGCAACTTATTGGAAAAAATCGATAAAGAGATCAACCCCCAGTACTTCATAAAATCAGTGTTGAAAGAAAATGGATATACAGAAAAAATTATAGCAAAAACATTGACAGACATTGAAAATCCAAACACACCCAACAACGAAGACCTACAACCTACCCAAAATACACCTCAGGTATATTGTTAGAACAACATTTAAAACAACAAATACTTCACTTTCAATATTGACACATGCTTAACCGAATACTACAACAGAAAACACAAAAAATTGCCTTTATCAAATTCCTTGTTCGTGCGGTCAAAAATATATAATGACATAAAACGGAAATCAACGGAATATGCTTTCATCATGCTGTTTTGGGAAGATTGCGTCTCTATGAGTTCGCTTGATATGGATCACGGCTGGCTGTCCCTCCTGAAGGACAAAATGTTATGTCAGGATCTCAAATTTTTGACAAATTGTCAAAAACGAAAATTGAATATAAGGAATTCACGAATAGGTTTTGAAAGCGGAAACGGATTTAGTTTCCCAAACGTTAACGATAAGTTATCTATAAATTCACCTTTCATTGTCAAATATTACAATTCTCATGTTTATTCTATGAACAATTTACGCAGCAACTTGTCGGGGTAGATAGAAGTCTGCCTTGTGATTTAAGGTCTGTATTCAATTAGCTTGGAATGCTTTTTACTTTTTGTAGCAGATAACCTCTGTCATAAGCTGTATAATAACAGCTTTCACTTCACTCCATCACAAGTACTTGAATTTGAGTAAATCGTGTGTTTTGGAAATTATGTTCAGATACGAATTACATACTGATGAAATATGAATATTTTTTTATTTACCGACACAGTAATAAAAAAAATTTAATAACTTTATATCGGTCGGTTTCAACGCGCGGTCCTTGTATTCAATTTGGCTTATTTCACTGCTGGTACGAACCGCGGTCGGGGCAGAACTTTTGTGACCGGCTCGGTGCGATAGGCAATTGTTTGTTGCCAATACACCAAACCTGGTTGGTCGAATATCTGGATTGAATTCACCAACCGACCCGGTAGCACTGTGATTTTTCGGCACCCAAAATGATTCGCCAACCCTTGCCCGCACAAGGCAAGGGTTGGAAAGGGAGTCTTGTGATACATCATTTTGAAGCTCCTGACGAATACTTTACAACCCTAGAATATAAAGTCGATATCCTCACCTACTACAAAATGGCAGGACATTTGATAATTACCTGAAAACAAACACATTAATATCGATATTTCTAGAAATATTCATTTTTCTCTGTCATATGGTAATCCCAACGACCCGATAAGGTTTGATAGGTTATTTTTTGTTCATGAAAAAAGACAAAAATGTCAGTACAACAAACATCATTTTTCAGTTCAATTATTCTCATTTAGTTTCTGATTTTATAAGTAGATAGGTATCACGTGAACTATCTCCAAAATGGTCATTTGAACAACATTCAACAGGGGAATTGTATTTGAATATGCTGGCAACTGCTGTTGATCCTCTAATAATCGAAATCGTCGAAGTGAGTCCTACTGAATTCCATACGGATATTACTGTTCCAACAAGATGGAGCACCACCACATAACTCCAGACAGGTAAGAAACTATTTGGATAATACTTTCCATGGTCGTTGGATTGGCCATCGAGGTACTACGGAATGGCCAGCCCGCTTGCCAGATTTGACATCTTTGGACTTTTTATGGGTCTATTTGAAGCAGAAGGTGTATGAAACTGAACCTGCTTCGATATTGAATGTTCGGCAGAGAACATTAAATATTTGTAGAAATATCGACGTTGGTGTGTTCGAAAATGTTCGACGTGAAATATCGGATAGGCTGTTCTTATCTCATGACGTTTGAGGCAACCATTTCGAGCATTTTCTGAACTGAACTTAGCTTATTTCCTCAAACTATGAAGTCAAACGTCGATGTGTGCAGGCAATTATTAAATGTCCGCTATTTTGTAATAGGTGAAAGTTTTTACTTCCTATTCTAGAGTTGTAAAGTATTAATCGGAAGCTTCAAAATGATGTTTCACAAGACCCCCCTTTCCATTTATTTTTTCAAGATGGCACCCAGTCGCCATCTTGAAATTTCCATGTGTCAATTTTACTCAAAAATATAGTAGGTATTTATGCATCAATTTCATTATCCCAAGTTTCACTTTTTGAGTTGACCCGTTCAAGAAATGAAAGGGGGGGAATAAAGAAATGTACTGTATATACGAAAACTACTCGTATATTTTTTTTATTTTACTTCTTTCATAGAAGTTGTTATTTCTATTTATTGATTCGGAGAAGAAAAAAGACAAAAAAGAATTCATAAAACCTTAAAAAAATACCATTATCTGAAGGTTATAGGAGAATATCCTGAAATTTATTTTTGAATTTTTCTCTTTCCTGGAAATCAAAAAAAAGGTTCCAGTTCTTCTAAACTTCTGATATGTTCTCAGGTCAAATTGGAATCTTAGCCCCGATAAATAAGTGCAATATTATGAAGAAGCAAAATTGAGATTTCTGTCAGTCAGGTATCGTATTTTTTTTTGTAATTTGGAGACTTAATTAACGGAATATAAATAAAAAAAAGGAAATACTTCCCCTTGGCGATGGTTCGGGAGTGTCAAAATGTGAAAATCGCACCACTAATTCATCAATAGCAATACCAAGTGTTGAATTATGATTTTCACGATATTTGGTTGAATCATGAACAGATCCATGATAAATATAATATATTTACAATGAAATTCAATATCAATTAATTTATTTGCCTTTTTTTCAAACATTTATCTATTTGAAAAATCATTGACATTATTTCTGAGATCTTCATTTTTTATAATTCGAAGAATGACAAATGAATCGTGTATATTTGTGAAACTTAGATGAAAAAGCCTTATGATCTATTCTACGAAGATTCAAGAAACGTAAAAATGGTTATTCGTTTTCCAGGCGAGGATCAACAAACGACCTCTCATATTCCAGCAAACATAAAAGCGATCATAGCTTACACAACGAACAATATTTTCCCCGCATTCCACCATTAAATTGTCCTGGTACCTTATTTAGGGCGCTATGTTTTCATTAATACGAGCAGATAGTCTTAAAGGCGTAATAGCTCAGTAAATTTAATGGGAGGTTCCACTGTTAGATCCACTAACTTAACCTTAGGTAAAATCTTGTATAATTTATAGTAATTCTCCCCTGCTAAGTTAATAGTATCGTTTTATCATTTAAATTGGCAAAGTTCCAGGAACAAACGACTAAGGGAAAGAGGCGGCATAGTTGGCCATGCCGAGAATATTGCTCTAACCCTCGAAGTTCTTGGGATTAGCTGGGAGTAAGTAGATGCGTTTTAATATTTTATCAAGAGTTCCATTATATTCGAAAGGGATAGTGCCTTAAATTCGGGCATGAATTCATAATATTAGGGTGAACAAACGTTGTTCATCGAAATAAAATGTTGAAAGCTTAGTTTTAACGTCTCGTTGATTTGAACAATTTGCACAGCAAGAAAAAAGGAACTCAAACATTCTTTCTGAGGAGTATTGCTTCTCAATAATGACTATGTGCTATTCATTCTATTTCAGTTGGGGTTTGAGTGAAAGACTGGTTGATTTTATGATACTTCAAGTACGTAAACACTTGCATCTATCGTGCTGCTGAAACAACAATGGATTTAATTTCTTTATCAAGAATTCTCCATGACTCATGAAGAGGTGAAGTGTCACTTAAAAGTGTTTTCCAAATCAACCTGACGGACCACAAATAGTTAAATGATTTCCTTTTTCATTCGTCTGGTACCAAAAGAAATTGAAATTATTGATTCTGAAATAATCATTTTTGAATTTGTAAGTGATACTTTATATATTTCAATTTCCATCTTTTCAATTGAAAACATGCATACATATGAGTTGTTCCATATATCCCCACATTCCACAGTAGTAAACGGTTTGATTGTAACAATGAATTTTTTATCAATTTTTTTATCAAATTTGGTAACCTATTTTTAGCATTTAGAAACATATCACGTCAGCAAAAAATTGAACTTCAGAAATATTTCGAAATTGAACAAGAAAATTGAGTTGAACATAAATAAATAAAATCGAATTGATTTTTAAATATGGAAAATTTAATTATTTTCAGTTCTGATTGTTATTAATCATCTTATTATGAGACAGGTTACTATAAAAACTGTACTACTGTCAATGGAGAAGAGTATATTAATAACAGAGAAATATTTCGTAGTATGTATAAAGTTTGTTTTTCCCAAAAGAAAATACTCATTATATTGATACAAATGAATCAAAAGTACGAAAATTAATGAATTGTGAATGAACATAAACGCATCACTAGAAAAACTACTGATTTTTCAAATCAATATTTGTTCCGTAGTTTTCTGGGTTTGTTACCTACCACAATCTGAAAAAAATAAGAATTAATATTGGAATCTGTACAAGTGTAGAAGGGCAGATTTTCAATCTACCCCGTTTTTGCAGATAGAATGTGAGAATTAATTTCCAATTATACTAGTAGTTTGATAAAATATATTCGATGCGAATTAGACAAGTTGACTCGGAACTAGATGAATGTGTTGTTTAAAAAATGTATGCCCAATAAAACGTACTAGAAATAGCTCCATCGTGATACTGAAAGCTTATGGAAAATACTGTTTGGAAGTGTACAGCATGTTTAATCGACACAAACTCTGGTTCTAACATGTATTCTCCAATGCGTGTTAATTTTTGGGTAGCAATTTTTTGATTTGGTCTAGCTTCAAGGACTTTCGTATGCAATCTGAAGAAAACACAATCCATAACATTTGTCACTGCCACCCGTTCTTTTTGAAAATGACATATGTTTTTAGAAAGTTCATTTTCAAAACTAAAATTGTTGACTTGAAATTCATTTGAGAGAAATTAATTTTTATTATTGCCAGAAACATTATTGCCAAATCTCTATTCGCTATCAGTCAGAATAAAAATATAGATATTACTCTGATTTTCAGCTCATATTCCAATACTCCAAATCACAACTTGCCACCTAAGAAGGCTAAAAACTCCTCATAGGTATCAAAAGATGAACCTTGTTTTCAACCAAACGGTTCGGATTCTGATGTGATTTCGAGAGCTTTCAACAGTTTTCATCGATATAATACTATTGCTAAAATCTTATCCATCTGAATATGCTCATGGTTTTTCGACTTTTCATTGGCAGGAAATTCGTAAGATTGGTGAGTATATTTCATCTTGATTCAGTAATTTATGTCGAATGAAAGAGTAATCGTTGATTTGTTTTGTCAGAAGTTACACCAATGCCTGTTAGTCGTTGATGAATCAACGTAAAAGCAAAGAAAAATTAGAATGGTTTTAGAATCACACCAATGACCGATATTCTTCGATGAATCATTGTATGCCAAGAACAATGTGATAATGACTTGAAGGTCATTATTTTGTAAAAGATAAATCTTTTCTTCGTAGTTTTCTGGGTTCCGACCACAATCTGAAGAAGTGAGTATGAATATACGAATCTATACAAGTGTAGAAGGGTAGACTTCTATCCATCCCGACAATCAATCAATCAATCAATCAAAATATGCTTTATTATCAAAGAATAATATCTTATTGACAAAGCGTGTATATATAAATATAAAATGAATTGAAAACATTTGATAAAATGTATAAAAATTGTCACCACAATATAAAACTAAACTTGAACAAAATAGTGCAAGCGCTGCGAAACATTCCGTTTGAAAAAACCGATGACCTCATTCTGATTGATGATTTGAGTTGAGGAAGACTTGATGAATAATATTTCGGAGGTTGCCGGACGGAATTATGGTCCAATTTTTTTTTTCGGCCCTATTCCGATTCCATCGATGTAGCTGCGAAAAAAAAATTGTTATTGACTATTGACACCTGGTTTAGGTGAGGTATGGAAAAAACGGCATGATCTAATTCAATACAAATTCAATGAAAAAAGTGGTTTACCTATTAATAAGTAGTGAAAAATTCATTCAGGTAAGTTTTGACAATAATTTCCGATGCATTTGCAAAGGGATATACAATTGATATCGCTTTTTCTACAAGTGCAAAACATTATCAGGCATTCAGCATTATATTTGCAAAGCCTAATCAAAGAATGTGGCATATGTGGTTTTGCCATTTGCACAGGGTACAACTTTCCATCTCGTCTTTCATAACCGAATAGGAGTAAGTTCGGAGGCCCATGTATTGCAGCCCTTAAGCAATGTAATTACAAAACATCAAAAGTTCTTATAATTTCAGACACATTTGAATTGAATCCCAGCTTGAAAGAGTATTTTTGTCCGATCCTTCAAACCAAGTCTCTCAACAACTACTATTCGATAGCTTATGACAAAAGTGGATGTTGAGTAAGAAAACATGGGAATCTGCACAATTTATAAAAACTTGTTCAATTCCTCCACGAACAGCAACAAAAATATGGCTGAAAATCCTTCAATCTGCTTCTAGATGATTGGACTTCAAGTCTAGCAATTCAGAAGACCTATTACCTTGGAGCTTGAAGATTTTTTGGAGTCTTCATATCCACCGGTAACAAAAAGTTCTGTTTCAGCATTGATTTTTGAAAAGTTGGAGAATACTTGCAGAGGTATTAAACGAGCTGCAGTTTATTCTTCAAACAAGAAAAAAACCTTCTGCAGCCAGCTGGGATTTTGGTTGAACGACTTGATATAAATATTTTCAGTCCGTTTCAGTTAGTTTCGGTTTAAGAGTGTGTGAGGTGTTCTTTTTTTAAATGATTTATTCAACGTAGGCCTGTTTCTCCTACCAGGGCCAATCATCGACGCCGGTCACCACATATCCCCCACCCAGAAGTTTTGCGAACACTCTGGTATTCCAATCAGAGGTAGGGATCCTTTACGAGTCCAACAACCATGGACTCAGGACCGCCGGCTTTACGTCTCCTCCGAAGGACAGCATATCCCCAATATATCTTGTGTTCATTGATATATTGTCTGCGAGCTATGATATAATACTTTGCTGCATTTTTATGAGCTTTCGACGCAGTCTTTCCCTGCTGCTTAGCTCGAGATATCGAATGACTAGTCAACATGAAGAGCTAGGCCATGCCCGTGAGCTATTCTTTTCCTTATTTCTTTTGTTGACTAAGTATCATGATTGTAACGTGCATAGAATATTCACCACTTAATGTTCCCTTGAAAGTCATTGTCACAGTGTCTAAGATTGTTCAACATTGTAGAATATGTTTCGATTTAGTTAGGTAGGTGGTGAATGAATTCGGCTAGAGCTGTACGTTGCGGTGTCTTTCTGTTCATTACACTGATACATATCACTAAACACCGCCAATGCTTCATGGAGTGTATTGCCTGACAATTTTAGATTCCGACTGCTGAATGAGGCTTGTATGAAAGTCTTCCATTTCGGCGTAAATGTGCATTTTTTCGTGGCATCTTCTATAAGAATTTCATCACACAACTTGTCCTTTGGTGTAAGTTCAGTAGTGGATAGTTCTTTCCGTAATTCTTTAGTACACATGACGATTCTGCTACATCTAGCCGACGTACACATTTAGCTATTTCCTTAATGAACTTCCTGCTATTAAAACCAAAGAAGATTGCTTCCTCTAAGTAAGATATGAGAATAAAACCTTGTCACCAAATTTATCGATCAGCATCACTTTGAGATCACGATTAGAACTATATCCTCTACTTCAGCGAGTACAGTCATGCGTTGAGCCAAGTATGTCAATTCGAAAGCGGTCGTCGAAACACCGTCTTTTACATCCGCCATTAATTTGTCAAAAGCAGCCAGTAACTGTTTTTGTGATGTTTGTTGTTGGTCGAACTCTTTCGTTACTAGAAGATTTTGGTTATGAAACGTAAATTCTGTAACACTTTGTATGATATTGGAAGTTTCTGCAAACAAATTTTCCGGTGTTTCGTATAACAAATTTTTTTGAAAATTTCATAGTATTTTCGACGCGAAGTATTAAAAAACAGCAAAGCTGCTGAAATTTCAGTTGAAAGATTAATTTTTTTTTGTTTTGGTTTTTGTCGTATTACCACAAATGGAACAGCATGAGTCACTCGACGAATCGCTGTTGTTTCTTTTTGATTTGCGGGTCAGTTGATGGGCCAGCTACGCCCTGTGTTGATGATGGAGCTCTTTCTTCCAGCACTCTTATGCAGTGACGACAAGGAATTTTTTCTTCGCCGATATAGCTGGCCATGCAACTTTTATACCACGAGAAGTGTTCTTCTTCAGCATTCGGATCAAACAACTTCTCAAATTTGTCTGAAATTTCGTCTTTGCGTCGACTTGCTGCATTTGAATAGTTTCTTTTGGTTCATTCACCAGTTCACCATAATTTTTCGTTCGCCTTTTTTTAAATTTTTTAATTATAGCGATATTTATTCACTTTTAAAACAGTTATCACAAAATTCGAAGCACTGCTATTTTAAAATTATGGAAAATGTATCTGTTATAATAATGGATGAAGTTCAGCTATAACTGAAGTGACAAATATTGTTGAGAAAAGCGCGTCCCGCTCCAAAACTCGAGAGAAGGTATGTGACGCTGGGAAGGAGATTTATAATAAAACTGACAACGGGCTATTTTGGTAACTTTCAGTTCCAGGTTTGAAAGGATCTTGCAAAAACATTCCAGTCGAGAAATAGCGGTCAATGGTTTTTGCATTCTATACAACATATTTTTTCACAACTACAGCGATGGAATCGAAAACTCCTATTAAAGGTCCGAAAAAAAAAAAATGGACCATAATTCTGTCCGGCAACCTCCATAATATTATTCATCAAGTCTTCCACAACTCAAATCATCAATCAGAATGAGGTCATCGGTTTTTTCAAACGGAATGTTTCACAGCGCCCGCTCTAAAATAATCAGTCACTTATTTAAAATATAAAAAACTAATAGCAGATACATGATATCACAGTTATCACCTATCATTGCATCCTATCCGCATAAAATTATTTCAAACTATAATAGGTTCTATCGGTAAGAGCTCTTTTCACTGCTTTTCTGAAAATGGCATTGGACTGTATATCTTTAATATTATTTGGAAGGTGATTGTACATTTTGCAGCCGTTGTATATAATTGAATCTTTAACGAGAGTGGAAGATGGTAATGGTAGTTTGAGTTGATTACTTTGACGAGTGGAGTATTTACTCTCTCTAATAAAATCTTGTTTATGTTTATTTATAAGACACACTGTTTCAAGTATGAATATAGACACAACGGTGAGTACATTGTGCTGCTTGAAGTGATGTCTGCACGAATCGCGAAATTTCAGATTACAAAGGTATCTCAAGGCTCGTTTTTGTAAAACAAAAACACTCTTAAGAGCGTTACCACTGCACACTCCCCAGAATGGAATACCGTATCGCAAATGAGACTCTATCAAGGAGTAGTATACTGACTTAGCGGTTGGGTATCCTAGTTCGTTCGAAGCAATTTTCACAGCATAACAACCAGAGGACAATTTTTTATTCAGGTTTTTGACATGTTCATTGAATTTAAGACCGTTGTCAATGTATAGTCCTAGAAATTTGGAAAACACGCTGTTTTCAATAATCTGGTGGTTTAAGGAAATATCAGCAACTGCACATTTAAAGGACACTACAAGTTGCACTGTGAGTCAAAAACAGTTTCTCTTGGATAGAACAAGTCCACTTAGTAAGCAACTTCTAGTATAACTGAATTCATTTTAATATTATTTATATATTTTATCGAAAAGTCCTGAAACAGGTCAATTTTCATTGTCAATATGACAATGAACAGTATGACAATATCACCACCCTTCTTGCACCCCCACTTGATTATGAGCACCCCCTCAAAAATTTGAAATGAGAGGGAGGTGTGGCATCTTGTTCGAAAGAGATTTTCATTATCTGTTCAGCAATACTAAGTTTTTCATATTTTGTGTAACCATAACGGAGAAAATGTGTTATTAAAATTCAAAAATATTGGCACTGTAAATTACATATCCGTTGAAAATACCTGAAACAGGTCTATTGCTATTGCTAATGACAATTTACAGTATGAAAATATTACTTCCTTCTTGCACTCCCTCTGAATTATGAGTATCCCCTCAAAAATTGTATATGAGAAGGGGGGTCGTGTGGCACCTATTTAAAAAGGAATTGCAATTCTCTGTTCACCAATACGAAGTTTTTGAAATTTTATGCTATTATAGCTGAGAAAATTTGTTTTGAAAATGTGAAATTTTAATACCGTTCGTAGAAAGAAGGAAACATTTTTAAGGAGGTGTTTTTCAACTCAAATTCAATTTAAATTGTCGAATTGACAATAGCAATCGACTTCTTTCAGGTTTTCTCAACGGATACATAATTTACAGTATCAATATTTCCAAATTTTATAACATAACACATTTTTTTCGTTATGGTGGCCCTAAATATGAAAAACTTAGTATTGCAGAACAGATAATGAGAATCCCTTTCGAACAAAATGCCGCACGACCCCCCTTTCATTAAAATGTTCGACGGGGGCTCATAATTAAGAGGGGGTGGAAGAAGGGGGTAGTATTGTTATACTGTACATCATCAAATAGACAATAAAAATTTTCCATACATATACTCATCATTAATGTTTCGGAAACCAAATTATTACTTATTTTCTCAGGTTGTGGTAGAACGAAACCCAAAAACTACGAAGAAAACAATGATAGTTTCTCGCTTGTATCTTATCAAGTTTGATCCATGCTATCGTAATGACGACTGGCAGAAAAAATTAAAGAGAAAACTACATTCTAGTCCCTACCAAACGAGTGATTTCCAGTAGTGTATCCACAGTTCGAACAGAGAACACACAAATCACCTCAAAACACAAAGATATATCTCGATAGCATTCATCAACTGCTAATGAAAAGAACGAAACGAAATGGTCTTCGAAAAAAGAAAGAAAAACGGTGAACCCTTTTTATTCACACATGCGCCTTTCGCTGTATGGATTCACTTCTTTCATTTTTCCTTGCTATATTAACCCTCTTTATCGCTTTTTCCGTTTGGGAAGCGTGCGAGACGGAGAATGAAATATCGTGGCTGTCCATAGGGCATTGGGGAGAGAACGTGTGTGAAAACTGAAATGTGTGCGTATGTCGGCGGGGTTTGTACGTGAAGCTTTCCCAAAGATAATATAGCTTGTATATTACTCTCGTATTCATTAATTTTTAACTCTCGATAATTTACACCTAGTTGGTTTGCAAAAAAAGAATGGAAAATAAAGAGGAAGTAGAAAATCTATCTTTAACATTAATATTTATTTTTGTTCTCCGCCCTTTTCAGTTGCATTTCAGGATATTCCAACTCATTTTCAGGAAAAGCCAACTGTAATTCAGATCAATCATTTAAATTTACCGTTTCTTGTCTTCTGATCCATATGATCTTGAGAAAGCATATTTTGATGCATATATTCCAGGTGCGATCTCCAATTCGATATAGTTTCGTCAAAAACTCTAGACACGATCAATTATATCCACGGAATTTACTGCGATTTCCAGTAGATGGTGCTAGAAAAGAATTCTGTCATCTTTTACCATTTGCATTCCAATTTATTCGAAAGGTGCTTGAAGTTTTCCATAATTTTACTGTTACTTTCAACCGCTATTTGTCGTTTCCAGTTCCAGATCCATTCTCTACTGTAGTTTTCTTAGTTATTTGTCGTTCATCTGCCGTTGCTTCTAATCATTAGTTGTTTTCCGTTTGTTTAGTATTTGATTTAGGTGTTGTTTTAAATAGCTTTCCACAATGGATATCAAACGCTGTTGTACTATTGTGGACGGAATAACCGATCATCTCTTCATCTATATCATGTTCCGATGGTTAGTACAAAACTTTCAAAACACATGTACTCAATTTCAACTAGTCAATATAACGGGAGATTATTCTGACGCTGATGAAAACAAAGTTCAATCTGCTTAATGAATTGGAATTATTCAGGTTGATCTGGACTATGGAGGGTCCAATTCATTTCGCAAACTGTATATTGACGAAGTATTTTTTCCATGTAGTCCAACTCCCCTACCTCTCACGTCGATACCGATATTTCGAGGAATCTCATCAAATTATCTGAAGCAGCACCGAAAAGTAAGAATTTCTGTGAATTCTGATATTAATGATATTGAAAACTTTTCCTAGAGATCAATTACCCTAACACCAAACTGATATTTTTGCACTCGAAGCGCGTTTCGCTAACAAGGTTAGCATCTTCAGGAGAAGAAAATTGATACTAAATCTAGAGCTGAGGTTAGTTATTTATATACCTACAGTTTTCCGGTCCGATATGGACTTCGTTTGTTACTGTTAATTATTCTAATTAAGTTCTCGGTAATGAACTGACTACCTGCAAGTTCCGTCATCTGTTAGTATTGATTTCTGATTACTTCCTCAACAATAAATTGAAAAGCGGGCTAAAAGGGATAGGTCCCTTGTCACCATTCATGCTGTTTTTACATTTTGCTATTTCTAGACTCTCACATGCATCGAGTGTCATGCACATGCTTGATCAGTTTCAGATTTCTTTCACCAATTTTGTGATCATTGTGTAGAACGTGTTGGGCGACACTGGATTTTTCTACCCTTCCGTATTTTATATGTGCAAAATGCTCTTTGAAACGGGTTTTAATAGCTCGTCGGCTCTGGCCGATGTACTTGTTGTTGATCTTGACTACTGATCTCGTAAATTCCCGAGTCCTCTGAGTTTTCTAGTTTATCTTTTGGGTTACCAAGAAGCTGCTGTAATTTGTAAGAAGTTTTATATGCAACTTTCATATTTACTTTGTCAAATATCTGTTGGAGTCCTCTAGTGTATTGAGGTTCATATGGGATTACTATAAACTTTTCGTTTATCTCATCTTTTTTAAAAGTCGAAGATTTACGAAGTGTTTCCCTAAATTTACATTTTCTAATTATCTTATCAACTATCTCTGGATTAAAACCGTTCACTTCAGCTACGTGCCTAATCACTCTCCTTTCATTGTCGTTCTTATCTTTTTTCAAAGGAAAAGTTATTAACCTATGGACAAGAAGTTGCAGTGCCGCCATTTTATGCTGTGGACAATGATTTGAGTCATTTGGAATGTATCTGAAGGTGTTCGTGTCTTTCCTGTAAATGTCAACACATATCGAGAATATAAAGCAAATTCGTCTATCTGTAATATATGTATCAAGATGCATATCTATATTTACGTCTAAACAGAAACAGAGAAACATCAAAATATACCGAATTCTTAGGTAAGAACTCGTGCAATATTTGACAGAATTCGTGTATCTTTATCCTTCATCAGGTAGAGTGTTGAGAAAAGAAACTAACACACTGGACTATGCACGAGTTGTTCTAGAGAATTCGCTAATAGAAATTTCGTCAGACTTCATAATGTCATGTGTCTAGAGCTGCCGCTTGACGCCATCTGTGAAGAAATTTCAAGAATGTGAATTTCCCTGGATGTCATTGACAAGTACTTGTCAATTCACCAGGAATATATGCGTCGTTTTGCCCTTAGACTTTCATTATGGTCCTTTGTGTTCGAAGGCACTATATAAAGCAGATGAATCAGCTCCAAAACTACCCAGGATAGAGGAATGATATTTTTTTTACACTTCAACTTCTCCAAGTCAATACAAAATAATACAGAACTTCTATAGAAGAAGAGATAATAATAATAATTCTTTATTGCCTCTTTCAAATATATATCGATTAGCAACAGTTCAACCAGTATGACAAAAGTGATAGGACACTTTCAATATTCCCAATGTGAAACAGAATACCAAGTGAGTCATATTTTGTGTTGCCAAGTGTGAAAAAATTGTGTTGAAGTGATATTTGTCGATATTTATTCGTTGATGACAAACGATCGGAGTTTCAGAACACCGATGAAAAAGTGAGAGATTTCCTTTATCGTCTTAATTTCGGGATGGCTGAGTGCTTCACAAAGTTCATCGATACCCCGAATTTTCCTAATGAATGGTCCACTGATGCTCTCATATAACCTGCATTTGAAACCCAGATGTTCAAGAGTCTTTAAGTCCATGGAATTAAACATGGTGCATAGCTCGATTTGATCGATTGAATAGGGAATAGAGTTGAAACAGAAAAATAAGCGTCTTTTGGGGCACAGACGAATTTTGACAAATTAATCTAATCAATTTAATCGGAAGATTGCTGAAAAGGTAATAGGCGGTCTCAGGACGAGTAGTAATATGTTTGCATGAAAGAGGATATTCAGATATTAAAAATTTCTCAAGATCTTCGTTGTAGAATATAGACCGATATTTGGTCAACATATTGTTGACATTTGATTTTAAATTTCGGAAAGAAAGGTCATTCCATAACTCCAATTTATCTTCTTTAATAAAAAAAAATCAAATATTTGACAAACATTCTGTATCATAATTGACATTGGCGAACGCTGCTTCTTTTTGATATTATAAACTTGGCAACATTGCTGACGTTTCCGCCCGCAGGAATAGCGGGTTGTCAACACACAAGATGGTTATCGCATAAAATAAGCATGTATCCGTTTAGTTCAAAATAAACTCAGTTAACAATTGAAACGTGTGTTTCAATAATAATACATGGTGTCAGGTGTGGGGTTCGAACCCAAGTTTCGAAGTGTTTGGGGATATTAATGGTGTTGAGTTGTATTTTGACGATCTGATTGTAGCAGGAGAAACAGAAGCTGAACATGACCAAAACTTGAAACTTGTGCTTGATAGAGCCTTAAAATATAATATTAAGTTTAATCCAGAAAAGATTCAGTTCAAATCTGAAGAGGTAAAATTTTTGGGCCAAGTATTTTCAAAAGAAGGTGTTAAACCTAGTCAATCTCATATAAATGCCATTTTAGATATGCCTAAACCTCAAAATAGAACAGATCTTTTAAGATTACTGGGGATGGCAAAATTTTTAGGAAAATTTGTACCTAATATGTCAAAGGTGACTGCTCCTCTCCGAAATTTAACTCGCGAGGATGTTGAATGGAATTGGAATGATGAACATGATAATGCGTTGATTGAATTGAAGTATTTATTAACGAAAGCGCCGGTCTTGGCTTTCTTTGATCCTAATTTACCAATAGTAATTGAGACGGATGCATCAAAGGACGGAATGGGATCATGCTTGTTACAAAATGGGAAAAAAAAAAAAAAAAAAAAAAAGAAGCAGCGTTCGCCAATGTCAATTATGATACATCTTTCCTCTTAAGATTAAGTTTACAAATCTAACTTAACTGTTTTTTTTTAAATACGTCAAAAAAAAAAAAAAAAAAAAAGCAGCGTTCGCCAATGTCAATTATGATACACATTCTCTGTTATGTGAATCATTATTAGACATTCGAGCCACAAACGGCGAAATGTCGGACATAGCAGTCGTGGAGAGTGGAATGCCCCAAGGATCAATCTTGGGGCATCTACTCGTCGTGATATATGTCAACGACATAATCAACTTTTCGATGCCTAATATGTGCATTTTATCCTGAACTCACACTCTGATTACTCCGAGCTGAAAAATGTAATGTATGAAACCGAACAACGTGCAGCTGTATGGTTTACTGCAAATAATTTGAAAATGAACCAGGATAAAAGCTATAACATGATTTTCTCGGCGAATAGTAGTGATTCGAGTGATAATATAAAGCTTTTGGGAATTATTCTAGTCCCTCCCTCAGCTGGGGAGCACACATAGATGCATCACGCCGAAAATATCAAGCCAACCATTTCTTCTGCGGAGGTTCAAAAAATTTTAAGCATAGACATTCTCATCAACTCTTACCATGCCTTGTTTTATTCCCAACTATGTTATGGTGTTTCATTATGGGGCAACGCTACTCAATCTTCAAGAGTTTTCAAATTATAATAAAAGCCATCAGGATCCTGGATGGAGCCGAATATCTCACATAATGCAGGTCCCTTTTCAGTAAATAAAAATAATGTCTTTTTTATCAGTTTTCATTTACCCCTCTCTGGTAGAAATCCATAAACAGTTAAGATCAATAAAAAAAAACGCCCACCAACTTAACTATGCCACTCGCTCTGCAGATCAGCTCAGATGCCGATTTTTTAGACTCAAGTCCTCTGTACGAAACCCTCTGAAATACGCCTTCTACAACAATCTCCCCTCTGATTGGAGAAAGAAAAGCGTGCCTTGCTTCGAATCAACCATTAGAAAATATCTTACTCCTCCTATCCAGTTGAGGAATATAATATGAGCTCTCCAATGTAAAAATTAATGTTTTAATTACAATTGATTATGTTGAAGTGCAACCTCGTTGATGTATGATGTACAGCTGTACAAAAATTTTAGATCTGTACATCTACCAAATATGACCTGCTAAAAATGTTCATGTACATAAGGTAGTGAATGAACGCCTCTCTCTCTATCTAAAACAACTACTCATCTGGCTATATAGCACGACGGATGCTATATAGTCATATATACCATTTATCAGATGCTTCAACACAAATAGAGGGAAGTTGACGAAAAAATCATTCATCGAGATAACATTTCATTCTCAAGACCAGACGAGCTTGATTAGTTCAGAGAAAAATAGCCCCCTGACTTTATGTGTACCGTTGCGCCGTCTAGGCATGAAGTTGCTGTTAGATAGTTCAATTTTTTCTCTTCTTCAATGACTCGAACGTCATTCAATGATAAGGAACTTGGGTGATTGGGAAACTTCTGTCTCTAGCGAAAGTGTTGTATGAAGATTTTCGTGGAATTTTTCAGTAATTTACCCTCTTTCCCACTGAAGAGTTTAAGAGAATATTGTGAATATTGTGAATGAATAAAACGTCTTTGAGTGATATACACTGTCCCATCAACAGTTACTGTTGAAATGTTTTTGATTTTACTTCTTTCGTCAAAGTTTTGTATTCTTTCCGCATTAACATGGAGAAGGAAAGTCAAAAATCACTACTTTAAACTTCCTCTGTCAATAAAAATCTTCATGGACCCTAATGAGAATGAAATATTCAGGAACTTTTACAAAAAAAAAGGTTTTAATAATTTGTTTTACTTGGACTTTCAGAAGAAATTATCAGAAATCTGGAATAATATTACTCAAGTATCTTGAGGCTGGAAAAAAACTCAGCCCTCCGGGTTTCTAACTCTTTTTTTATATGCAGATTCAAACGAAAGGGAAGTTTTGAAATGGAGAAAGGAGATACGAACCAACATTCAATTTGAATTTTTGTAGTTTATAAGCTTCAGAACTCTTTCGGCAAGGAGTTCCAAAGCTCAGCTCTATTGAAAAAATATCCCTGAGCAAGAGAGGTTCGACAGGTCTCAAAATTCATAACAAAGGGGTGGGAATTCTGTACTCGTCGAGTTATTCGTGTAGATATTGCCAAGGGTGAATCGATGGATAACAAGCACCGACCGTGAAAATATCCTTAGAAGAGAGGCAAGTCTTAATAATGCTATACACCATAGCCTCTTCATAAACCATTCGACTATACCAGCATCATAAGACACGATATCAAACATCAAAAGCTCGGAATCAGTCATTAAGAAATATGCTCCACTGGAACGAAAGGCCGAGATATGTTCGCTTTATGTATATAAGACCTCAAAGGATTAACATTACAACTCGGCAAGCTCGAACCCACCTTTCCCTTCAGTCATTATAGACTGAGATGTTAATCTTACTTCAACTAAGCTGAAATTACACATCTCAAGAAGCCTTCGAGCATAAATAATGAGTGGGGCACGTAAATTTGGAATTCTCTGAGGTATTAATCTAACTTAGCGTGGAAATTCAACTCCTGCGACTCGAGATTACCAGTTTAATATATTCTAAAACTTCTCGTTGGTTGAATAATCTGCGGAATCTCTAAGAATCCCGACTCACGCGCACCATCTCTCCATCTCGCGTTTGGGAAGCTGCGAAATGAAGATGGAAGCTGCGAGATAGCGGAAAAACTTGAGCGAAACAGCTCTACCGCCATCTTAAATCAATATAATATAAAACGGGCGAATCTCAGTTCTACAGACAAAGAACCGGGCTGATACTTTCGCGATAAAGGAAGAGCTAAAAAAGCATCGCCGTGAAGGGGAAAAGGACGGAAAAAATCATTCAATCGAAGTATTTTGAAAGCTTTTATTAAAATACCGCTTTGGAATTGTGAATACCATAGTCTATTCGCTTAAACAATGCATCTAGCGTGATCAGCACGTGGACATTTAGTCCTTGCGTTTCGATTGGCTGGCTATGATATTGAAGAACGCATAGTAGTAGAGGAGCCCACGATGCTAAATCGAGTTTTACTCGAGCGTCATAGAGATCTATTGGGTTGCGAAGCTTAGATGATGAAAGGAAATATATACATATATATATATATATATATATATATATATATATATATATAATGTATACCCTTTCTTCGTTGGGGGGGAGCGGCTATAGATTTTCAAAAATAAAAAAAACTATTGCATGGACCTACTCGAGTGCTTCAGATATTGATATCATCTATGTCCTACATATTTTTAAAAAAGTACGTATGTTAATCTGATTGTTTCCATGATGGGGGTGGTGGTAAGTTAAGATATATGGCTCATCTTTATGCCCTAGACGTTGCAATCTACTAATCTGAAGATTATCTGGATGGATTCGCCTATTGTGTCAATTTGAATTTTTTCTTTATTTCTTGAAATCATTGAACTTCATTAATTGAAAAGCTCAGGAAAAAGCATGCAAATAAAAAAGTGTATGTTTTTTTAGTAGAATACTTGTATTTATCAAAAAATGATTATAGGCAATTGAATTTTTAAAATTTTAAGACGTTGGATATTCGTTATAAACAATATCATGCCACGAGTTTCACAACAATAAATTGAAAAGTTTGTTGAAAGGGATAGGTTCCTCGTCACCATTCATGCTGTTATTACATTTTGCTATTTCTAGACTCTCACATGCACCGAGTAGTCTTGTGTCATTCATATTCTTTATCGTTTTAAGATTGCTTTCACCAATTTTGTGGTCATTGTGTTGGACACACTGCCGAATTTCATGTGTGCAAAATGCTCCTTGAAACGGGTTTTAAAAGCTCGTAGGCTCTGGTCGATGTATTTGTTGTTGCAATCTTGACAAATGATTTCGTAAATTCCTGACTTCTCTGAGTTTTCCAATTCATCTTCTGGGTTACCAAAAAGCTGTTGTAATTTGTCTAATATCTGTTGAAGTTTTCTAGTGTATTGAGGTTCATATGGGAATACTATAAACTTTTCATTTTTCTCATCTTCGTTGAAAAGTCAAAGATTCACGAAGTGTTTTCCTAAATTCACATTTTCTGATTATCTTATCAAGTATCTCTAAGTTAAAACCGTTCACTTCAGCTACGTACCTAATCACTCTCCTTTTATTTTCGTACTTATCCTTTTTCAAAGGAAAAGTTATTAACCTATGCACAATGAATTGTAGTGCTGCAATTTTATGTTGTGGACAATGATTCGAGTCATTTGGAATATATCTAAATGTGTTCGTGTCTTTTCTGTAAATGTCAAATTCTATTTCATTCTGTTCGTTCCTTATAACTGATACATCTAAAAATGTCAACTTTCGTTCTTTTTCATCGTTTATTTTACTTCTGTGAACAGAAAAATCTATGATAGGTAAACCCTGCTTCCTCGTAATCACCCAAACAATGTTAAGAGATATTTCGGAATATCAGTGAACGCCACCACTGCGATTCCGCCAACAAGGATCGAAAACACCCTGAGAAGTAGAAATAGCAAAGGACGTAAGATACAGAAGTGAGCTGCGATAGAAGAGGAGCATTATTCATGTCTTGAAGACAGACAGAGACAACCTCCCTATTCGAACGGGTGGGAAGGAGAGAGACCCATGCACCTGTTAAATATGTATGAGCACAAGGAAATATTGGATATAAGGAGGAAGTACCGCCATTTTCTAGAAACGCCCTCTTGCTGGATTTTTGCGCCTTGTCTCCTTCCTTCCTTGGGTCTGGAGAAGGAGCGTAATCGATGCCGAATGTTACGGTTATTGTCTCTTTTAATTGAATGGGTGAAGACGTAGACATTAGAGTTCATTCCAGAGATTCGGGTGAGGCGGTTTATGATTCAAATTAATAGAAATGGACTCTTACAAGTTACCGTTCCTGCGAGCGAGGGATATAACGTTTAATTGAATTTTATGAACAGGAGAAATAATTGTTTGACGAGCAATCAGAGAGTATGTACAAGGTTTGAATAATCACGGAACACAAATAAATTTAGAAATGTAACAGTCGTCTTCCCGCTTGAAATTTGAAAGTGTAGGGTCAACAACCACTGAAGGCGCTGATGACGGTTATTTGGTTCCAGTTGGGAGTGAACAAGATGCATATATTCCTGGTGCGATCTCCGATTCGATATTGTTTCGTCAAAAACTCAAGACACGTCAATCATATCCACGGAATTTACTGCGATTTCCAATAGATGGTGCAAGAATCGAATTTTGTCAGCTTTTAACATTTGCATTCCAATTTATTCTAGTTTTTCTAGAGGTATCCCATAATTTTACTGTTCCTTTCAATCACCTACTTGTCGGTTCCTGATGAATTCTCTACCATAGTTTTCTCAGTCATTTGTCGTTTATCTGCCGTTGCTTTCAATTATCAGTTGTTTGTTTGACATCAAATTTAAGTGTTGTTTTAAATAGTGTTTCATAATGAATATCAAACGTTGTTGTATCATTTGTGGACGAAATAATCAATCATCTATTCATCTATATCAAGTTCCGATGGTTAGTACAAAACATTCAAAACACATTAAATTTACTCAATTTCAACTGGTCAATATAACGCGAGATTATTCTAACGCTGATTAAAACAAAGTTCATCTTGCTCAGCTTTTACGTTGATGGAAGTTATATTTGTGTTATATGCTGATTTCTGTTCCCAATTCCCCAGTTTAACATATCTATTCCAAGTTCTAGCATTAGTGACAACGGTTGTTACATGCCCAGTAAAAAGATGCAATAACAAAAATTCAAACCCATGGAATAAAATTTGGGAGAGTGTTTTCAAATACGGTCTTCTTGTACAGTGCCATAATAGCCTGCATTATAACAATCTTCCTAATGAGTTGAAATTACTCAGGTTGATATGGACTATGAAGGGTCCAATTCATTTCGAAATAAACACTATAATTTTCAATAAACTGTATATTGACGTTATATTTAGAAGAATCTCATAAAATTTTCTGAATAGAAAGAATTTCTATGAATTCTGATATTGATTTCTTATAACATTTTACTCCTTAATAGAAACAGATGAACATGAAAAATAAAGCGAATTGTTAGGTTAGAACTCGTGCAATTTTTAACAGAATTCGTGTATCTTTATCCTTCATTAGGTGGAGTGTTGAAAAAAGAAAGTAACACACTGACTCTGCCCGAGTTTTTCTAGAGGATTCGCTGATAGAAATTTCGTCAGACTTCATAATGTCATGAGACTAGAGTTGCCGCTTGACGCCATTTGTAAAGAAATATCAAAAATATGAATTTCCCTGGATGTCATTATCAAGTGAGCCGTAGGTCTAGCGTTTTTGACGAAAACATTAACATTGTACTGGTATAGAAGTCATTTCACCAGGAGTATATGCATCTTGGGAGTAAAGATACTGAATCACAAACTTTGCTGCTAGTGTCAATTGACTTTGAAGTCTATCCAACATACAATGCGTTTTTGAAATATTGAATAGGGTGGAGCATAAATTTTTAATTTATTTCGACAAAATGGTTCTCTGTGAGTTATGAGCTGTATTTTATTTGGGAAGTGGATGAGGAACAGATATTTCCACAAAACATGCATTGTTTCTCCAAGAATTAAAAGTGATTTCCCATACTAGTATCGACTGAATAATAATAATAATAGTTTTATTCCTAAAAACAAGTTTACAGCAAGAAGTGTATGAGGGTAACAATAAAAAGAAAAAATGATAATATTACAAGAGTTTCATTAATTACAATTCATAGTCAACGAGATTGTGGTCTCGATAGTGTAGTGGTTAGCTATGGAGTTTATAAAACTCCAAATTGAAATGTTTAAAGGCAGTTTTTGTATATTTTCTGTCAAACCACTGCAAAAATCATTCAAACAGACAACAACTAACATAGAATTAAATATCTTAAACCGAAAGGTATGCTTGTTGCAATCTGGGTGTAAGCCATGGAGGCAGGAAACCCAGCGGATACTCTCAACTATCTTGAACCTCAGAAGCTAAATGCCAGAGTAGCGTTACCACCAGCGCGGCGAGTCTCGCATGCCGACTTGGTCTGGCCTGACGAACTGCTAGGGAGAGCGGTCTGCGAGAGTAAGGGGCAACCCTTTCTCACTCAGGGTATCCTTTCCTTGTGAAATTATATCTGTATATATGTATTGTACATGTGTTTTATTTATATATTTATTATATATTTATTGTGCTGTATATATACATATATGTGTTTAGTTGATAAGGTAATATTATATGAGAAATAGGCAATAAACGTTTTTGAATTTTGAATTTTGAATTTTGAATATCTGCCTGTCAAGCGGAAGGCCGAGGTTCGAATCCTCGCCGGGCCACCGTGCTGGGTAATCGCACGTTAAAAGGTAAGGCCTCGTTGATCCATTGCTCGCACAAGTTTCGACTTCTGAGGGTTGACGTTCGTCAGCTGGTTAACGAAAACGAACAATTTTTTTTAGAACTTAAATAGTAGTGTAGTAATACAGTTCAGAGAAGATGAAAATAGTGCAGTTACTCGCTCAAAATGAATGCTCGTAGTTTTAGAATATGTATTCCAAATATACTCGGATATTTTCTTGGCCTCAAGGACTGATAAGTTTTGTAAAGCAACAATCAATGTTCCCAAACTCTGTAGGCAAGAAATCACTGACTGAATCAAACGATTGAACTAAGAAAATCTCTAGAAACAATTTTTTGGGTTTTTTCTCCCCTAGAAATGAATGGAAAAAGCTTGAGTTCTTATTATATCTGTTTTTTTTTGGCAAAGTGGTATATTTGCCCCGAATGCAATATCAGAAAGATACAAAATTGAGTGACTATTTGGTCACTATTGGTCGTATTTTTATGAATTTGGAGATTTATTGATGAAACGCATACACTTTTCCTTGGCGACGTTTCAGAAGCTGGTCTGCCTTATTTTTCAAGCCTATTCTGGAAAATTTTCAATAGAATTTCAATTTTTGGCTCGTAGTGTCAAAAGGTATCTGAAATTGAAATTCAATTGAAAATTTTACAATAAATAAGCTTGAAAAGGAGACAGACTATCTTCAGAAACATCGCCAATGGCAAGAATATGCATTTTATCAATAAATTTGTTCATTAAATCTGCAATTTCATAAAAATACGAAACGTAACTGACAAAATAGTCACTCAATTTTGCATCTTTCTAATATTGCAGGTACGTATCAGGGAAAATATACCTCTTTGCCCCAAACAGATATTATTAGAACTCGAACCTTTTTCCTTTCATTTCTAGGGAAGAAAAAAATTGATTTCAGAACAATTTCACCTCCTTAAAAAACATTCAAACTATATTTACGAGATAATCTTCCTCGGAAGCATATATCAAACCCAAATTCTTTGCGCAGAGGGTAGTTTTTTCGATCTTACAATGCCAGGTACTAAAAGGAAACTCTCATAAAGCTCTTATTTTGTTTAAAATTTCAGGAAAGTGAAAGAACTGCATCATATAATGTAAGTCGTGTTACGGTAAGAGACGTTTCATTTTCCAAAGAAAACTCCTTCTCAATAAAAAAATCAAGACAAAATGACGTCTGTCATAACCTCCATCTCATCGAGCGCCATCTACTTCGAGTTTCCCAGAAAACATGCTATCACATCAAGATTTTCATCAACAGTTAAAACAGTTAGAATTCAGTTCCCATGATATCTTAGTGATCCCTTGCTCAACCCCTATTATTAATCGAAAAAGCAATGTTGTCCATGAATGTGCATTGAAAGCTGCTGCCCTGATACAGATTCATCTATCAGATGGAATTCATCAGGTTGTCACACTCTCTTTATTTAATTCAGAGCATCATAGGTTTATTGGAATGTCTCAAGGATCGGTACCTAGTCTTTTTTTCTTCAGGTTTTTATCATTCCCCCTTCATATTCTTCATATTTAACATTCCACTGAAATTCATCACTTTTGCGGCTGATATCCAAAATGATCTGGCTCTTACTGCATATTCTTTCTTTCCCATAATTGAAAATTTGTCATTTATAGTTTTCTATTCCTCTCACAACTTGAAATTAAATCATTTAAAATCAGTTGCCACGATCTGTAGACCGAAAAAAGCGGAACCAAGCAACTAGCAAACTTTGGAATCAACCTGGCAGAAAATTATCTACCTTTCGTTAATGAATTGTCAATCTTGAGACTCTGGTTTGATATTGAAATTGTTGATGTGTAGGATGAATTGATTCTGCTTCAAAAAGCAATGGTATAGTGAAACATTCCGCGGTTTTGTAAACCCAGTGGTAGCAAGAATCGTACAAGGAACTATAGTCTTTTGTCTTACGGAGATATCACAGATCAGACTGAAAGATTGCATGTCTGACTTGCAATGAACATATATTGAGTCTCATGAATTATTCTTGCATCTGGGGAATGTGCACGTTGAAAAATTCCAACAAAAAATAATTCTGTGCGGGATATTTTCCGAAGTAAAAGTTCGAAATTATGATATATAGTATATTATAAGAAAACATTGAACTCAAATGTTTTTTTTTCGCCGATTTCAGAACCTCATACATATCTAATAAGGCAGGTGAATTAAGGCTATATCATAATACTCTGAGAAAATAGAATGAAATTCCTATATGAAAAAATCTAGATATTCATTTATCCAATATAAATGCAAGGTCTGTAAATTTTACTCAAAACACAATTCTCTTGAAATAATATCGAAAATTCAGGGTGGGTATACAATAAATAAACGTTTTTTTTATCGCTATAACACAGAACTGCTCTCAACTGTTCTCGATAGAACAATGAGGTGGACTGTATGAATTCAATTTCATTTCCTCACCTGATAACACAATTTAGTAGTTATTACACAATAAATCTAATCTCTCATAGAGATATCAAATTTCAAGCAATGACAGCTGTTTTTACTTCATACTGCACATAGACCGGGAGGTCATGACAGGTGACGTTCCACCATTTTTTCGTGCATGCCTTTTTAAGGCTTGATAAATAACCCTGAAATATCAAAGATAGTCGAGTTTTTAGCCCTCCCGCGCGTCCTCTTGATAAGGAAAAACGCTTTTCTTTCTGTAGCGAATTTTCGTGTTTTTCCGTGATATTTTTCTGCATGCCATTGTAATATACGGAAGTTCAAACTAATTGAAGCTCTAATAATTGATGGCATGCACCCCGCAGCGGCCCAAGATGATCAAAGGGTTGTGAAAACCTGAAAAAAAATTTAGGGAAATTCCGTGTTTTCAAATTGCATGCCGATGTGAAGAATTGAAGTTTTTGTAATAAAAACACTACGGAAAAATTGGCATGCACCCCTCGTAGGACCAACGGTGAAAAATTTCCGGAAAATTCTGTAAAATTTTAACACCGATTTTCCGTAATTCCAAACTGCATGCCATTGAAAAAATACTTAATTCGTACCATTATTCAATAGAAGGAAATTTGGCATGCACACCAGGGTGTTGCAAAATAGAGGCATGCGCGACGAAAGTTGCAAAAACACTGAGCAAATTTAGGTGACTTGTTTTTGCATGCCGTTTTGAAATTCATGAATTTACCTTATTCCAAGTCATGAATGTAAATGGCATGCATGTAGCTACAGCCCAATACACAAAAATTGTGAAAAAATGGAATAAACATCAATATTTTAATTGAAAAAAAATCTAAAAAATGGCGTGACTTCTTTTTGCATGCCGCTATGTACTTTTTTGAGCCGAAATGCAAAATAGCATGCATGTAGCATTATGACAATTGGTTAAATAAACAAAAAAATCGTTCGATTTAATGATTTTATTATTTTTCAAATTTTTTATGAAAAATGAAAGTAGAAAATCATTTTCAGCATCATTATTTTATACATGAAGTATTATTATTGAATTCACTCGCCGCCCTATTTGGGTTAATATTCCCATCTCTTAGCCGCTCAGCCGATGTATCTGAGGCGTGAGTGCAAGTGAGCCAAGAATGCTCTAAGCCGACACCCTCCTACCGCACCACATGCTGCCAGAGCCCAGCTAATATAAAAAATCTTGACCTGATACATCATGCCGACTGGTAGCGAACTTGTTGTTTACTTCTATACGGTGGAAAGGCAATGGCTTAGTGTATAGCGTCTATCATAGTGTTACGTGCTAGCGCCGGCCCTGACGAGATCGTAAACGCAGATGAGGGATCGCGTCGTCATTTTCCAAGAACTGTTGATTGCCGCCTGGAGAATTCGAGACACGTCATCGGGGCTTCTCTCGAGGATTCTCGATAGGTACGCAGGTATATAAGTATCGTGATATCGTGGCGGAGAGAAGTTTCCATTCGGAGAGTTAGTTATTGACAGCGTTAGTTGAGTGACAAATTTTATTCAGAGCTAAGTGGTGAAAGTTTTTGGGAGCTAAGTGGAGCAGAGCTTTGTACGGAAGTAGAATTTTTGGTACCGAGCATTGGAAAGTTATCGGAGCGATTTAGGTGATTGTGTTGTATTGTATTGTGATAGAGAGTTATAATAAAAGAAGTTCAGTGTTGTTCGGTGTTTTAATCGACGAACCCAGGGATAAATCGTAACAGTAGTGTCAGAAGTTGGATTTTGAAAGGATATATCGTAACAGTGGTGTCACTGTCAGAGTTAATATTTTCCAGAAGAAAGATCGAAACAATAGGGTAGTAGTAACCTCTCGTGCTAGTCGACGTATGATAGGCCACGTTTAGACTAGAGACCGGG
This sequence comes from Zygogramma bicolorata, assembly GCA_032362365.1. Taxonomy (NCBI): domain Eukaryota; kingdom Metazoa; phylum Arthropoda; class Insecta; order Coleoptera; family Chrysomelidae; genus Zygogramma; species Zygogramma bicolorata. The sequence goes on from JAVJAQ010003728.1 coordinate 211,973, forward strand.
AGATTCGAGTCATTTGAATTTATTTTTTTTACAATTCTTGAATGTTGGACTGTGATAACATGTATGTTATTTCAGCCATCAACTTGAAATAATGTTTATTCAAACAATTTTCATGGAGCTACATGCATGCCATTTCGTATTTCAACTTAAAATAGTATCTACAAACGAAATACAAAGTGGCATGCAAGAAGAAGTCACGGCATTTTTTAGTTTTTTTTTTCAGTCCAAAAATTGATGTTTATTCATTTTTTTCACAATTTTTGTGTATTGGGCTGTAGCTACATGCATGCCATTTACATTCATGACTTGAAATAAGGTAAATTCATCAAATACAAAACGGCATGCAAAAACAAGTCACCTAATTTTGCACTGTTTTTTTGCAACTTTTATTATTATTTATAATACGATGGGCTTATTCAACATGCATGCCATTTGAATTAGATAATCATTCCGTTATAAAATTAATATTCATCCTTATTAGGAGTGATTTGGAATCACGAAAAATCGGTGTTCGAATTTTACAGAATTTTCCGGAAATTTTTCACCGTTGGTCCTACGGGGGGTGCATGCCAATTTTCCCATAGTGTTTTTATTACAAAAACTTCAATTCTTCACATCGGCATGCAATTTGAAAACACGGAATTTTCCTAAATTTTTTTTCAGGTTTTCTCAACCCTTTGATCATCTTGGGCCGCTGCGGGGTGCATGCTATCAATTATTAGAGCTTCAATTAGTTTGAACTTCCGTATATTACAATGGCATGCAGTAAAATATCACGGAAAAACACGAAAATTCGCTACAGAAAGAAAAGCGTTTTTCCTTATAAAAAGGACGCGCGGGGGGGCTAAAAACCCGACTATCTTTGATATTTTAGGGTTATTCATCAAGCCTTAAAAAGGCATGCACGAAAAAATGGTGGAACGTCACCTGTCATGACCTCCCGGTCTAACACTTCTTATTAGTGGGAAATGACTATCGTTCTTCGATTGTTTGAAAAATATACTATAAACTCCATAATAATTCGAAAATGTATAATCTCATGATCTGATAAGTCCTTCGTGATAAATGAATGCCGATTATGACATGAATCATCAAAGTTTGACATTTTGTACCGTACAAGAGATGAAAACTTGCATATTAGAATGAATTCAATTGACGAAACATACATAATTTAGTGATATTATGGAATGATACAAATTGCCAGTAAGATGAAAATTGAAGAAGTATGAAGCAAAAGAATTGCAATTGCCATAATAACATAATTATTCATGATTACGACAATGATAACCCTTGATTACATTCATCTAATACATCAATTTTATAATATCCAAGTCTATCAATAAATTACCAACCTTGGAGCGAATACAGGACTTTGTTACGATAATGTCCCATTACTATAGTAGATTGAAATATTAAAACAAAATAAGTATATGTTTTCATGCAAACAGACGTCTCACAGTTCCAGTTATTAACTGTAATTGTATACTGTAATTGTTCATTAACATCCGACAAATAGCGGATATTATTGATCCACTTTATATTCCAGATGTTGATACCGAGGTTTATGACAGGATTTTACGAACATGTGATATGTATAGATTCAAAGAAAATAGTAGCCTGGGGAGGTTGAGAAACAAAACCATCAACTCAGTCATTATTGAGAAATTAAATTGAGATTTTTCAATCAGGCAATCCCATTTTATACCACCCACTATTCAGCTTGGCCTGTTGAGAAGATATTTCAAAAAATGATATGAAAAAATTTAGATCATCTGAATTTACTTATCTTGAATGAAGCAATTTTGTAATCTGGGGTAGACACCGACACACTTTCTAGTAATGTTCAGAGTTCGAAGAAAAAATTATGTTTGTGGGTACCCTGTTCAACTTTTTGATGGTTAGGGTATTCTTTTCACAACATAGTAGATAACCCCTCAGAATTGGAAATTAGGAAGTTTCCTAAGGTTATAGTAAAAGGGTAGAAAAGCTGCACTCTTCGGGTTAAATGTGATAGAACTGAGAGAAGGCATAATAGTATTGAAAATGAAGGTATGGATTGCCATATTTCGTGCAAGTGAGCAAGTTTCAAACGAATGTATCAATGATTAGATGATTCACTTCATTCTGAATGGATTTGAGTGTCTTCAAAATAGAAACCGAAATATATTGGTAAGGACATAAGTGGTCATGATGTAGAGCAGCTAGTTGGGTTGACCAAATGTTCCTATTCAGTGGAGGCAGTTGATACATTATTGAAGTGACTGATTTTCTCGTTTGAAATTTCAAAGATTGTTCCCAGGACTTTTGATGGATAGCCTCGATTTGGAATTTGTTAGACTCATGCTTTATTTTATTCAACAGCACTTTCTTTTTGGAGGGGTGATTTTTGGTCTGTTCCACCAGTTCGTTCGATTATCTTCTCTTTGAACAGCATTCCTTATATCAACACCTACATTGACGATGTTGCAGTAACGGAATACATAATTGATTAATAAAAACAGGAAATAATGTTGAACATGTTCAGTTCGATAATGGAAGAGTCATGTCGAAAAATAATAAAACATTTGGCAATGTTTACTAACGTTATCAAAGAGTAGTTTGCGACACTAAAGCGTGCTATATAATCGATTCCAATACCAGCAATAAATGTCCTATTTTAGTTGTGAACGAAATGATTCAGAAATAGGTCAAGTGTGTGTTAAGCATCAGTAAAATGCATGAAGTTTGTTGAAAATTTATTGAACAAAGTGCTACATTGAAAAATTGCTATAATGTGAGTAGTAAAATGTTGGCGGAAATTTTATAAGGGCTTGAAAACGTGGATTCTTCCACAACAAAGAAGTACCTTTTGTCATTCTGTCACTTGGATGGTAGATATTTTTTTGTTTTTATTATTAATTGTGGTCCATTGAGGAGCATTCTGTTCTCAGTATTCAGTTCTCATTCATGTCGGGTTAAGGACGAACAGCGACAAGATAGAACAGTAATTTGAATAATACTGAATATCAAGGATGAGCATGGCGCGTGCTTCATGAAGATTCGCTTTTTTGATACATCATGAACTTTTTGCAAAATATAAATATAATGGAGGAACTATGATTGCTCAAGTGCTGACTTGTAGTTATCGAACATAATGCTATTGCAAATTCGGTCACTTCTGAAAATTATTGAAAGATTGAGTTGTGAATATTCATTTGAAATAATTGTTCTATACACTTTTCACCGAAATGATACCGTCTCCTTATCTAACTCGTCACTGATATATCTGTATTCATATCCCATCCACGTTTCGACTAATTCAAATAGGGGGTACGGCTATAACACAAAACTACTCTATCTTGACTGTTCTTGATAGAACAATGAGGTGCATTGTATTCCTGCAATTTTATTTCTTTACCTGATAACACAATTGATTCATTGTGTTACAGTTGTAGATATTGTTACACTATAAATCAGGTTTCCTATGAAATATCACATTTCAAGGTAGGACAGCTCTATTTATTTATCCATTTGCACAGAAATGGAAATATTGAAGGACATTGAATACGCCGTCGTTGTTATTTGTTGAATAATTCCACTATTATCTGCTCTAGCAGTAAAAAAAAATAGTGTACTTGCATAGAATGCTTATTTCCCACTTGAGTGAGTTGCAGTCATTCAACTAAGAGGGTATGGAAATCTGGTTCTTCAATTTTCGATTCACTGATTCCGCAAAATTAAAAATTGCACGAAGGCAAAAGCTGTTGAACCTATACTCTGGGCCAGTTCTAGAAACTCCAGTGATGAACCGTGGTTCAATTGAACCAAGATCATGCGACCACACTTCACAGGAGTTTCTACAACTGGCCTTTTAGACCAGAATTTTTTAAAGTCTCCCGTTGGAAATGGAAGTAATTGGAGATAAAACGAATCGTAATACGAAAAAAGGCGAAACCCTTAATTTGCATTCGTTAAGTTCAACAAAAATTTGGATGGAAACCTTTTTACAGACTGTTTTACATTTGTTACACATAAAAAACATCGATCGAAGTAAGATAAATATGAAGGTATACTGTTTCAAATGATACAAGGTTATCGACAAATTCCACGAATTTATTGCGAAAAAATTTAATGAAAACTAACTTTCCTGGTACCCCAATTACAACTGAAATTAGTCTCATTATCAGAAAAACGAAAGTTTATGAGGCATACTCTTTGGAATTATACAGTGTGTTATTTCCTATCCCATAGACAGACTGTAAAAATTGCTCAAAAAAATCTGTCAGTGCCGCCCAGTCTATTTACAATGTCTAATATAAAAATGAACTCTCAAAAAAGGAATTTCATAGGTCGCAAAATATATCTACTAATTGATGCATCAAATGAAAAATGGGTAGTACTTGAAGTTCGATTCAAAACTGATATCTAAGTCAATTCTGTATTTTGTATAATATTGTATGGAAGCAAATGGATCACACTTTCATCTCTGTTGGGAGAAAGTTTCAATGAATGAATTCAACAAATTGTTTCCCATTTCTCAAAAAGGATCGTTACAAATAGCAGACATGGTAACCTAGCTACCCACTAATCGTCAGTGTTTTTATTTCCCAAAACCCGATACTAATTTGTACGCCATTAAATTTGATCGAAGGGTGTATCATTAGAAAGATAATTTGTACCTTTTCACCACTCGACCCCATTTTCCATTAAAAATATTAGGGTTGTGTTCCCACTAGAAGGTTGACGAACAACACAAAACAAACTCGATGTGTCCGAGCATTTTTGAGTAACACTTCGCAGCCTATGACAGGATATCATCAACATCATCGAACTTAAATCAAATGAAAATTCTATAGTGATCGGAAGCGTAAACCATATGGAATAGCTATTTATGTAACAATAAAAAAAACAAAAAAAATATTTTAAAGATATAAAACTAAAAAGTAGGTACACTATACCATGCTCCTTGCGTTACCGGGACTCACAGGCAACTTCTGCGGAATCATGAACAAAGCGTATTGCTGTAGCTCTATTATAATATTTGCCGTTTATCTTTTATTTTCTTAATATATTCACTTCTCGGTGATATCCTATTTCCCCCAATTTGCGAAATAAATGGTAAAAATTAGACTAAAATAATATAAGATAGTTTAGGCAGTCAATGACGTATGACTTATTTCATTGATGACGTACCATGATGTCACATTTACTTTTACTCTCTAGGGAGGAGAAGTTCGACTTTACCCCCTATAATGAGGACAGGAAATGTACACTCTGGATAGAGGAAAGAGGAAATAGTATATTACTAGAGGGCAAGTCAAGAAAAGTCGCTTCTTTGCCGAATAAAGTATACTATTTTTTCTTCAAACGTAGCAATTTTCAACCATAAATAGTACAATTCATACGCTATTTTTACTCGAAATTAACTGTGACAACTATCAAAGTCGTCTAGATGTTAGAAATTAAAATAATTAAGTCGTCGGTGGGATTTGCGTCTCCCTGGTTACAGTTGTTTGACAGTTATTTTATGTTATTAAAGACAGCTTATTGTTGTTGCAACCGCAAGCGCAAATTTAGTGCGAAAATGGAAAACCTAAACGAAATTGAGTCCACGGCTAATGATGCAGTAGCACGTTTGGGGCCCTCCAAGTCCGGAATAAAGTATCGGTTAGCGTACGAGCACTTCCAAGAGTGGTGCGATACAAGAGGAGTACGGCAAGTTACCGAAGACGTTTTACTGGCATATTTTAATATAATGGAAAATGAAAATAAATGTAAATCTTCTACAATGTGGTCACGATACTCTATGATAAAATCCGAGTTAGTTATTAGAAAAAATGTGGATATAAGCAAATTTTTAAAGTTACGTGCCTTTCTGAAAAAGACAAGCGAAGGATATACTGCAAAGAAGTCTAAAGTTTTCACTAAAGACGTGTTTGATAAATTTTTGTTTGAAGCGCCAGATAAGTTGTATTTAGGATTAAAGGTAAAAAAAATTATATTGCGAAGCATGTAGTATACTCTACTAAATTATAAAAATATTTCAGATTGTTTTGTTAATTGGGGTTACCGGCGCCTGTCGATGCGACGAATTGGTAAAAATGAAGACTGTGGACATTGAGGATAAAGAAAATGTAATAATTATCAAAATCTCAGACAGTAAAACACGACAAATTAGATCTTTTACGATAATTGGTCAAAACTACATTAAACTGTATAAAAAGTATGCATCACTGCGGCCTGAAAATTTCACAGAAAACCGATTTTTTACAAAGTACCAAAATGGAAAGTGTTACCGAAGCGTCATGGGAATACATTCGATCAGCGCAGTAGCCCAAAAAGTAACTAGTTATTGATATTTAAACGATGCAAGCGCATACACGGGTCACTGTTTATGACAAACTTCAGTAACACTTTCAATTGATGGAGGCGGAAATCTAGAATGCCTCAAACGACATGGGGGCTGGAAATCAAGCACGGTTGCCGAAGGATATATAGAGGATTCAATAAGAAATAAGAACGATAATGCTCAAAAAATTTTAAGCCCTCATGATTCGCCAACATCGGAAATGATTGCTGAAAGTTGTGCTCGACCATCAGTATCATCAACAATTACCAATGCGTATCAAGAGTCGGGAACATTTTTGCACGGTTTCAATTTTGAAAATGCTTCATTAACTAATTGTACTTTTAATATTACTGTAAATAAAAATGATGTTTAATTGTTGTTAATGACATTTGTATTGTTGCTTTGTGACATGTTTCATATTGTTGCCATGACAACATTTTTCCCTCCGCCGCGGCGCCGGCGCCGTAAAGAAATGGGAAAAAAAAACTGCTGCCGGCGGAGACATCAAACTTTGACAGGATCAAGTTAGATGAGTAATGTCATCATTATTTGACGTTTGAAGAAAATAGCTATTTGTAAAACAAGGGGGCAAAGTGCTACTTTTCTCCCCATGTTATACATAAAATATTTCCGCCAACCTCGAATAACAAGTCATTGAAAAAAAAATATTGATGAAAATAATCAAGAAATAGGTACAGAATAGCATGCTCCGAAATTCCCAAAATTGAAAGAGCCTTCAATACAAAAAAAAATATGAAAAGGAAGAAAATATCTCACCTTTCCTACTGATTTCTACTATTTTGCAAAATACGTGGTGTTCTATAAATAAACGGTAAAATTCATATTGATATAACAGAATAAAGTTTAGGTCGTTAATGCCGTATGAGTTTTTTTATTAATGGCGTACCAAACGTCACTACAAATTTTCCTTCCTAAGGAGAAAAGTACTACTTTGCTCCCTACAATGAGGAAATGTATATTTTGGATAGAGGTAGGCGGCAAAAATCTTTGTGTGTATTAATGGCCACCCTCTACAACCCCATATTTTCATTGTTCAATGAGAGGGATCCTGGTTACTCGCTTGCATACTGTGCAGTCAATGGCAGACGGTAGTTTCACCCTCACTCTCGTCACTATTGAAAAGAGGGTGGCTTCGATAATAGTTTTTCGACGTCCATGTTGCCATTTCTACTGTGATAGAACAGCCATCATGCATAAATTAAAGGACTCCATGTTATCTTCACCTGTTGATCAGTTTTGATCGGGTCATTTGGAGAAGGCAAAGTGAAATCATTAAGGCATGTCACAAATTCTATGACTACTGATACGCAGGGGGTAGAGGGTTATAATTATCACATTCCTCGAGAGTAGAACATTGATTTGGAATCGGATGAAAACATATCTGAGTCGCAAACTTATATCATTTCTGTTTGTTTTCAATAATCATTGTCAGTATCTTGGGTATAATTAAAACTTTCGTTGTGGAAGTGAAATAATTTTTTTATCAGAGCTTGAATATCTCTTCAGCGAAGTGAATTGGGAATTGGGGCAGTAATATTATTAATAGATTGGAAATGAAAAGAAGACGAATTGTAGTGTCCACCAAATCCAATCCAGTATAGATGGAGGTGAAGAAGATACCAAATTGATATCTTAGCCGAAACAGATTCGTAACTTTTCTTCGTCCAGAAAATTTTTGACAACTTATTACGTCTCTTATCAATTCATCAACTGATAATTCAGCTATTAATTTCAATACATGATCAGCATAACTAGGCAATAGAATGATTTTGTAAATTATTATTGCATATATACACAATCACCAATTTGATGTTCATGTTATTATATGTTTTTCCCAGTTCCTCACGTATTGAAACTTCGTCCTCATTATCGATAACATAATGTCTGATTGAATAAAAAAATCAATACGGAGATCCATTCAAAGTTTTTATGTTCATTACCAATTAATTTTTCTCAACTATTTCTAGTCAGAGGTGATATTCTGATTCAAGAAAACACAAAACCATTCGGTATCTTGTACTATTTGAACTTGCCTACCAAGAACCCGAAAATGAATTGATTTTTACATTAAAAATGTTATCTTTTCGGAAATCGAATTGGTTTGATTTCAGAAACTGTTCCCAATTCCAAATTCATTGTCTCAAATTTTTGTTTTCATCATTGTTTTCACATATAATACTGTTGAAAATTTAGATTTGACACGACATGATTCACATAAATTGAACTTGTTGAAGTACAGTTACAGTGTTTCAGATAGCATGATAGAGACAGACTTTTTGAATTTCTCATTTGTAGCAATACCTACTTTATCTTCCAATTTGGTGTTATTCCATTCTACTTCGTGATGATAATTGAAAGTAAGGATATTATACACTTCTATAAACTTTTCTGCAATTCTAAATGGTCGATATATTTTGTATTCTATCGAACAGTACTTGAGCAATGATGTGGAGGCAATTATTGATGAAGATGCATGAAATTGTTGAATGCAACTCAATAAGGCATTTTGATATGACCTACGCCATAGAAAGATATTTATTACGATTTTATATGTCTATATTGGAGTAATTCACCCAAACGGAATAGCAGAATACTTCTAAGGAGATTTAACACTGGATATGATTTCAAATCCAATTCCAATAATGATGTATTCAGGAGCTTGAATTACTGCCGGCAATTTTTTCGTCTGGCTAATTTCATGAACATTATTGATATATCTGCAACTGAAAAAATTTCTGGAATTCCAATTCAGGCTCACGGTACTGAAATTACATGCCAAAATTGTTTGAAAATGGAACAAAATTGCTGGTCATATCTATCTAGAGGAAAGCTCTGGACATCCATAAACAGCAATCAAGGAAACCTTTGCTAAAATCACCCGTTTTTCGAGATATTCTTTTCAAAAATTTCAATAACTACGTTGACAGATGTAATGTAATGAAATCAGCAGCATCAGTGAAGCTTAAACTACAATTTTCAATCAAAAAAACACAAAATTTGTTGAATATTAATTTGAATTCTTTCTCAAATGCCCAAAATGATGATAGTTTTAACTGACCTCACACATTTAAAGTTCATGTTTTCTCATCAAATTGAACTCATCATTACTTTGATAACGTTCCACTTTCATTGCTACCTGATCTCAAAGTAATTACTTTTTCAACCTAAAGAGTAAATATGCATGTAGGTACTGTTGAACGTTATTATTTTGTGATGGATTAATATTTATTACGTTCTTTTTTAGATCATCTTTGGAACAATCTGTTCAGGCCAGTCTCAAATTACCTACACAGTAGGTTTCGGCTGGCACCCGTCAGAAAACAACTACTCCCCTGGCTAATACCACGAAGGGCATTGAATTATATCCGACCAGGTGCCAGTGCAGGTTTCTTCACAGAAGTAAATCCTGCATTTGCTTTCGTCGATACAAATGAAGGAATTGATTTTCAATTATAGGGACGGACACACTTGCAGACCGGTTTCGGGCTATTTGGCCACTCATCAGTGCAAGGCAGTGCCATCATCAACATAAAAGTCGATGATTTCCCATAATTAAAAATCAAACTCCTACAAGAGTATCAAGCCCCGGCCAAAGTTGATGCAAACAACGAAGTTGTTACGCCATCTACCAATGGACGAGGTATTCCAAAAGCAAACCGAATTCGCCCATTCCTCCTGCGAGGAAAATGTAAAAACACTTGACATAGTCAGTGGGCATACTTGAAGACTGGCGTTAAATCAAATCATCTTTGGAACAATCTGTTCAGGCCAGTCTCAAATTACCTACACAGTAGGTTTCGGCTGGCACCCGTCAGAAAACAACTACTCCCCTGGCTAATACCACGAAGGGCATTGAATTATATCCGACTATGTCAAGTGTTCTTTTTTAGGTTTGTAACCTACCACAATCTGAATATGATAAGAATTAGTATTGGAATCTATACAAGTGCAGAAGGGCAGATTTTTTAACTACCCCGAAAAGTTGCTGCGTCTATTGAAAAACAGTTCTTTCCAGATAGAACAAGTCCAATTAGTCAGCAACGTCTCGTATATCTCAAATTTTGCCTATCAAAAAAAAAAATTATAAGAACTAATATAATAATGAAAATACTTAATGTTAACGTTTCGGATATTGAATCCGTTTCTGTTCTCAAAACTTATACGCAAATTCCTGTTCAAATGCAAATATATCTTGTTGGGAATATTCGTAATTGACATTTATCAAATATTTCAAATCTGACATAACATTTTGTCCTCCAAGAGGGCCAGCCATCTGTGATCCATATCAAGCGAACTTAATTTTCGTTTCCTGCCATTGCTCTTTCTTTATAATTTTGCTGTCGTTCCATCCTACTGTGTGATCTCCATCGGCTGTAAGAATGTGTTCCGATAATTCAGAACCACCCAGCTGTCTGTTCCTGATGTACATCTTGTGTTCACTCTTTCGCACTTCCAATGGTCGAGACGTTTCACCGATATATTTTTGACCGCACGAACAAGGAATTTAATGAATATAAGTTTTTGTGTTTTCCGTTGTGTTATTGATTTGGTATGTTTCAGTATCGACCGTGGAGTATTTGTTATTTTGAATGTTGTTCTAATATTATACCTGTTCCCGATCCGTTATATTTTTTCAGAAAAACGAGGGACATAAGGTATAATGTTTGATACAGGTTGTGTATTTCATGGATATGTGTTTTCCATGTTTCGAGAAAAAAAAGGATGTGCAATGCGGGAATGATGTGTTCCATGTGATTTTGGGTTTCTCTTCAGATCGTCTGTCAATCTCCATGCTCGCCAGGCGAAGCATCACATTTTTCCTATTAACACATAGGTAATACTATTATTCATTGTTTCTCGCCAAAGGTACTTTCCTCGAGTGAGATCTTACCTTTTTGAAACAACAATTTAATCACACCATCAAAAAAATTGCGCAGATTTCCACGTTTTCCGTTTTTTGCTTTGTCATTCGTGTTGTTCCGGTTCATTCCAAAGGTCCACTCTCTTCCCGTTCCTAACGCTTGTTAATATAGGAAAGCTGTGCACCGTATCGATTCCGTTAAAGCCCTTTTCGCTCGAATATCTGTAATAATAAAGCAAAACATTGGCAGGAGGCTATGTAAATTTCCCAATCATAACGTATTCATCCAATCCTCTCCTCTGAGCCAGAAGAGCACTAGAGCCAAAGTTGTGGGGCATGTTCGACGAAATATGTTCCAAGACTCTAAGATGGTGTGTTGTCTCAAGGAAAATGCACGGCAAACTTAATATAAGATATTTGCATTTATATTGAGTTATGGCGTACTAGCTCCTATGTACGGTGTAATATGGCTAATATTAGTTTATCTGCAGCCAGTTTACTTTAGCTATGTATATGGCCCAAGTTTGAAGCAATATTGTTTGTTTATTTGTAGTTACTTCCAAGAGCCAGCGCTGTGGTGGGCTGAGATAAGAAAGTTATGATGAGCAGGTTACTTTAATGAGATTCATACAATGAGATACAGAAAAGATTACAGAGGTAAACTTGCATGAGAGAGATCTTGATAGGAACAAGAAGCTTGATGTACAAAGTGTTCGGAGTAACTGAATAAAAAATATAAGGACCTTTGGCAGTTTCGAAATGGGTGAATCGATCGTCAGGATAATCAGTTATGCGAAAAATTATATTCAGCATACTCAATGGAAAGTGTCATTGGAAAATAGTTCCACAAGGTTGTTCTACAAAGTTGTTGTTTTCTATAGTTTTCTATCCTCTTCTTTATAATGGAGGATACATATTTAGATTTATCAGGGGGATACGTGTTCACAATTGCTTCTCTTTCTGATGAATTGTGGTATTGTTATTGTGTTTTTTAGAAACAGTATTATTTCAATCCCTCAGGAGCGAGGTTCTGAGGAACAGTTCCTTACTTTTTTTGTTTTGTGTTTCCCCCGAGACTTTCATAAAGCATCCATATATCCTCTGATGTGCTCAAGAGATAGTTTTTGTATGAGCTCGAAAATGGAGTGCTATCCTGGTGAGTGAACTTATATAGATTTTTGAGCAAAAAAAGTGTTTTCTATGTCATTGCCCGTCGCGTTATAAGGGCGGGGAAGTATCTCTTTCAGATAGATCCTTGTTTCCTTTTTGTGAATGAGTCAAACGTCTATGAATTATATATACGTACCTATCAACGGAGAATGTTTTAATTTTTTTATATCACTTCTTTCATGAAAGTTCAGTATTTTTTTATCATTTGGTGAGGACAGACGAATGGGGTGTATTCTTCTTCATTATGAATTCGACATTGTTATTACTTATGAATGGATAAGTTCTGAAATATTGTGTGAACCAAGTAACGGGGGATACGAATAGGAATTCACTTCCAAACTTCCATTCATTGTTCCAGTTCACATTTTTTTTCACAGGAAAATTGAATGCTTATATTTGAAAAAAAAAATTCAAGAAAACCAGTTTGGTCAACAGCAGTAAACTCATATTATTATAATACTTATAATTATCATCAGGTCCTCGTTTAATAGGACTTTCGATTCTCATTTTCGTGAATTGGACTAAAAATCCAAGTATATCTCACGAATATGCCTCGACTTGAAAAAAGTCATGCCGAACTGATTTGATTGTGGCTCTACAGGAGAAATTGAAAATTTTTCAAAAAATAATGACTTTTAGGACAGGAGATCATGACTGTGTATTTGAGTTTAATTTCTGATTCTAAATAACTTTTCCAAATAACATTTCATTGTATCTCTCCAAAATGAGGCAGGTACTTGCTCTGATCTGCTGATTAACGTGAAGCCATTCTAATTACATTCAATATGGTTATCGAACATGCACTCACTTTTGGCGATACTGAAATTTTTATTGTGAAAACGGATTTTATCATAGAAGAAATCCACCTTTTTGAAAAATCATGGCTTACTGGGAAATATTTTATTTATTTTTATATTTATCAAGAAATATAATTGTAAACTTGTTCAGAATCACCTCAAACACCTATTTCTTGAACATTACCCGAAAAAGAAATTATATAAAAGATGCATCATTCAACTTTGACCACTGCTGTATCTTTTTCGTTCGTTCGAGGTTCATCCTGTAAATCATTTCTGAATAATATTTGAAATATGGATGGTTGGCATGACTTCAATTACCTTACTCAATTGAATGCTTTCGATAAAAAATGCATGATATATTTTTTCGAAATTTGAGTTGATTTTTTATCCCAGTGGTCCATGTTTTGTTCGAAATAGGTGAATTAGTTTTATAAGCAAGTACGTTTTTAAAAACCTTCTAAAAATGATCATGACTTCAAACAAAAAAGATACAGGGGTAGACAGCGAGGTAGACAGAGTTGAAGTTGAAATGAAAAAAAGTTCATCTTGATGAAATTCCATATTCAACATAAACATTTTCATGTACGATCCCACTAATAATGGGATTTCGAAACTGCGACAATTCGCTGTACAATAGCAATGACAGTCGAAAGTGATGTATTTGCAGTGTTGCCGCTCTCATTGTTATTGTTGAGAACTGAATGCAATTAATGTTGACTTTTGGAGAAAGTTGGATTTTTTGAAAAACTAATGGTTTTTTCTGATTGAAAATGTTGAAAACGTGTAAATAAGAGAGTCTGTGGTGTTTGATCAGAAGAAGGACGAATTTTGTGAGTTCAAACACCAGAAATTTGATGTGGAAAATTGTGAAGTTCTACACCAAAAAGGCCCTGTATCTTCGAAAATATTAGAGACCGCCGATAATTTCATTTAGATTTTCTGTAGAGGAAACCGAAATACGTGAGTTCTACGAAAAAAATTCAAAAAAAAGGTGCTCATAGCGACCGAAGTATTACCCAATGGCCTCCTCAACCAGGATTCATTATTATATTCTGATTCACGAAAAAAAAAAAGATATGATAAGATCGAAAAAAGATTATCTTTTTACTCAAGGAAACTGCTACTCATGCTAATTTTCCAACATAGGTACTACCAATAACCTGTTGAAAATGTTCTTTTCAAACGCTCACGTTTTATGAACACCTAAAACCTCCAATACAGAAAAAAAAAATTCACACAAGGCATGGCAATCACACGCACTTCCACAGTTATGTAAATCCCAACACTAGACTCGCAGTGAAACAAGTTATTCCCCAGCGCCTACTTGCAATGCATACTGTTGCCCACTGACAAAAGAATGAAGAATGAGTGCACGTATTCGGTGATAAGGTCAGGTCGCCTCGAAACTAGCCACTGGTCATTTCTCGCGATCTTGGACCTTGGACGACCAGTTTTGTGTCACTGAACGAATAACAATTGAAGTTTGTCGTGGGAATTGTAGATGCGGAATAAAAGTGAAACTTGTTATTTGTGGTTCTGTAACCCTTTCAAGTTGTATTTTCTGAAATAACATCTTTTGTCTAGTTACTCAGGAGGGAAGACTGGTTTACTGGCCTGGAAAATTGTATAAATGTGTTATTCCTTCATACAAAACGAATGGAGCCTATAATGAAGTTATTTTCTGATAGGTGTTAGCCCTTTCCTACTGCAATCTTGTTTAGGTATTGTTGAGACTGACCTGAACGAATTGCTCCTATATAAGTTGAGCCATAATCTGATTGAGATTTCTTATTTTTGAATGTCTAATAACATAACCAATTGGAATTTGGATGTACATGAACAAGGAAAAGTAATACAAAGTTTAAGGTTATTCTAGGACCGTATCAAAGTTGATATGCGCTCCAGCACTTCATTTTTTCTGATTTAGTTCAGTTACTGACTGGTAGCTGGGTATGTCACTAGGTATGCTGTAGAAAAATGAATGGAATTTGATTCTCAAATAGATACTACTTCATATCCACGTTACCTAGAGTCACCCCTACAGTCCATTTGACAATATTCTGATGGAAAACAACTAATAAATACCCAGTTTTTGGAACAACTTTGGTTCTCCTCCATACTGGAAATGATTACTCTCTGTATTAATTTTACTTATGCAGCCATGTTTCTGTAGTCTGATTTTAGTTGAAATTCACCATGGGTCATTTTTTACTTGAGTTCATATTACTTTACGACTCAACAAAATATATCGAGATAGATCTTTGTGTTGAGTACATCGAAACCTTATTAGAACTTACAGGGGGTGGTATGTCAACAAGAAGTGAATTTGGAAAGTTTGTAATAACTCACTAGTCCAATAGAGTAAAAGAAGATAGGGGATTCGTGCTTGCAAGAGGTCGGGTCATTCTGAATATTTTATGTTTTTTTGGACTAAAACCAATATTGAAAAAACAGAATTTGCAAATTCCATGCTGTTGTGCGAGCGGTGGTGTTTTTTTTATATGCAGATTCACTCTAAAGGGAAGCCTTGTAATGTTCAAAGAACACAGCCTGATTCAAGGGAAAAAAGATACGAATTAACATTTACTATGAATTTATGAAGTTTGTAAGCCTCAGGAAAAACCTCTTTCGGCAAAGGTTCCCAAACCTCAGCTGTTCTATTGGAAAAAGGTCCCTGAGCAAGAGAGGATCGACAGATTTGCAAATTCACAACAAAGGGGTGGGAATTTTGTACTCGTCGAGTCATCCGTGTAGACATTGCCAAGAAGGGAACGTTTGATAACAATTCGGAAGAGCATCGACCGTGAAAGTATCTATAGAAGAGAGACAAGTCTCCGACCCTTCTATGATGTTCCAATGAAGTGAGCGAGTCTGTGAGCGAAGAATCACCAACAAGACGAATTGCCTTTCTCTGAAGAGAATCGAGAAGCCTCAATGAATGTTTTGGTGTCGAACCCTCCCCACACATGAGAACTGTATTCCATGACAGGTCGTATCTGAGCCTTGTAGATCATTAGAAGCTGACGAGAAGTGAAGTATTTCTTCGCACGAAATAGAAATCCAAGTTTCTGGGAAGCACTTTTAGCGATCGATCTCACATGGTTTCTCCATGAGAGATTATCACTGATCCTAGCATCGAGTTACTTGATTTTGTAGAAATAGTTACTCCTGACATCTGAATATTTGATGATGATAGATCGGCTTTTCTTGGGACTTTTTAAGTTTCTGCTTGATATCTCAGTGAAAAAAGGATTTGACCGGTATAGACACTTTGAAAAAAAAAATGATACAATTCGAGATTAAGGCTTATTCTATACAGACGATGCAACTATTCGAAAATGGGTCATTTTTTCCAAAAAAAAAAATGTTTTTTCTATGAATTTTCACTCATTTTGTGAACTCACTTCTATAGTACGCATTCCACATTTATATAAATTCAATGTGGGATGAGTATTTAAGAAAATATTCACAAAAGCAGTGGAAATTTCGAAAAAAAAAAGAATTTAAAAAAACGGCATATTTTCCAGATGCTCTCGAAAAGCAGAGCCTGCATAGAGCTTGCCTTCGTCTCAAATCGTTTGAAATTACGTTTTTTCAAAGTATATAGAATGACTATACCCGCCAAAAACTGAAAAAAACGCAATATCCTATGTTTTCTTTTGGTACAATGCCGTCCGTCCGCACAGCACATTGGAAATTGCAAATCTGGTTTCTCAATATTGGTTTAGGTCCAAACAACATATAAAAAATTCGCAATGACCCGACCTTCTGCAAGCACGGATATACATCTTGATTGGATTACACATAATTATCAGTGCTTTCGGTAATGCCATACCACATACATTCATATGAATATTGAACAAATCTAATGTGAAATTCTCATGTTGGAATCAAAAAATGTTTTTTTCTGAGATTTCAACAATTCGATGATAGGACGGGTATTCCTTGACAATCAAATACACGTTCACAGCCATATATAATCCCAACCCCAACAACTCCCGACTCGTTTCAAACAAGTTATTGTTGAGCCACTATATTCACTGTGTATTTTCACCCCTCGAGAAGGGAAAAAGATGATATGAATTAGGTCAGGTTGCTACGAAACTGGCCACTGGTCATTTCTCGCGATCTTGGACCTTAGATTAACCAGTTTTGTGTCATTGAAGATATTGTAACAATTGAAGCTTTATCGTGGGAATTCGACATACCTGTCTAAAGAACGTAAGTTGAATATCCTATTTTTAATGTACGGCAATTCATCGTTTTCTTTATTTGGTAACGGGACTTTTATTCAATTTATTAGTTTCATCTGACAGTGAAAAATCAAGCCAATGAATAGGACAGTATTAACCCTGATCTGACTCATGTTACATCAAGCCTGAAATCCATCAATTCTGATGCTGCGGATGAAATATACAATATGTCGATCACATTAGTATTCAGAACACCTGATCAATGTTTTGAATTGTAAGCAGCAAAAAGTGAAAAGCGCTTTTCGATAATAACAATGACCTTTTTGAAATAGTTTGAAAAATATTCGAATGTAAATTGAAATGTTGGCGAAAAATTCATAAATGAAACAGGTGGTCTTAGTTTGAAATGGTCATTCATTCACAGGCAGAGTCCATTAGTTACATCCTGACGAATTCCTCACAACTCTAAAATATATATAAAGTCAATATCTTCACCTAGTGCAAAATAGCAGAAAATTGAATGATTACCTGAATACAAATACATTAATGTGGATATTTTGGAAAATAAACGTTTTTTCTGCCACATGGCAATCGCAACAATCCGATAAGGTTTGGTGAGTTATTTTTTGTTTATAAAAAATAAAAATAATGTCAGAACGACAACGAACATCATTGTTCAGTTTATCCTCATATATTTTTCGGTTTTACAAGTCGATAGGTACCACGTGAACCATCTCTAAAATTCTCAATTGAACAAAATTCAAAATGGGAACTCTATTTGGAAACTACTCTAATCACCGAAATCGTCGAAGCGTGATGAATTTGATATGGATATTGTATTCCAACAAGATGAAGCAACACCACATTATTCCAGACAAGTAAGAAACTATTTGGATAATACTGTCCTGGTCGTTGGATAGGCCAACGGGGTCCAACGGAATGGCCAGCTCGTTTGCCAGATTTGACATCTTTAGACTTTTTTATAGGGCTATTTGAAGAAAAAGGTGAACAAAACTGAACCTGCTGTGACGTTATTTTTGGGTTCTACTATCAAAGTGAACTAAAATCAGGTGAATACCAAAAAAAAAATATCAGTTGGTTAAATAATTCACTCGGACATTAAAAAAATTAATGTCGTCACAGCCTGGCTACTCATATAGTCGGAGGCGGGGTCGTGTTTTCTAGAATGTCTGTAAGCAAAGGGCGCCAGACAATAAATATTGACAAGGAAGGGGTTGTACAAAACAAAAGGAGATACGCCAATTAACAAAAAATATATATAATCTATTGATGGTTAGTATCAGCTTACAAAAAAAAAGAATGGGGATTATTTCATCTAACTCATATAGAGGAATTTAAACTCCAAGCAACAATGAAATAACCAAATGGTATCTTAGAACCAAGTATTATCTAAGTATCAATAAAAATTCGATTTGGATCAAAGATCAAACCAACAAGAAATACACTTCTAAAACGGCCGTTTTAAAGTTCACAAAATACTTTCGTGACAAATATGAATACTTCACAAGGGACAATCTATGATAAAAAATATAAATATATCGTTTCGTAATATTTCAGTTAGGTTATGAACACTTCACAAGGAACAATTCATAAAAAAATATATCGTTTCCAAATTCTAGTAAGGTACTCCGTGTGCTGTTATATAACTCATCTTCGGAATTCCTTTATCGGCCACTTTCTCAAGAATAAGAATGAAGAAGTACTTACAGGATCGCCGGTAGATATAACGAGTTTATGTGATTTTTGAATTCCATAAAATATACCATTGTCACAGATGTAATCGATTTTCATTTAATTTCCAAGTTAGCTTTTCTTATCCTATTCGCTCAACTTCGTTATCGATAATTCATCCATCGCAAGATAGTTTCTCAAGCTCCTTTGTGACATACCATGATGAAAAGGCACTCACCATGCCGGGTATAATGGAAAACCACAACAAAAAATATAAAAGACCTAAAATAATATATCATGTAATATATCTGATTGACGATAATAATCGAAGCAATAAGCATTTTCAGTTGCTCGTGACAGAAAAATTACCTTAGGTGGTGGTCGGCCTTTCAACATTAAAAATTATTTTCAATAAGATTTTGACAGTGTTCCGAATCAATTACATCTGCTCAAAATATCGAGCAGCCGTTCTATCGGTACCTAGAAGGGCGACAAAAAATTATCGGTGTCTTTTATGGAATTCAACAGCTCCCGTTCACAGATACAATGAAATATAGAATTTTGTTGTATTCGGCGGCTTCTAACAGAATTAACATTAGGGATTTTAAAATTTTATATATGAGTCAGGGCACGTAATTAATTATTATTAGGAATTTGAAAATCAGATTTTTATAGGGTGTCAAAATGGTGTGCTGCGAAACTTTATTTACCCATCGGGAAAGTGGACCGTTACACTGCTTCAATAATGAATATACGGCAAAGAATAATGAATATTTTCAGTAATATCGACGTTTCTGCGTTCGAAAATATTCGGTGTGAAATATCGGATAAGCTGTTCTTATTGAATGTTTCGCCATTTTGTAGTTCGTGAAGATATTCTGCCGTGTGAAGGTAAAGGGCAGTAGGTGAGAAACAAACAGCAGAAACAGCTGAATCCTCAGCAAAACACAAAATGAGATAATTTTCTTTATTGTATAAAAATATTACATTTTCAATAACGTTATTTAATGTCTTTGTATTTGAAAGCGAAATGAAAATAATTGTGTTGAGCAAAAAAGACTAAATTGCCAATAACTGCAAATTTTCATCATGGCACGTACTGCTTTCTACTTTTACACCGCAGTATTGAATTTATATTCCAAGGTTGTGAAGTATTCATCGGGAGCTTCAAAAGATGTATCACAAGATCCCACTTTCCATTAAATTTTTTTTCGCAGATGGCACCCAGTCGCCATTTTGTAATCTTCATTTGTGAATTTTACCCCAAAATATAGTATTCATGCATCAATTTAATGATGATGAGTTTCAATTTTTTGAATTGACCCGTTCAAAAAAATAAATTGGGGGGGACATTAAAGACAAGCACTGTGTAATAATAATGGGTGGTTTGCATAAACGAAAGTTTATACAAACGACATTTTGAGTTTGTTATTGAGAAAACTGGTTCCAAAAGAAAAGAAACCAGGTAGCATTTTTGTTTTACTTGAAATAATTTCAGTTCCAAGAGGGGTGCATCTGTAATTTTGTGATCTTGTGACAATATGATATTATAAACAGAGTTCCCTGCGTATTATATCATTGTGAATCGAATGAAGTCTGAAAGATAAGTTTTGAACTGGTGACTTGAGTGCTTTTCTAGCCCTTCATATTATTTGTCATCGAATCACATGATTTCTCAAGATCTGCATCACGTCAATTGAATCATTTGTATATTTATATATCGATGATAATTTTCAATAGCTTCGAGAGTAGTAGATTAAAAATTTCTGTCAAAGATAGACATAAAAAAATTAATTCCTCGTAAATCAAATCATCGAAATTATCTGAACACTTCATCAGGAATAAACCTTGAGGTTCACTTATTTTCTGTTCGAAATTAAGTGGTGTGACGCAAACTAACTTACTCACCTTCAGCTCTAATATTGACAATTTATACTCTAATATATATATATTCTTGAGAATAAAAACCAAGTCAAATTATTGAGAATCTTCATGGACAACAAATTAAAATTTGAACGACATATCTCAGCTTTGACGAAAAAATTGGCATAAGGATGTTATGCACTTCGAATAGTTGTAAAGAACTGAGTTCATCTACAACAAAGCTGGTTGAGTCCCACTTGAGATATGGTGTTGCTTCCTGAGGATTTTGAAGTCAACAATTTTTTCATTCAGTGTTTGTTTGAAAAAGCTAGCAGTTGGATATTTATGCAAGGTGGGAGTACGTGAGTCTTGCAGACCATTTTTGTGAGAGAAAAAATTCTCACTGTTACTTTTATTTTTCATTCTGGAAACTGTTTGCCTGATTTACAAAAAAAAATATGGTCGGAACTCCGGAACACACAAATTACATAACTCGGCAAGTAACGGAAAATAAAATATATATTCCTGTTCCAAAAACAAGTCGGATGAAGTATTCTGTAATTTATGAAAGTCAAAACCTATATAACCATATACCCAATGAAATCAAGGAAGAGAAAAGCTATGAAAAGGTCAGAAATAATGTTGAAGAAACCATTGCATCAAAAGCGTACTGCAACCTTGAGGAATATTACAATGAAACTTTGCTGTGATCAAGTTTCATTTTTTCATATTGACACTTATAGGTTGAATTTCATTTTAAATTGTAGTATATATACCATTTTTAAGAAGGACTATACAATTTTTTCAACAAACTGTCAAGCATAAAGGCTTGAATCATATTTTTATATTTTTATATCTCATTTACTCGACATATCTCTTTTTGTTGGAATTGTGTTTCTGGGTATTTGTACTTCCACATTTTTCGCTTAGCATCCTTTTAAGTGCTTTACATATTTTTTAAGAAGCATCGTCAATGAGTTATTTTTTTTCGGACAATGAAGTATATTTCTCTCTATCTTTCTCTGGGAGAAACCAGAGGCTCTCAGCTATATCAACGGGCCAGTGTCAAGGCTGTGGAGTCTTATTGGAGATAGCATCGTAACAATATCTCCTAAGGTCGCAGTGAGCCAAGTCATGGGCTAGCTCCCAAATCCACCTAGTTTCGGAAGGGACACATATCACACATATTTTTGAATATCTGCCCTCAAGCTCCTAGCGAGGGCTCGTCACAACCCTTCAATTTCAAATAGACAGTGGAGTCGAGTGATATATCATGTGTAAAGGTACGAGTTGAAATTAGTCCATTTCCAAAAATATAGTTTTGTTTGAAGACAATCATCCCAATAAAATTATTTGTATGTTGCCAAGTTAGTTAGAAAGTTTGTCGATACCGCATTCGTCCGTGGTGTGAATTAAACACCAACCGCGAAACCCAATACAGCAAAATTTCAGATAAAAATTTCAGCAAAATTCGTAATATTGTATGGAAGCAAATTGATCCGATTTTCAACTCTTTTTGGTGTAACTTTTGAATAAATCTAATCAACAGTTTATTCACATTAAGAAAAAGCACCGTTACAAATAACAAACATTGGAACCAACCACCAATTGAGAATATTTTGATTCTTAATATCCAAAGCCTATTTGTATTCTTCATCAGTGATAAGTATCAATTTTCTTCTCCTGAAGATGCAAACCTTGTTAGCGAAACGCGCGTCGAGTGCAAAAATATCAGTTTGGTGTTAGGGTGATTGATTTCTAGAAAAAGTCTCAACTATCACACCAAAGTTTCCAATCTCACGGTTGATTCTGCATTGATACCGAAATTATTGTGTTAATGTTCTTAGCGCCGTTTTCGCATTAATTCTTCGAGTAAAAAATAGGGTAATCATTAACAAGATAATTTTGTGCTTCTTCACATGATGCATCACTTGACACCACTTTCCTTTTGAAATGTTGAGTTTGTGACACCTCGATAGGTAGTTGAATGCATATTATGTTGAAGAATATTTTCAAAATGTTTCTCCCTCCTCGTGTCCGAGCATTTCTGCTTTGAATCACAAACAAAAAAGAAAAGCTAGGTACATACTTTTCATTGGACCACTCTGTATATACATACAAAAGCTCCACTTCAACTATTTGTTGTTGGGATTGTGGCAAAATATACTTGGGCAACATTTTGAAACTAGGTTGAAATATCATCATGGTGCACACCAAATATGAGAGAAAAAAACTGCTGGCTAACGATAAGAGATTTACATAACGATAGGCTTATCGGTGCATTTTGAAGTGAGATATTGTTGAGTGTCGGAATAGCATGAAAAAAGGTTCGTCTTCTGCGACTCATTTGAAAAGTTGAAATATATTGGGGCGTCCAGCAGTTCCTGAGAACAGGACACGTAGTGAATGAATGGCCCTGATAATGTTTGATAGTAAATAGTAGTACTAAAAATGTTATTCATGGTAACTTCAAACCAAACGCCATCGACTCCGATCGAAGTCCTTAAGCAAGTAGGTTTTGTTTCGAACTGTCTACGTCACAGCTCAGGAGCACCATGGTTATTCACAACTCGTCAACTTTGAGTCTTTTCCCAATGAGTCAGGGAGAGATTCTCAAAAGGAAAATCTCTTCCGTTGAAGGAACGAATCCACGACCTCCCATTCATGAGCTGGGCATAGAACCAAAGCTCCAACTCCCTGGCCTCATGGTTAATAATTCTCCAAGGCACGTGTTTCGATTTGGTGCTAGTTTAATCGAAAAGTATTTTACTCTCACAGAGAAGGTACCAATCGTACCAATGTTACCAATGTTTCATAGTGTTGTTCAAAAAACTAATTGATAAGATGAACTCTTTCTTTTTTGTACCAAAGTTTTGCGGACGGCAGTACTCTTCATACCAGTTTCTCTTCTAGAGTGTGTATGCCAATAAAAATAATAGAATCGGGTAGCATCAACTTGGTCCATCCAAAACAGCTACTCCCTTGCCTATATGGCGACGATGGGTACTGGGTTACGTGGGAATCACAAATTGAGCAAGAAAAGTGATTTATATGTAACCCAGTGGCCGTCGTCGCCGTATAATATAGGTAGGGGAGTAGTTGTTTTAGACAGACTTCTCCTTCTTTTTTGTGAATCAAACGGGCGTCTTTCAATGATATAGACGTAGCTATCAACAGAGAGTGCTTGTAATTTTTTTTGGATTTCATTTCTTCAAAGTTGTAATAAATCATCAAGCTTATATATTGTTTAGCTTGATCGTTGATGAGACTCCATAACCTTGACACTACCCTTCATATAGCCTCAGTAGCCTCTGGTTTCTCTTTCCTACTCAATTTCAAACAGAAAATGAGTGATCATCAAGATTGATCCGCGATGAAGTGTTTATACGATAACTTCAATGATTTGATTCATAGGGAGTTAATTTCCTTTGATAACCATCATGGCTGAATACTGTCGATACAACATAGAATTTCAATCTGCTACTCTCGAAGATATTGAAGATTATCGTCTAAAAATAATTCAATTGACGTGATATGTTGAGAAATTATCTGATTTTATGACAGTTATTCATCAATAACTGTGTTTTTCGAAGGGCTGGCAACGCGTTCAGGTCACCAGTTGAAAACTTTTTGGTCAGCAGTTGCCACTTGATTCACGATGAACCGTGGGGAGGACTCTCAGGTAGTTGCGAATGCATATCTGCCGTATATCCCGAGGGTCACTGACAGAATTGTGAAACTTTTGGGGAAATATAACCTAAAAACGGTTTTTAAGCCGACCAAGAAGATCCAACAAAGCCTCAGGTCGGCTAAAGAAAAAAGAGACCCACTGTCAGCGGCAGGGGTTTATCGCATACCGTGCACCTGTGGGAAGGTTTACATCGGTACCACGAAAAGATCCATGGGTACAAGGCTTAAAGAGCATCAAAGGAACTGCAGGCTGGGGCAAACCTAAATCGACGGTGGCGGAACACGCACTGAGTGAGGGTGACCACAGGATTCTGTTCGAAAATGCAAAACTGATTGCCCCCAACCAGGGTTACCATAGCCGACTGGTACGGAAGGCAAAAGAGATCCAAAAACATGCGGACAATTTTAACAGAAAGGAAGAAGCGCTGAGTTTAAACAGAATCTGCAATCCCATTCTGAGGAAATCAAGAATAAGAAATGAAATCACGGCAGGTAGTTCGGAAACTAATAATGATAATTATTCCCTGAACCCGACAGAAGTTATTAACACTCCAGACTACCTGCATCAATATAAATACGCCTTGGGAAATCGAAACGTTTAGTCATCAGAAATGAGTAAGCCTCTGAAGAAGCTGGCCACTCGCGCCAGCGAAACGTCAATTTCAAAGAACGACGGCCTTCAAGCCCGAAGAAAAGTAGTTATACTAATAACCTCGGCCGCGATAGCCTTAACCATTTTGTCAATGAAAAAAAAATTAAACCCTTCAAAAGGGGGATCGCTTGACCCCTATTTCTATTCAAGATTTAAGTGTTTGATCTCACCCCGCTGAGGAGGTGGAAGTGACAAGGTTGAAAATATGTATATAAAAATATTGGCCTTGTTTTGTTTTCATTGGCTCACCCTGTATGTTTTTGTATTATCTATAACCCAGAAGGCGAAGGTCAATTTCATATTTTTTATCGTATACGAAGGACGCCAAAAAATAAAAATGTAGCCAACAGGAAGCACGGGTACCTTAATTTTTTTCAAATATTGGGAATACGCCACTCGAGCTATCTACACTGAGAGTAATTATTTTACATTTACTATTTTGAATTCATGCCCTCAAATAGTTCAAAAAAAGGAATATCGGAGAAAGGTACTTAGGGCCTCACTCAAATGCTGTACATCAAGAACAGACAGATTGGTGATTCTAAGTTATCAAAACACATTCTCACTGCCGATCCAGATAACACAGTAGAATGGAATGACATTCAAATGATAGCAAAGGGAGAGCAATAACAGAAAACGAAAATGGGAGGAATTTGTTGTTATCATGATGTCTGAGGAAAGTTGAATCTCATCTAGTTCGTTTGATAGGAATCGAACCTGGCTACCCCTCTTCAATGACAAAATTATATGTCGAAATTCATATCTTTGACAGATTTTCTATAGAACCTACATAGAAATGGAGTTGCTTCCGAAACGTTAACAGTGATGAAAATTTTCTCATATATATTGTTTTTTGTTTTGTGAAAGTCAAATTTACGATATACGAGAAGTTGTTGACTAATAGGACTTGTTTCATTTGAAAAAACCTGTTTTCAATGAATGCAGCAACTTTTTGGAGTGGATCAGAAATCTGCCCTTACACAGTTGTATGGATTTCATTAATAAATTTTCAAAACGAGGTTTTCTGATTCACGTAAGTCAATAACACAAAAAAAATACGAAGAAAACATTCATCCCCCAGAAATAATAACTTCCTAACAGTATTCAAGCCAATTTCCCTGTGAGACCTAAACCTCAGCATTTTCAGGAGAAAAAATGATAATGTAATAATTTATCCTCCTGAAGACGCTAACCTTGTTAGCGAAACGCGCGTCGAGTCCAAGTAATGTCAGTTTGGTGTTAGGGTCATAAATTTCTAGAAAAAGTCTTAATTTCTACATGAAAGTAGAAAGAGTTTTTTGAATTTATCTCTCCCAAACTTGAAAAAAATACTTTTCTGATTACTTCGAGAAAGTCACACCTACTTGAAGCAACAATTTCCAGAAGTCGTTAGCAGGATTCGTTGTTCGCCGATAGAGACTAGCAGGAGAGGCGGGGAGCGCGGAGAAAACGCAGACGAGTAGCAGGCAACAATTCAGAGCTCTATGAGCTGTCACATCTCACGTCAGATGTAAGTTTCCAACGTATTTGCCAGAAAGGGGCTCATTAATTCAGACGTCTCCTTCGTCTTACAGTTATTAACGACAGCCAATGAGGGCATACTGTCTATTTACGGCGCTCCTTTGTTTCACTTCCTCGATGCTCTGCTGTCTTAGCCCAGCCACCTTCTGTAGTTGCCACCCTCGAGCTCTCACGGGGAATCTTCCGATAAGATGGCATCTGGAAGTTTATGTGTGCGGGGTCGGAGTTTCTTTGGAGGGATGGGGGTTGAGTTGCGGTTGATTGATTTATTTCGCTCAGGCATGACTTCCTTCGGAAAGGGTGGTGCTTTCGGTTCTTGATATTCTTTGATGTATAGCAAAGGAGGTCGATGTCGAAACGAAAATTGTCGGAACTAAATTGGCTTCGGAGGAAATGAGAAAGGAAATACTCTTTGATATTTGAATTGAAAGTGTCTCAAGATAATTGTACATTACATACCGAGGCTGAAAGCCTAGGTGAGCTATTTTTTGAGAGAGAAAGTTGGAAGAAACTAAAGGAAGTGACAGAAAAAAAATTGAAGTTAATACTAAATTGTTTGATTTCAACACACTGACAATGAACTACAATAAAACAAGATATCTTCCTTTCACATCATACAAAAACGCTCGACCTGAGCTTGGCCAATCACAATTGGGGACATTTTCATTACAGTTGGTATAAACAAATTGGATTTTTAGGAATTTTAATTGATCTACATTTTAAATGGGACCAACAAACTGAAAACATAATGAATAAAACTAAAGAACTTTTATGGCGAGTCATATTCTCGACACCCAACAACTGAAAATATTATACTTTTCGTTGATTCAGTCCCAAATCAGATATGAAATCTTAGGATGGAGGGGTGTGTACAATGAACACCTGAATAAATCGGAAATAATTCTGAATGCTCTCAATGAATTAGGTATCTAAAAGGAGGTTACCTTGGTTTTCAACCCGGACATGAGTCTCACAAGGGCAACAAGAAGGCTAATGCTCTAGTCTCTGGAGGAGCATCTAAGGCCAAGCTTGGTCCAGAACCCTTCTGCGAGTTAGAGAAAGCATGTATAAGACATCTATCAATTCATGGATGCAATTCGAATCGAAAAATTGGTGGAACAAGCTCACAGAAATGGGACAGGTGAAACATTTCATGGGGACAGACCTGCTGAAACACAAGCGCAGGGTTGTAAGAGTAATGGTCTACCAAAGGGGCATATCCAGCTCAAAAAACACAAGCAATTTGGGTCTCTCAGAAGACACCGCCCTACATGTGCTCTGTGAATGCAAAGCGTTAGCGATGCTGAGACACACGAGATGCAGATTCTACTAGCTACATGAAGGGGTAAAGGGGTCAGTGTCAAGGCTGAATATTCTCATCAAGCTAGGCTCTAACAGCCAAGGAGCATCACAATGGATCTGAAAAGGTCGCAGTGAATCAGGTCATGGGCTAGCTCCCCCAACAATCTAATCTACATGACATTTCTGATAGGTAAACTTCGATGCTCATGCCATATGGGCTTTATAAAAGGTATAAAAAATATGTTTTCGTTTGACATGAAAGACGGGCTAATTTTATCGTTTCCATACAGTTTTTTTTCATCTTATGGAAAAATATTCAAAATAATCTCAAAATATATCAATGGTATGTATTTCCTTATGCCAGTGAAAGAAGAACATAGCCGTGGTGATATTGCAAAAGTGGTCAACTTTGTTACAGAAATGAAGGTCGTTTGTACGATGCTACTGCCATTCTTGCATTTCTTTGAATGATTTTCTCAGTTACTTTTTATGAATGGAGTAAATTTACAACCATCAGACTGAATTGAGAAGAATAAAAAAAGAGACGACCACCCTGATGGTACGTCTGAATTGCAAGGAATAGACATCTCTCTTAATTCCCCCATCACTTCTTGAAATATTCGATTTATACCTGTTCGATTTCAGTTCTATGGTGAACTCATTAAGATAAAAACGTGACTTTTGAGCAATTCCACTTCTGTCATTATCATCATTATCCATAACCATATACCACATCCTCATGCACATGCAATTCTTCGATTTGAGAATTAAATGTTGCATAATTCTAGGATTCGCATGACTTCATCTGCAATTTGTAATAATTATTTTTCAATGTTGAGATCGTATCTACATCCTCCATTCGGTCTTTCAGATGTGTTTGTGAGTGTAACGATTAAAGCTTCTAAGATACTTTGGGAACAATTCGATAATGAGAATTTTAAATAATTTGTAGAAATAATTCTCAGTTACGAATATAAGCACAACATAAATATATGATCAAATAAATGATAATAATGATCTCCTAAAATATGTTAGACTCAATGTAAGCTAATTCAAGCTTATAGAGAGCTTGAGGCAAGATCTTTGGTAAGTACTGAAACTACACCTTTGCCAGTTGCTATACAGGAAATATAAGTTGATTTTAAAAATGATTCGATTGTAATTCAGATTCAACCAAATTTAAATCAGAAAAATCAGTGAGGTGAAAAGTAACCATTTATCAGGTCTGCAATTTGATCATTATAACCATCGGACGACTACAAATAATTCATCAACATAGACCTTTAACCAAAAACAAGATGCAGAAATAACAATACCTCATTTGAATGAAAAAATAATTACAGAAAATCTTTGCGGTGGTGTATTTTTGAATTTAAAGTCGATAGTATCACTTCTTTTTGACAAAAAAATCTATCCCGCCTGTAATGATGAAGGTTTTTTGAACGATCAATGGTATACAGGGCGTTCTAACTAAAACTTGACCCTCCTTTTGAGTCAGAAACGGACGTATAATCAAAAATTTCGAAAAAGCGTCAATTTTTGAGTGGTATTCGGACTTCCATTGTATTTATTATCAACTCTATTGAAACCTGTTGCTATAAAAAAACAACAATTCAAACAAAGCATTCCGATCCAAATAAAGAGAATGAAATGGGTTTTTTGTTAAAAAATTAAATTAATGGTTCGATTGATCAAAGAAAATAATTGAAGAAATATTGGGATATTGAAAATGAAATAGCAAAGTCAAAATAAAAAAATGGAAGAATGATAAAAAAAATGAAGGATAATAATATCGTCTTTGGGTGATGACTGATATACGATTGCGGGTACCAGCGATCGAAACGTCGGCGTCGTGAGTACAGTCAACTTGAAACCTGGTTTCAACATTTGCTCTTTTTACTTTTCATTTCTTTTGTTTAAATTTTTTGTCTTTGCTCTTCCATATTTTCATTTTTTGTCACAATATTATTTTCTTTGATCAATGAAACATTTAATTTCATTCTTTGACCAAAAAATCTATTTCAACCTTTCTGTACCCTTTACCAAACTATAGGGTTTTCGTAAAATCTACCTAGGACGATATTTTATAAGGTAACCGACAGCTTCATGTTTCCTGCAACGATATTTATCAGAATTCTAAAATTTCGCTTATATTTTTCAGAACCTACCTTGCTCTGACATTATGGCATTATGGCATTAGCCAGAGGAGTGGTTGTTTTTGTCATCATTCACTGTGTGGGTATGGTTGAAGCTGGCGGATTGTTGGCGGATTATTTCCAATCAAAACAATTTACCAAATTTTCTAGACATATCTGTACAACCAGTAATATTTTACATAACAGAAAATGCAATTATCTGTTCTCACTGGGAACGTGCATTCCATAACATGTCTCATGTGGGCTACTAATGACAAAAATATGAGACAGAAATCTTCCACTCAATACAATATTGAATCTCTTCGTGACCTGCATATGTCGTAAAAGTTATTTTAGGAATTATGATTGCTAAATGATTTTTAATGACAACCTGAAATATCATTGTTTGCGGCTATGTTTGAGGTGTCCTGGAAAATGTTTTTTACATTTGGAATCAATCTTTTGAATTTTCATGACGGATTTTTTATAGCTCATTGAAGATCGTGATGTGATGACGCACTGAGAAGACAACTTGCAGCTGTTATGTGATCTTACAGTTTTTTCAATGAAGATTTCTGGTGGAAGGTAGTTTCATAGGTTCCAATGGTTTTTCCAAGTGCATCTGGAGCAATCGTAAAATCTAGGTGAGTGGTATAAGCAAGTTTGTAGGGATCGAATATCATGTTGACACTCCTTTGGTTCAACTGATAGACTGAAAAAATGCATATGCTCATGTGTATGATTTTTAGTTTGATTATTTTTTTCACTTGTCAAAATGTGACGTTTTCGGCATTTCAACCAATAGTAGCGAGTTATTCTATGGTTATTCTGGCCAATCATTCGGTATCATACTGATAAAACTGCCTGGTCCTTGATAAAACGTTGTTTACCTTTGAACTGTCAAAACTATAAGGTTTACCGCGTCGATTCTATTAAACTGGCTCATATTTATATAAATTATCATGAATGAAGAGTTACCTTATTATTAATAATCATTTACTTTTCACTTAACTCTCAAACACGTAAATAGCTCATAACCCCAACTTTATGACAGATATGTCGAACGACCGATTCAAATATTTAAGGTTTCCTGAACTCAAATGAGGCAGGCGTACAATTAGTTCTTATTAAATACAATTCATTTTTTGTGGTATGAGAAGAAACTGTTTTATGAAGATTTTGATACAACGACATAACGATTGATTTTATGTTCCTTCTTGCGCGATTTTCATCTCATTGGAAATTTTCAATTATCAACCTTGTACAATGAGAGGTGTGACGCCATCTCTTGGTATCATCAGCAAGCATTATCATATTCACTGCGTAAGCATCATATCTCTTCTGGATCATAGAAGGCATACATCGTTGTTTGACATTTCAAATTTGTAAAATTTTCACCTATTCTCCTTTTCTTCTTATGTGAATGAAATACTGATCAATTGTTTTTCCTTCTATTTGTTCAAAAAATAATCTCTCCAAATACAACTCGTTCTTCGAATTTAATAAGATAAATTTTCATTTTCGAAACACTCAAACTTTTTTATTTTGAGGCAAAAACATTGAAACAAACCGAATTAGATAAATCGGTTTGTTTTCATACTTTTGCCAAATAAAAAAGTTTTTGTGGAAAATGAAAATTTATCTATTAACTAGGACTCGTGGTATTACCTTTGAGAATTTATATCGGAATCATATGTAACAATTATTCAGATTATTTCCGAGAGAATTGCAAAAGCGAACATGAAGATCAATATTACTAAGTTTTGAAAATAGAAGCGGATTTAGTTTCCGAAACGTTTACAGAGATGAGTATATTTTTATGAATATCAGTTCTTTGTATGTTATTTAAGAAGGTAGATAAATATTGACATTCATTTTTTGAGTTTTCATTCAGTTGAACACGAAAAAGCTTTGAATATCTGTTTATAGCACAAATTATTGTTATATTCGCCCCGATACGTTACTGCAATATTACGAAAAAGCAAACATTGACTGACTATTTTTTCAATTACGTATTATATTATTGTCAAATGCAGAGGTTGAATTCGGAAAACATGTGAAAAATATTATATATATATATATATATATATATATATATATATATATATATATATATATGTATATATATATATATATATGTATATATATATATATATATATATATATATATATAGAGAGAGAGAGAGAGAGAGAGAGAGAGAGAGAGAGAGAAGACGAGGAATAGATAAATCGAAATTAGCATATTATCAACAAATTGTACACACACACACTTACATTCTTATGACAGAACAAAATGGAACAAAAAAAAGCAAGGTCTATTAATAAACAGAAATGAGGAGATTGCTACTTGCTCATTGATTATAGGTCAATGTTGGAGTGGGAAGATTCAGCTCAAGGTAGATTCTCCCAATAAATGCAGGTGTTCCACAGTGTTCAGTTCTGGCGCCCACTTTGTTTCTAATTCATATCAATGATTTGCTCGAGAAAACATCTTGTTCAGTACATAGTTTTGCGGACGACAGTACTCTTCATACTAGTTTCTCTTCCAGAGTCCCCATACCGACACTAGAAACAAACATTCTAAGAAACATTCATGTCCATAAAATCAAAGATGACTTAATAAAAATAATAGAATGGGGTAAAATGATCTTGGTAGAATTTAATGCTAGGAAAACCCAGGCATGTCACTTCTGAAGGAAAGCCGATCTATCGTTATCTAGTATTCAGATGTCAGGAGTAACTATTCCTACAAAGTCAAGT
Source organism: Zygogramma bicolorata (assembly GCA_032362365.1). Taxonomy (NCBI): domain Eukaryota; kingdom Metazoa; phylum Arthropoda; class Insecta; order Coleoptera; family Chrysomelidae; genus Zygogramma; species Zygogramma bicolorata. Next base: position 244,961 of record JAVJAQ010003728.1, read on the forward strand.
AACTCGATGTTAGGAATTACGATCAGTAATAATCTCTCATGGGAAAAACATGTGAGTTCGATCGCTGTAGGTGCTTCCCAGAAACTTGGATATCTGTTCGTGCGAAGGAATACTTCACTTCTCATCAGCTTCTAATGATCTACAAGGCTCGGATACGACCCGTCTTGGAATAAAGTTCTCATATATGGAGTTCTGCACCAAAAGACTTGTCTCTCACGGTCGATGCTCTTCCGAATTGTTATCAATCGTTCCACCCTTCCCAAGTAACACACGGGGAGCTCTTATTTCGCCTAAAGCTTTATAAACGATATATTCTTGCAACTTATCAAGCTAAATGACTACATTGATGCTTTATTCGACACTAAATTGCTAATAAAGATATTTGGTGGAATGAAATTGCTGATTAAACGTTCTTAGCGCTTAAATATAACTATGCTTTATTAAAGCATCTTATATATCTTGTTCATTACTTTATAAAAGGTTCAGTGAGATGCATTGCACAGAAACAAATTATGCACCTTCATAAGTGTTGTTTAAGCTTTCATATAACCATCACGCAACTGTTTCACAACATCGGTAATTCTCTATAGAGGCTATAAAATATTGAGTTTTAACTACTTTATAAGCAAAATCCACACAGAAACGAATTATGCACCTTGATAAGTGTTGTTTAAGCATTCATATAACCATTACCCAACTGTTTCACAATATCGGTAATTCTCTATAGAGGCTATATTGAGTTTTAACTACTTTGAAAGCAAAATTTCACAGCTTTTTGCAATTTTAAGCCCAATACCATCCAAGCCAGACCTTATATAGTAAGCGTATTAAGGTTTTATGCTTATGAATGAGGCATACAGCATTAATACAACCAAAGTTATATTTTGAAGCTATATAAAGGCAGGAGCCTTCTGCCTCAAAAAAACTGTTTTGTGGTTGAAGGACTCTAAACGTCAGAGTTCCATAACCTCTCTAAAATTGTACTACTAAATTTGTTCATATTAATATCCATTGTGCAAATTGTGTTACTCTAAATATGGATACGAACTGGAAGAAAGTGAAGCGAAGTGGGAATTTCAGAAGGAAAGTTAATTTGAAACTGTTGCTCTATCTGATGGCCAGGCAACTGGGCTAACATCAAACAACTCCTGCCAAATAGCTACTTATACAGCAACGAAAGAGTCGCAGAGATAGAGAGAGGAGAGAGCTTCTATTTGTCGAATTAATTAACGTTCGAATGGCGACTCGGACGGCGAATATGCGAATCAGTCGATCTAATAATTTTAACTACAGCTTTCTTCTACATAGGAATAGGCAAGCGCCAAAAATATGTGTAAAAATGTGGTGGCGAAGTGAATTCGATTTGAGATGCCAGAAAGGCCCGTTGGAGGTCAGTCATTTGTACCCTTTTCAAAGATTGCTGTTTTGATACTTTATCCTCGTTTTATAACTGAGGTTAATCGAGAAATGTCTAGGTAACACTTCGATACAGCCGAAATCACTTTAATACAGCCGGAACGCTGTTTAAAAGCTTTTGTGTACACCTGTGAATTCATTCAGGCCACCATGTTGAATACTCAAAAAAAATCGTGATAGAGCGGCCATTGTTACCATTTCAAATGTTTGGGGTGTATTTGATAACTTTTTCTGAATAAAAAAAGATATTTTGTTGAAACATCACTCATGAGGCATTGTAATAGCGTAAGTGCATCATTTCAAGCCCATTTTATGAAAAAAATAATAATAATTTTTTGAAATTATTATTTTTCAATTAAGGAAATGTAGATATTTTGAAAGCGCGTTGAATTATTTCGAAGTAGAAGAGCATGTTTCAATAGAAAAATTTTCTTCCCATGGTAAATTTGGTTCAACATGGACGGCAGCAAGTACATAATACTTAGTTAGCAAATAACTTCCAGTCAGTTTTATATGTACGCCATAACAATATCATTCCCGATCGTTTGATAATTCAATCTCTCTTCACAACACATCTAACAACACCATAATAGCGCAAAAAGTATTCATAAATGTAATTGTTGGAAACTATCATCCAGTAATTTTCATCCGTCACAAAAATGTCTAACTCTTCAAATGTTTATATAGCCTTTCAAACTAAAATATACCTCTGTTTTCAATCAACTGAAAAGATACTATATTGAGTCAATTGCGAACACCAATACGGTTGCTTCACAACTGCAACTCCTAACCCATTCATAAAACAACTTTATAAATGCTTACTAACAGGCGGTATACGGCAGCTGCTAAGAAGTTTTGTAATGTGATTTATAAGAACTGATAGAACAAAGCGGAGAGGTTTTCATATTACTACATAAGCATCAATATACCCCTTACAAATCTTGTAGAGGCTGTATAACTTGTGCCTATTTTGGATGTATAGATACTTCTTTGATGCTGAAACAGTGTTGTCAACTCTAATTTATACAGTATTAAGTTATATTAGATTGCTGTATAACTATTGTTAGAGTTTTTAAAAAGTAATTTGTGCTACTTGGGTTGGCAATATCTACAGGAAAGACTCGACGAGTACAGAATTCTCACCTCTTTGTTATGAATTTGAAAACCTGTCGAACCTCTCTTGCTCAGGGATCTTTTTTCAATAGAACAGCTGAACTTTGGAACTCCTTGCCAAAAGAGGTTTTTCCTGAGGCTTACAAACCCCAGAAATTCAAAGTGAATGTTAATTCGTATTCCCTGTCCCTTGATTCATGCGGTGTCCTTTGAACATTGCAGGGCTTTCCTTTCGTGTGAATCTGAATATAAAAAAAATCTTCACTAAATAGTTCATGTTCATTCTTTATGAAAGTTGTTATTTCATTTGCATTGAGTTGAAGAAAGGGCCAAAAATCCTACCCTTTCGTTCCTCAATACTAAAAATTTCGTGACCAAAAACGAATTGAATTCTGAATAAAATAATTGCAATTTTTCAGAATGAGCACACCATTTCCTCGAATTAAGATTTCTGGAATAGTCCCCAGTAGGTATAATAGTGTGCGTGAATTTTGTGGAAATTATGACTTCCTAGTGTATGATTCTCAGGCATTATAAATTCCTTACCATGCCCCGAATTCTATTGATAAAAGTTTACCTCATTCTTGGAAGGGCGAAGATCCGTAATCTGTATACCTGCACATTTGAACACTTTCACAAGCACAGACAAGATTGGTAATGGTAATTCAGTTGGGTTTTCAGTGCAATGAGGTGTGTGCGTGTGTGTTTGATTTTCTTGTTTTCTGTGTTATTTTTCATTCGGAGGATGCTCAATGTGACAGATTGATCAATAAGGTATGCGATTTATATCATATCTTTCAGTTGTTAAATCCATATACCGAAAAATATGTAAAAATATATGAAGCTGGATTCATATAAGGTCAACTTGTATTTAATTTAACTCAGCAACTCAAGAAGTTCGATGTTCGAAATCAAATGGAAGCATTCATGCATTATATTTAGCAACTTATCAACTTTTTTTCCGCTAATGCTTCAAAAATGCGTCAGTTGGCGAAATCAGTCGAATATATATTCGCTATTCATGTTTGGGAGTTGTTGCATGAATGCCTTTTTTCAATATAACTTTCTAAGATAAGTTTATATTGAATTAATTAATTTAATGTAATTTTATACAAGTTGAGATGGCTTGCATGAATTCACCTTAAATCTTCCCATTCATGTCAACACTGTCCTAGAATTCCATATATGGCATCATCCTAACCTAACCTAGAAGTCATTCGCCTATGGGTGGGAGGGTGGTCAGTTTTCAATGTGGAAACATCAAGTCGGTTTGATATCCCTCAACAGAATCTATGAACAGCTTTTTGCGTTCTACTTGAATCTTGAGATGTGTTGATAATGAATTTTACAAAAAATGACTTACAAAAATGAAGCTCCATTTTGAGGCATCCACGCCCAACGTGCCAAAATAAGGACCTAACTGATTTTCCCATTGGCAGTCATTGTCTATTATGATTTTTTCAAGTGGTCATAGGGTGTGTTCGGGTTCACAACAAAAACAGTACAGAAACGATTCGAAATAGTTGTACTGTTGAGACGTGAAGGGTTTATCTCGAATATATCTACAATAATTGGGTGGGTGAAGGGTGAATATTTTGAACCGTACTGAATAAGTTTTTAGCGCGAACTCGAATACGGCTATAGTGTTTAAGATGAGTTTTATCAGATCTACGCCCTAAGTATGTCGATTTCACGATAACTTGTGGAATGTGAATGGACAACCATTCATTTTGTGTCTTGTTCGTTAATCGTACGACGGATATTGTAAAAATGCTATTATAGTATTTATAGAGGAGGGTATGCTTTTTTGGGCCATCTGCTCCTGTCCATAAGATTTTGCAAAATTTTAGGTCATTTAAAAAGGAACATTTCAGCTTCCAAACCATACCGGAAAATCTTCAAATAAGCTCTTCTTCAGCAATTTTTTTTAAGGCAATACATTACTAAAATAGAGATTTTGGCAACGCCGCTTATGTGCGTATTCTGAGGTCTTTGGTTGTAATGTAATACATAGCTAGAGACCATATAGAGAAACTTCTGTGTTTTAGAGATATCGGATTCTGTTTATTGCAGAATCGATGAAATCTCTAGAGTTATAGAAGCGTTTCAAAGTAGGCGAGGTCACAGATTGATAATTAATCTATGGCGAGGTTTCAAACATATCAAAAGATCTTGTGGTGTTGATAGCACTGTTATACTAAAAGCGGGCGCAATCAAACGATATTGGTATAGGTATAAATGAAGATCGGTGTTAGTATAATCAGCTAACAGAAATGATTACTGTTGCGATTTTTCACTGTCACCAGTAACTCCACTCTTTTTGATTTTTAAGTTTTTGATATCAATGATGGTGTGGGTGATCAATAACTGGGCAGCAAGAAAGAGCACAATAAGTTTAAAAGTTCTTGCTACTTTTATAGCATAGTGATGAAAAACAACAAAATAATAATTACAATTTTTTTACAAAATTGGGCAATATGTTATTCATTCGCCTACTTCATTGATCTTATGGAAATAATAAATCACGAAAAATATCATTTCAGGTGCAGCTCGTGATCGATCAATAGAAATTATCCAGCACAAATGGGGTGACCACCTGTGATCTGGTTTTGGATTATTTACTCTCCAATAGAACAAGGTAAGTGAGAGAGGATGATTTGATATGACATATACAATAATCAACCAAAACTTTTTTGACTTCTCTTGTCCGAAACGAATGGAAAAAAGCAACTATCATAAGAAAAAGTTCCTCAAAACTCCACCCACCCTATAGTAACGATTGAATTTCTAAGCAACCTTAATGTTTGGTCCTGTTTGGAAAGGAGATATTGGATTATGGTCAAAATTCCTGAAAGTGTTATTTTTTTTTCGTGTATATATTATTCGATTAGAGTAGTTTCGATGATTGAATAAAAAGTTGTTCATATTTGGGCATATCATATTCATCTCGGGCTCTATCTGTTACTAACAGGAAGTTGAATAATGTAGGCGATCATTTTGAACAAATGTGTATTGCAGGAATGATCCACTTTTTCCATTTGAATAGCAGATGGATTCAATCTATGCTGTCATGTATTGGTCCAGTGATTATAGAAGATACCCACCACATCAAGTATATAATTCGATATTGTATTGACTTGGATCAGTCTTTCGTCGTTTTACCTTCATTTGATTTTCATAGTGATTTTGGAGGAATAGTGGCTGTTAGGTCGAAGTATCGTAATTTGTATTCAGAACTCTGTATTTATAATCTTTAAAAAAAGTTCAGTTGAAGATATTCGTTATTGTGCTTGTGTTATTGTGTTGTTACCAACCTAAAATGCATTATGAACGACAACGTAAAAAAAACTCAATGAATATTCTAGTGTTTTCATTGAGATTTATCAATTCTAAGCAAACAGTATTAATACAATCGAAGAAGATTTTATTTTGTTATTCACATCTGGCGAAAGAGTTCGTTATATAACAGCCGATTAATTGTTTGATTGGCAAATCAATATAGGGACACATATGTCACTTGAGGAGAACGACTTTGATAGAATATATCAAAGCTCAAGATGAATATATATGGACGTAACGTTGTTTGGTTTTTGTTACGCAGCCATCGATAAGAGAACCGCTCTCAGTGGTTCTGTAGACACGTATAAATAGTTTTACTAATCTGATACAATACCATTTTCTTCCATTCGGAAGGATCCAGCTCAAACGACATCAAAGTAGAACTAGAATCCATCTTGGGGGTTTCTCCTCCTTAATTAACAACGTTGTCTAATGCAACAACTCCTAGGTTATCGAAAAAGGAAATAGAATATAGAAGGAAGTGGAGGTATTCGAAATTAGTTGTTGAAATGCAAAGGACATTGGCTGAGTAAAATCAACCAACTATAAACACTCGCTTTGAGTTAAATCCTGTTCACATAAAATATGGAAGGACAGAAAATTTCAGTGCCGCCTAGTGCTTCTATGAGATAATTTTTCAGTATGATTTTGAATTGTGACGGGCAGAGTTTTTCGACTGTCTGGTAGATAACTATTCGTTTCGACTATATGTATTTGCATTTCATGCATTACTTGTTTGGTGATGGTGTTCCTTATTTCATGTACTTCAATTGAAACTTTCTGTAAAATGAAGTTGGTGAGGCCCAATTTCAAAAATAGAGGTTTGCAATGGTCTCTTCACCATGTGTTTCTGAGATGTCTCTTTTTGCAGAGCACAAACTTGCAAGGCAGCAGATGAGTTACCCCAAATGATAATACCATAGTTTTTAAGTGAACCCCTTCAGCTGATCGTCGTGATTTGATCAGGTTGTTGTATTGTCTATGCTGATACCCAGAAGTTCATCATATCTACCACTGACTCAGAATTATTACCAGTTGAAGAATGTAGTTTTTGAATTGAATTCAAAATTAGACCATTCTCAACAAAAAAAAAACAGTCAGAGCTTTTTCATCAGCCTCATTGGACACTCTGAAAATTTCTGATATATCTGTGACAGTCAAAATTATCAAGAAACACAAATACAAAATTAGCCGAGATTGATACATCTGATTGAAAGCTTTAGTGTGAAAATGAAACTCTTTCATTAGAGGTCCATAATACAAATACCGAACTGTCTGCTACACCCCCGTTCTTTTTGCCAACAATATTAACATTTTCAGGAAAATAAATGATCAATTGATCTTTATCTTGAAAGTGACAATATTTTTATCGAAACAAGTGCCCAGTGCAATTGTTTTGAGTTGTTGTCTGGGGGTAATTTACTTTTCTCAAAAAAATCAGCTCGGGTGAGTCGTAAGTGTTTAAAACATTGATGAGATTCATAAGATCAATTATTTGAACCACCTAAATTTATCGTTACAATTCATACTCTGGGTGGATATTGCCAATATTTTTTTTGAGCTAACTTCACACACCTCAATTTTTTCCCGTTCTTTCATACCTCGTTTCATTCAAGCAGAAGACCGGGGTTCAAATACCCGCCAGGCCACTGTGCTTGGTAATCACACGTTAAAAGGTAAGGCCTCGTTAATCCATTGCTGAAGTTTCGACTTCTGAGGGTTGACGTTCGTCAGCTGGTCAACGGAACGAACAATTTTAGAACAAAACAATTTTTAGAACAGCAATCCTCTAATCAGACTTGATATCGATAGTACCTACATGTTTACAATAACAACGGAAATGAGGTACCTCAGCTGATCAATCAAACAATTAGCGATTTCTATGAATCCTTGAATATTTGCTTTAGATAATATATGACAATGTTGATCGGATGATTATATTTAACAGAATAAGGATAAGATAAGAAAATCATTATAAAGGTGCCTCAAAATCCTTGATTCATAGATGACGTGATACAAATAACAGAAATGATAGATGGACTTTTTCGCAAACACTTTTGTTCTGTTCACGGTGTCGCACTTATACTATATTACGTAACGAGGAAGATAAGTAGCTTATTACGCACGAGCGAAAATTGTGAGCACGAGGCATGAGCTGAGTGCAGAAATTCGCGAGTGCACGTAATTGGCCTTATCCTCGAGTTGCGAACTGTAGTTTTTTCACTTCCACCATACTTGTGCGGTAATTTCTGCTGTTGTAGCAAAAATTTCCTCGTTATCCCTCATTTTCAACGAGTCACTGGATGACAGCAAGTAGGTAAAGTAATTGCTTGCTTCATGGATATAACTAGATACAGAACCAATCCACAAACTTTCAAACAATAAATTTCCAAAAAATATTACTTCTGATTCAATTTGACAAAGATTTCAAACAGAAATTTGCTGGATTTGGTATTTGGGTCATTGAACGTAGTCATCAAATCGAATATGTCAGGTCAAATGTTACATATCCCATCATCTTCATAAAACAATTCGGCCGCCAGTAATTTAGAATGCATGTGTTTTCTGAATGAGCCATTAACTAACAGCTATCAAATACGTAATGAACAGTTTGAATAATTAGGAGTAGAGAAAATTATCTAGCAATATATTTAATATATTTGGAATATTTTCCAGTGCAACTTTGCATTCATGTCAAGATGATCTTATGTTATACTGATGTGGATATCGTAAACAATAGACGATTCTTTTCGTGGAATATTATTTTTTAATTACTGTCACTGTAAGCTTCCCTATCTCGTCGCCGTTAGGGGGTATACAAATAGAAAGGGAGGCTTGTGATAGTTCGTTTGGTAGGTCATTGATTTCTCTATCCAACATTGGTAATTGGACTTACTGATCCCGATTTATAAGAAATTGAATCAATTTAGTTCATCAATGGTTTTCCTCGGCTTGAGTCTTAAGGAAAACTCGAACTAATTTTAATTTTCGTCAAAGATTGACGTTGTTATCATGAAAATTGATTGAAGGGTTATGAAATGAATTCAGGCGATTTTCCATCGAAATAACGATTTTTTAATAGAAAATTCACAATAAAATAGAACTGTAGTTGACAACGATCCTATCGAGTGGTATTGGATCAGACTCCCATTGTCTAGTTTAAATAATTATCTCTATGAAAACTATTTTTTGATCGCTGATATCCGCAATGTTTTCAGAATTGGACGGTCGAATTTGTTGGACCATGAAGCTGAAGACGAATGATTTGTTCGCTATCTACTAACATGAGTCAGAAAAAGGAATATCGTTTTAAAAACAATTTTTGTCTGTTCAGAAGTTGTCATCTAAAGTAAATTGGTATTTTCAATTTTCTTCTTTTGAATATGTTAACCTTGTTAGTGCAAACAATATTAGTTTGGTGTTGGAGTAATTGATCTCTATAAAAATGACAAATTTCACACGTTTCCAGTTGTTACTTCATTCAAATATACCTTGGCTGGAGGATTCAGAATTATGAATCAACAGCAGAAGACAGGTAATGCGTACTTCTGCTGGTTTTGTAGGTTCTATCTAGAACTATTATGTATAGTTGACAGAAACAGTTTGAAAGAAGAATTGACTATTTGTTATATACGATTTGTTGAAGGAATCTTACTCAGGACCCCTGAGTGTCACATATGGAAGTGGCTCAACATGATCATATTGAGTTGCTGTAGAGGAGTAAACGGAGAACCAATTGAGATGGTAAAGATTTCACATAATCTCTCGGAGTCGTATAAACTGCCATTTTGAACAGATCATCACGAACAGATTATTTGCCATTTATAAATGTTGATAAATTGTTGTCAGATGATTGATCGATCGTTGATTGATACACGCCTCTCTCTCAAAGCGTATTGTTCATGGACCGTCATGACGGACAGACATCTGGTCCACCCATTTTTGATTATTGCAAAAATTTTGAACTTTCCACATTTTCATTTCAGATACGTATGAGTCGCATTGTGTTTAATATGAATGGAGAATATACAATCAATAATTTTTTTTTAATTAAATAGAATATTTCATTTCTCACTGTATCCAACTAACATTATCGAAGTGAATGCGAGTAATTCTAAATCAAAGAATAATCGTAACATATCGTGAACGAATCATTTACGAAGAGAATAGATAGATATCACCCATTTTTTAATGATTGCAAAAATTTTGAACTTTACACATCCTTATTAGTCGTATTGTGTTTGATATGAATGGATAATGTACAATCAAGTCATTGTTTTAATCACTTCAAGATGTCTGATAATCAAATCGAGTGTTTTTCGAAAATGTATTCATCTACGTTATCTGCAGGCGAACCCTCTGAGGCAAAGAGATCTAAATCGGTGGAGGTTTCAAGCACTAGACGGTTATGAACATCTAGAAATATCTCTTTCATTGATGAATTTCACATCGGACATCCAACCTTGACGCAGGCAATCTAAGAACGTATCTCTCCAGAGCCTTCAACAGAGTTCTGAAACGACTGTTCATGAAAATCTTTCTCTGATAGAGTTCTACAAGTCAAAATGAAAAAAATTGTTCGTTCCGTTAACCAGCTGACGAACGTCAACCCTCAGAAGTCGAAACTTGTGCGAGCAATGGATCAACGAGGCCTTACCTTTTAACGTGCGATCACCCAGCACGGTGGCCCGGCGAGGATTCGAACCCTGGCCTTCCGCTTGGAAAAACCAGGTATCAACTGAACATGTCTGGTTTGAAGTTTCTCAGGGCGCAGTATCAGGGCATAATCTATTCATCCTGAAATATTATACATCATATTATAAGGAAAATACGAAGGAAGATATTTGGGAATCCCCCTTTCCTTTCACGCTTCAGTGTGATATTAACAATATCTAAAGATGGATTAATGACTGGATACAACTTACCTTAGTGAGTTTCATCGAAAATGAAGAGATACCTTCGATCTAGTTTTTCGAACATCATCTTAGATTTTTGGGGCAAAATATACTGTACTGCATTTTGGGCTTTCTCCGATATATGTGGAGGAGTCAATGGTTATTTTTCTATATCGCTGATATAAAACATTTTAATCATATAATTATTGATTATCGAAGTTTAGCTGTATTCTATGAAAATTTAATACCCACTATTTTGACAAACGTCAATTGCACAGCATGATCGATGAAAAATCTGTATTATAATGGATTTCATTATGATCATATGTTCTCATATATCAGAGTATATAGTGTACATTAACAGTTTTAGATATAATACTATTTTATTATAAAATTGACGTTCAATAAAGAATTGATGTTCACGTGTGATACATCGTTGTGGACTCTTCTCTTTTTCACTTCCTCAAGTTGTAAGTGCTCATAATTTCACACCGGTTGTATTGTTTCGTCTCAAAATTGTATAATAAACATTTCCGAAAGCTTGACTAAATGACAAAGAGTTTTCTTGAAGCTCTGCCCAATATCACATATTGACTGCATCCTCAAGATCATTCCTGACTGACAATGAGTCAGTCAGGACTACCCTCCCACTCTTTCATATATATATATATATATATATATATATATATATAGAAATCGATGTTTTCACGGATCTTCGATATGCTAGATGATTTTTTCTGGGTTTTTATCCGTCAGGTATCTTCTGATTTGTTCGACGTTTCGAATTCCATTTTGAATTCATTCTCTTCATTCTCAAGAACTGTCAGACGAATATCTGTCCATACCGTCCTGGTCAATCACTCCCCTTACGAAGTAACCAAGCAAGAGTAAGCAAAGACTTCAATTGTCTGTTCTCCATGGAAACTGGTATTTATAATGATTCTCCTCAGTTATTTTCCGACTAGGTCCGATATTAAGGTTGTATCCTGCCCATCAAGGTATTATGTAGAAATTGATGTTTTCACGGATCTTCGATATGCTAGATGAATTTTTCTGGGTATTTATCCGTTAGGTATCATCTGATTTGTTCTACGTTTCGAATTCCATTTTGAATTCATTCTCAAGAACTGTGAGACGAATATCTGTCCATACCATCCTGGTCAATCACTCCCCTCACGAAGTAACCAAGCAAGAGTAAGCAAAGACTTCAATTGTCTGTTCTCCATGGAAACTGGTATTTATAATGATTCTCCTCAGTTATTATCTGACTAGGTCCGATATAAAGGTTGTATCCTGCCCATCCAGGTATTATGTAGAAATTGATGTTTTCACGGATCTTCGATATGCTAGATGAATTTTTCTGGGTATTTATCCGTTAGGTATCTTCTGATTTGTTCGACGTTTCGAATTCCATTTTGAATTCATTCTCAAGAACTGTGAGACGAATATCTGTCCATACCGTCCTGGTCAATCATATATATATGTATATATATATAAGTCGAGTTCAGAGGTCGAAACTCTAGACATCACCTAGAAGATGGCAAATGAGACTTTGCCGAATCGTCGTGAAAATAATCCTTCAGAGGATCAAAACCACACAACACGGAATGGACCCCGAGGAACAGTTCATCATAGTTTGTCCGTGAGAATCTTTATGCTAACATATATACATATACGTATATATATATATATATATATATATATATATATATTTTTGCCAGATTTCACTCAGTTATCTCATATGGAATAGCGGTGTGGGGAGTCTGTGCTGACTATCAAAGAGTCTTCATTTCACAAAAACTAGCAATTCGAAATATATTAGGAGTCAGTAGGAGAACTAGTTGCAGGGAACATTTTAGACAACTGAAAATTTTAACAGTTCCATGCACATATATACTAGAGGTACTAGTCTACATTAGAGGAGATCTAAAAAATTTAGCAAAACTAAGTAAAAATTATTGCACTTGGAATGCCTCGGTGCTGGAAGTACCAAGACACAGAAAGGCTAAAAATGAACAGTGTCCAAAGCTCATGGGAATAAAACTCTTCAACCATCTTCCCCAATACATTGAAGACCTCTCTATTGACCAATTTGAGAGAACAGTTAAGGAACTTCTTTTGGAACAGACTTTCTACAGCGTAGATGAATTACTAAACTTTGTATTTTACAACAGACAAAATTGTATCTACTCAAACTGTTTATTTTTTTGTACCTTAGTGTTATTAAAAAAAAAAGATAAATTGTATTTGCCAGATGCTTCAATGTTATATTTTACAGTTATACTATATTTTAGTAATTTGTATTCTACTTTTATTTTACTTTATATTATACTTCTGTGATTACTTATATACTTACCTACTTTGACATTATCATACTCACTTTGACTCTGAAAACCAAGGGGTATATAGCATACGACCGAGACACTATTTGAAGACTGGCAGAAGCAGTAACATTCTTGAAAATGACAACTGGGATGTTGGCGAAACATCGAAACTCAATACCGACAAACCAACGGATAAATTCCCAGAATAACAATTTCGCATATACATATATATGTATATTGCATCAATGAACTCATTAAGTGGGTAATTGATCCAGGAAACTCGAAGCATTATGAAAAACTGCAAAACAAAGGTCACTCTGTTTGTTCGAATCCTATCTAGATCCCCACAAAAATTATCATTGCGTATTCGGAATGAAACAATGGTTCTAACAACAAAGATTGTGATCATCGAAATTGAGAGACTTTCGAAGAAAATAGCACAAGGTTGCATAATTTTATTTATCTATTTACTGATAGGTTTCCTTATCAGCCACTCCACTTTGTGTTCTACGTTCACAAAAAAAATGTCTTTCATTCGTTCCGAAATACTCGTGGAATAAAAAACTCACACTAGAGAAAACACAAGGGACATTAATTTACTGCATTTTCAGAACGTTTTTTCAGATTACTTTCTCCTTTCACCGGATTCGAATTTTGATTGAGTCCTTTGTTGTTCTCATATTCATCTTCAGTTTTTCACTGTTGGCCTCATATACCCTTTCTCCCCATCCCTCATTTGATCACTATTTCGTTTATACCACCCCCACAATCATCTATATTTAGCTTTGTTACATAGTACTTGTTTGATAGCTATGTAGGATGCTGATCTCAGATATAATCCAATTGTTAGGATATTCTTTGAGATTTGGCCAATATTCAATAGAAATTACTTTCTATATTTTCATGCCTGTTGCGTGAAACACTAATTTTTTTTTCTCCCCTAGTGGGAGTTTCCCAACCAACATGCCCTGTTGGCTATTTTTGTTTGGAAAACGGTCTCAAAAATCCACGACAGTAAGACCAATGTTTCAGTTAATGGAGGAGTTGCAATTTGTTTTCTTGAGAGTTTCCACCCAAATGTTACGTTGTTTAACCCGAACAAAAAAATTAGTGAGATTTTAATTTCTCCTTCACCTCATGAGAGAACATGCCTGATTGGGAATATTTCTTGAGGATCAATGTGAAACACTATTTTAATCACGTCAATAATTGAAGCCACTTTTTGTCGTTATGGAGGCAGAAGTTGGCTGTCTTGCCATTGGGGCCAAAGTTACAGGAACTTGGACATGTTCCCAACTAGTGAGACTTTAATTGAGTATGATGGCTCAGAATATCATCTTGGAATCTCAGAATCTTTCATACAGAGTCAGGATTGATTTTTGCTTTGGTGAACTGTGAAAAAAAATTGTTACAGTTATAATTCAGAATTTACAAGTGTACTCACCAGAAGAATGTGTTGCTATTATATTGTCGCTGCATATTATAATATTTTGAAGTTCTTTCCACCAATCTCGGATTCCCTATGTCTGGATTTCAGTTATTTTCCACTAATCGCTTGGTTTTAATCTATATTTTTATTCCATCAAGTTGTATAACGCAATGACATGATGTAATTCTTCCAATATAAGGAAGAATCTGAGTTGTTGGCAATTATGATTGCCGTCAAGATCAAAATCCATTTGTTTGTGTTGTTCTTGTATCTCTTTGGTCATTTGTAGCTTCTAGAATGATGCAGCTCGGTAGCAATTTTTATGTGAGTTGCCTCTCAATCAAATCCCCAGCATATATAGTTGAATGAAAACTTGGATTCACATTTGTTCTTGTTTATTTCCACGGACCCGAAAATGGGTCTGGATTTCGCAATATACATATAGATAACAGAAGTATAATTTTCAATCACAATGATAACATTTGGGATTACTTACGTACACAATGCTGGAGATCATGCTTGTTGTTGATTATTCGACTAATATTTTTGAATCGTTGTTTCCTGTATCTGTTTTGATTCTCATTTTGTTACGACTGCAGGAAACGAATCATATGCAGTTAGCATACCGGAGAAGTTACTATACCAAACCGTTGAATCTGTCATTAAAATACTGTGTGAATTTCAAACAGTGATTGTAAATTCAGCGACTTCAATGGCGTGAAGGATGGAAGGAATATTTCAGTATTTGCTTTTTTCATTCAAATACCTGTTAAGTCACAAACAATAACTCTATCAGACTGAAAAAAACTTTGTAGGTCATTTGGTTACCACTTGTTTGAAATTTCACAATCTTATTGATTCGAATCTAGTAGTGATATTGAATATTATTCATGGCATTTTTATGCTAAAGGCCATCGACTTTGACAACCTTTTTTAAGCAATTGAGCCTTATTGCTAACCTCCTACGCCATACCTCAGGAGTTACATAGAACTATTGAATAGAACCACTATATATCGTTTCAGTAGAAATTACTCCACCTGAAAAGACGTTTTCTACTTCTGTCAGCAATCTCATGAATGAAAAAATAAATCAATCGGAACCAAAAATAATCATGAAGACTTTTTTTCATTTTGGTGGGATATCTTGGAAATGGAGTTGGTAGGTAGATATATATCATTTGACGAACATTGTTGCCCAACTTGATATTCGATTTCATTTATCAGTCCACTGTATTCAGAGGACGTGATGTCAGAAATGTATTACGTAGAAAAAGTAATAATAACCACGTATTTGAAATTTCGTGATGATATGCCACTTTCCACGTAAACATTACATTATACTACTTTCGTTTCACCTGTAGCTGTGATGAAAGAAGCACAATATATTCTCCATTGGTACTTGAAATGAACGTGAATAGCAGATAAGGAAATTTGCCTTTAACATCAGAAATGGATTAGATTAGAATCAATATAAAGTGTGATATTCTGGAAAAGGATTTCATTACTGTTTTTATGTACGTCCTGTTGATAAAATGTGCTCAAACGATGAAGTGTTATAGTACTTAATGCATTGATTTGTTCATTGGAAAGGTAGGAATGTGATTTATTTTTAATATATATGGATAATTTTTGAGAAATTGGAAATATATCTGGAAAATGTTGTGCAGTCACTCTGTTCATTATACTATACTACTATACTAATGGAGTACAAAAAAAATCACACATCAATAGCATACGAGAAGTTGTTGACTAATAGAAAACTTGTATAGATACCTTAATTAATTCTTATATTTTCAAATTGTGCTAGGTTGAAAACTCAAAAACCCATGAATAAAAAATTATATATATAAAAAATAAAATATATAATTATACATATAAAAATAAAAATTATATGTATATATATATATATATATATATATATATATATATATATATATATATATATATATATATATATATATGTATGTAGAAATTAATGTTTTCACGGATCTTCGATATGCAAGATGAATTTTCTGGGTTTTTTATCCGTTAGGTATCTTCTGATTTGTTCGACGTTTCGAATTCCATTTTGAATTCATTCTCAAGAACTGTGAGACGAATATCTGTCCATACCGTCCTGGTCAATCACTCCCCTTACGAAGTAACCAAGCAAGAGTAAGCAAAGACTTCAATTGTCTGTTCTCCATGGTAACTGATATTTATAATGAAGATACCTAACGGATAAAGAACCCAGAAAATTCATCTTGCATATCGAAGACCCGTGAAAACATTAATTTCTACATAATACCTGGATGGACAGGATACAACCTTAGAGAGCGGTTGACGATATAATCATCAATGATATCGGACCTAGTCGTATAATAACTGAGAAGAATCACTATAAATATCAGTTACCATGGAGAACAGACAATTGAAGTCTTTGCTTACTCTTGCTTGGTTACTTCGTAAGGGGAGTGATTGACCAGGACGGTATGGACAGATATTCGTCTCACAGTTCTTGAGAATGAATTCAAAATGGAATTCGGAACGTCGAACAAATCAGAAGATACCTAACGAATAAAAAACCCAGAAAATTCATCTTGCATATCGAAGATTCGTGAAAACATTAATTTCTACATAATACCTGGATGGGCAGGATACAACCTTAGAGAGCGGTTGACGATATAATCATCAATAATATCGGACCTAGTCGTATAATAACTGAGAAGAATCATTATAAATATCAGTTACCATGGAGAACAGACAATTGAAGTCTTTGCTTACTCTTGCTTGGTTACTTCGTAAGGGGAGTGATTGACCAGGACGGTATGGACAGATATTCGTCTCACAGTTCTTCAGAATGAATTCAAAATGGAATTCGAAACGTCGAACAAATCAGAAGATACCTAACGGATAAAAAACCCAGAAAATTCATCTTGCATATATATATATATATATATATATATATATATATATATATATATATATATATATATATATATATATATATGTATATATATATATATATATATATTGTTTGTTCTAAAAAAAATTGTTCAATGATATATATAAATGATATACTTCTTGGGGATGCAGTCAGGATCAGATGGCCATAATTAAAAGTGTTTTCTTTGGTAGGTCTGAGCTTTCAGAATACTTTATTCCATTATCAAAGACATCTAAAAAGTGTTCATGGTGAAACATAAAATATTTGGTAGAAAAATATTTCCATATTTAACTTACATCGTGAGATAGCAAAGTAAGACTTGATAATGGAATAAAGTATTCTGAAAGCTCAGACCTACCAAAGAGAACACTTTTGATTGTGGCCATCTGATCCTGACTGCATCCCCAAGAAGTATATCCCAAGTTACTCCTGAATTTTATATATATATATATCTATATATATATATATATATATATATATATATATATATATATATATATATATATATATATATATATATATATATATATATATATATATATATATATATATATATATATATATATTGATTGGTAGTCTTTGCTGACTAGTTAGGTACAAACTAGTGAATATTGGGGAGTGCAGCACGTCAAAAGAAAACTCTTTTAAGTATGTCCAAGCTTTCGGAAATATATTTTATTCCATCATCAGGGAAAACTTATGTGAGGATTATAATAATAATGATGGAATGAAATATATTTCCGAAAGCTTGGACATACTTAAAAGAGTTTTCTTTTGACGTGCTGCACTCCCCAATATTCACTAGTTTGTATATATATATATATGCGAAGTTGTTATTCTGGGAATTTATCAGAATGAGGAAATTATGAATTTCAAATGAATGAAATGACGGATCTGTGCTATAAAAATAAGGGTATGAGGGTAAACAATACAATTTTCATGGAAACGGAAGAATTTTTTTCCTGATTGTAATCAATCTCGCCATTTTTTATTTTAGAGCCAAAAATCCTGTGGCATCATCAAAATCCTCTAGTAATTCAAAGCATCGCTTCGAATTACTAGAGAATACTTGCTTTTTGAAAACACACTGTAGAACATTTCCATATTTCAAAGAACGTGATGTGAATTTCAAATAGCATATAATAAGTAATAACAATCGACGATCTCCTCTCATTTATGTGAAGTTATGATTTGTGTTTGCCAGAAATTTACTGTGTAAGTTTATGTACAATGGAATTTTTTACACGAACTCGTTTAGATGGATTTTTATTGATAAGTTGATGCACGTTAAATATATAACTTGAAAATAATCGTTTCACTGATAACAGATTTAGTGACAATTAATATTGTAGGATAGGTTGTCGAACATTATCTGTAGTATCTTGATGAAACATGTGTTATCAATCAGTTCTAAAATAAACGTGATTGAATACCAACACTTTAGCACTATCCAAGATTCTCTTATTTTTTATTCGAATGGCCATACCCAACGATATCTGTAGAATTGTTGACCAATATAGAATAAAATATTGAATATGAGGTACACAAAAGAACACACAGAGGATTATGTGTTTTTTCTCAAACAATTTCATAACAAGTAAAATTTCAATAAAAAATATCATAAATGAATGTTATAATTTTTTTCAAATGGAAATGGCGAATTGGTGGAATTCAGTTTAATGGGTCATTGGATTCTCACCAACACTGCACATTTTCGTTATTTATCACATGTTCGATAACCAATGATATATAAATATCATATTTTTGACAATATTCGTTATGCTGATAGCGTTTCTTTATCTGAATCGAATATTACATTTGGATTCATCGCAATTTTCTTCATTTTTTTTCGGTGGTGCATCTAATCAAAATCAAAATTCAATATTCACTTCGAAAACTTTGAGAAAATGAGTCAATGAGTCAATAAAAGGACATCAAAGTCAGCGAAAAATAAAATTTGAATCAATAGTATGTATGAAATCGAATCCTCAGTTAAACAGTGGGGAATTTTCCTAAAATTTCACCTATAAAGATGCAGAGAAAATGTGTACGAAACTATCTAGCAAAATCTTTATGAGAAAAAATTCTTGCTTAGTGACAGATTATCATGAGAGACTTATCGTAAAATACCTACTTGAAGAAAATCCATGCATCATTATCTTTGAATTTGAAATTTTTTCTAGAATCTTGAATACTACTATATTATGTGACTTGTGAATCAAGTGTTGGTATATAAGAGAAATGTTTACCAACCTTGTCATTCACAATGTAAAATACTGTTTGAACAAGCATCTAATCTTTTGGCTTATACTTCTCTCATTGAAAACAAAAAACAATTCCAGGAAACAAATCCTCCATATGAGAAGGAATTCAAATTATCAACAAACACTATCTGAAGGTATGTACATATCTTTCACAGACTGTTTCCTCAAACAGAAATAGGCAAAAAATACATCTGAAACATTCACTCCCTTGTCTACAAGGCTTACTGGGCGTTGCATTACTTAGAAATAACTCATCCATGCATATTTTGTAACATCATACATACTTTGAAACAGTCAGACATAATATACACAATTACATTTGAGTTCCTTCTGATATGGAGGATTTGTTTTCTTTTTCCAAATGAGTTGGAGAAGTGAAAGCTGAACACTTTTCTCAAGATGTTACGTTTCTCTTCTGAAATCAGAGCGAAGTTCTACCAGCAGGAAATCATCAGTTTGATGTGTGATAATAAGATGGGTACCCACCTCGTTTTTTTTTGGAAACAGAAAAATCATGAGTCTTCCATCACAAAACAAATTTCGTCTGAGTCATGACGACGATAGTGTCATAGTGATAGTGTAACTAAATGATGGAATTGATCAAAAATTTGAGCCCAGGCCCGTTGTGCATCTTTCGCAAGGGAACGATGAACGATCAGTCCTATCGTCTCAAGGTGGACGGTAATTCTGCCAAGGGGTTTCCTCATGTCAAGTCTATACCCGCCAAACATGAATCTTCTTCTTGATGTGAAAGCAAGGCAGTCGCAATCGCAAATGACAAGGTCCACACTTTCATCTTCCGGTTCAAAACCCACATCCTGTAGAGGTGTGGGCAGCTGGCAGTGCACTGTCCAAACACCCTCAATGAATCGTAGGTTCTTCCTGAACATTATCTGTGGCAGGATAGCTGATAGTGGATCTCTCTTTCTCTCTCTCCCCTCTCTCTCGCTCTCTTTCTCGATTTCAGCTAGTAGTTTTATCTCCGCGCTTCCTGGAGTCACAATGAGAGTATTCTTTGATGAAAGATGATCATTGTCGATGTTGTCGAGCTAATGAAGTGATCAGTTCCCAAGGATCTGAGAATAGCAGCCTTTCTCGTCAGAAATTCCCTCCGGATGTAAAATGCCCCAAGCATCGTGGCATTCCAGTACTAACCTTGAAGTGACTCGTGGTATTCTGAAGGTCTTGTCTGCTATCGGTGTGAATGTGCACCGTTTGTCGAGTAATAGTTATTCCATATGCGGTTATGGTTATTCCTATGAGCTCAGCTTGGAGAAAACTGGAATATTTTTCCAATGGCCATTTGATGTTTAGGTTCAGTTGTTGTGAGTACACACAGCATCCTGAGCCTTTTTTCGTTTTTGTTTCTTGGGTGTTTCTATCACAAGTATCTTTCACGTCAGGGTCTGCTTCCCCTTTGAGAAGAATTTTTTAGTCTTTTTGGAAAATTTGGGGGGAAATATTGTCTCAATTCCACCAGCAGGGATATATTGCACTTGGCCCTACCATCGGGTTGATGCCATGATGCGGTAATGCTGAGGCATGCTGTTCTTTGAATTTGGTCTGATTTTTTGATGGCGGTCAATTGGTAGGTCTTCGAGGCCTAGGTGGTAGCACCGTAGGTTAACATCGATCTTACGATAAATGTGTAGATACATGTGGTGACTCTGGGGCTCAGGGCGATATTATCCTGTTTAATTCGCGAAACAGTTATCTTTCGAATACTGAGGCGTGTATGATACCATACGATTATCTGACATTTTCCATGAACGTCAACACCTGTAAATGTATGCTTCCTAGCATAGGCGGGGATAAAGAGTGAACGTCTATCCACTCGAAATCCCTTCAGATCAAAGCCAGCATGAACATTTTTGATCTCATCCATGGGTGATTTCAGTTCAGTATTGGGATAGTTGCTCTTTATGAAAAGTGCTCTCCAAATATTTCAATCAAATATATTATTGTTTTCCATATTACTGGCAATGTGTTCTGATGGGTACTTTTAGGAGGTTCAGGATCAATCAACTGCGTTAGAATCAGAGGGTTGATAAACATACTGTTCCTAGGCTACACAGAGGAAGCAATTATAGTAAATGAGAAAGCATTGTAGAACTAAACTCACCCATTAATATTCACAGATATATTGATACTCGAAGTGTTATTAACATTATCTGAATAGTATCTATTTCGATTAGTTCAAAATATAAATCCACACGACGATTTTTGATATCTTACTTAAGAAGTAGAATGGTCTGACCTTTCAGATCTGAAATATTGATTATTTTTCAGCTCGCCTGGAATCTGGGAGTCTATGAAATGACGGTTGAGATGGGAAAATCCTCCAAAGGTGATCATGTAACTGATGTGGGAATCTACACCATATATGGTAAATATTCATAATATCAATAAACATTATTTAAGAATTTGGTGAGAAATTTTCACTAGATGAATGAATGAAAAACTTGTTAAATATAATAGACATGAAGATCTATGTATTTCTTATATTTTGTAACTAAAATATTCATGAATTAATGTTCTGTTTGTCGCCAATGGAAAATAAGTTCATCTGGAATATCGGAAAGAGGTCCTTCCATATGGCATATAAAAAAACTCCCAACGCCTACGATCATAACAACTGATAATTTGGTCGTTATTGTCATCTGTTTCTGTGTACGTACAATTGAGATTAACGTCACACTGATAAGATATATGCACAAAAAAAAATTCCATTGGTGATGAAAAATTTGGATCATCTCACTCATTTCCACTTGATTTGATTTTTCTCAGGACACGATAAAGTTGAATCTCATCCGAAAGAACTTTTCAAACAGTCGTTGAAATCAATACAAAGCGAAAAGGAGCGTATTGAACATGAGAAATGGTACTCCATCACCGTTCAAGTCTGCATTCCATTTTTCATTGCTGGTATTGGCACCATAGGAGCAGGAATCGTCATGTCACATGTGACGGTAGGTGAAATTTGCTCAAAATATCAAATGCTACTTGAGAAGGTCACTTGCTGGAATGTTATATTATTCATTCGTTCCAGGAGTATGATGTGTTCAAGGAAATCAAGGCACTCTACGTTCTCGTACCAGCTCTTCTGGGTCTGAAGGGTAATTTAGATATGTGTCTTGCATCAAGACTCTCCACCCAAGCCAATTTGGGTACTATGGAAAATAGGAAAGAATTGTTGAAAATGATAATAGGAAATATCACTTTAGTTCAAGTAAGTTTATTCCCCAATTTTAAAAAGCAATATTGAGTTCCTCGAAGTGGATTTTGGCCTATCCTCAATAAATTGATAGAGTTTTTTGGGTTTGTTAGCAGTGGTCTGCAGGTTTTTGAGCCAAAGTGGTTTTGGCGTCCCTTCAAAAAATCAATAAAGTTTTTTGGGTTCGTTAGCGGTGGTCTGTAGGTTTTTTAGCTTGAAGTTTCGTCTAAAACTGCGGTAAACATTACCTTCGATTTTCAATAGATACCCACCGCGGAAACCTAAACTGTTTAATCGCTTCAATGAGTGTTTTTTACGATATTTTTTAGATTTCACCCAGAACATGAATGCTGACTGACATTTGATTCGAAGAATTACGTAATGAATTATGAAAACACTGTCAATACCTGAGCAAATATTGAAGTCAAAATGAAAACTTGTTTGGTAATCAGTGACATTTCGAGGATCTCTCTTTCTCTCTCCCTCTCTCTCTCTGGTAGAAACGACTTTTGTATGGCGATGGAAACTTATGATATCACATATTTCTTGTTTTAAATATTAGAGTTATTCCTAGAACTGTTCGAGAATGATGTTTATGTAGTGAATTAACTTTTTTGGGTTGAAAACTTACCACAATCTGAAAAAATGAAGAATCGATTTTGGAATCTATATAAATGTGAAAGAGTAGACTCCTAATCTACCCCGAAAGTCAGCGATTTCTCTTATAAATTCAACAATTCTAAAATACGAGAATCAATATTTATAATAACCAAGTATTTATTCTTGTTAACGTGTTAAAAACCAAATCCATTTCTATTCTCAGGGCTGGTTCAAAATTATTTGTATCTGATGCTTCTTCTTGACTTCTACCGAAGAAAAAAATATTCCTAGACTTATTTCAGTGTCTCGACTGGATATGTCCTACGTGTACATAACAGTTGTCTAGTGCAATGTTAGTATATTATTCATACGCTATTTTTTTCTACATCCGATAAATAATGAACCATGAATATCATATTTCTATTATTGTGGATCTCATTGATCTGGAAGTGAAAGGACTATTTACATTCATTTCATTATTGCTAGTCTCATTAGAGTTCAGTATTGTTTCTCGTTGTTCATTGTCACCTTCCGCCACTGGATTGGATTTCTAATTAATTAAAAATCTGTTATCGGTTATAATTGCACGATTGCATAAAAATTACCGATAATTTTGCAAGAAAGCGTGATATCTAAAAATTGCAAGTTTATTTTCATATTTTGGCGAAAGTGCCCGAGTCCGAAGGACGAGGGCTCTATTACAAAATATGAAAATAACCGAATGCAATTTGTATAAGATATCACGCTTGAATGCAAAATTATCTGGTCATTTTTATGCACCAATGTAATTCATTGGAATATTTCACGAATGAAGAAATTCTCAAGGAAATGTTATTGTTGACGAACCCTTTTTGAAATAACCAAGAAAAGCCTATAGTAACAATTCGGGTGCAGGGAAACAGTAAAAAATAGCCTTACCGTGTTCTTATGTGGACTGTAGACTGCCGTGATCTTCTTGGCTGCTTGGAGGGGTAGGCCTACCAATTTCACCACACCGTGTAGAAAGTTTCAAAGGATGCACTCTTCACAAATAAGTACAGAAAAAGCCGTAATTACCGGAATCAACAATTAATCGAAGTGGACCTTTCGATTCGACTCACTCGACACACGATTTGGTATTGGCTCGAATACTGTTCCACTGCGCTATACGCGTTCAACAAAAACGTTCAAACAAAATAAAAAACCCGTATACCCAAAAACATTTGTTTCTGCCTTTTAAAGAGCTATTAACTAAGAAAAATAAATAGTATGGAAAATATCAAGTATTTACACCAAAAATTAATCACAGTTCATTATGAGATTATGATTCCCAATTATAAAATTCACAAACTAAAATATAATATTTAAATTAAAGACGGAACATACCGCCCACCAAAATGCAGTCGAAAAACACGAGTGCATTTTAATCCGTGGGAAGTGGACATAGTTTAATAACTGGCCTACGGACTATTCCTAGAGCCGTTTTAACAGAAGCAACACGTCCAATGCCATCTGTTCCAAAAAATATCTCTCGTACACGCCCTAAGCGCCACCGCATGGGGGTTTGCAATTCATCTTCAATAAGGACCAGTTTACCTACAGCCAATGGGGGTTGGTGATTAGTCCATTTTTTACGATGAATTGAAGTATTCAAATACTCTAGATGCCACCTCTTCCAGAAATCCTGGTGGATCTTTTGCAAGAGCTGCCACCTAGATAAACGATTTATTGGCAGATTCGAAACATCAGGATCAGGTAAAACAGACAGTGGCTCCATTGTTAAAAAGTGTCCTGGGGTTAAAGCTCGTAAATCATTTGGATCTGATCTCATTTCAGTTAAAGGTCTAGAATTCAAGAGGGCTTCAATCTGTACAAGAATCGTATACATCTCTTCGAAAGTGAGGATTTGTTCGCCAATGACCCTGATCAAATGTCCTTTGACGGACTTTACCCCAGCTTCATGCAAACATCCAAAATGAGGGCTGGAAGGTGGATTAAACTTCCATTCAATATGTTCGACATCTACAGCTTGTTGAAACATCTCCTTCAGCAATCTGTTTGCCCCCACAAAATTGGTACCACAGTCACTGTTTATCACCGATAGGCGACCTCTTCTACCTAGGAATCTACGTAAAGCCGCCAGAAATGCATCTGACGACAAGTCGGAAACTAATTCCAGATGAATGGCCCTAGTAGCGAAACACACAAATACACATATATAGGCTTTCTGACTCTTACAACCACGGGCCTTTGATAAGGTTATATTCAGGGGGCCAGCAAAGTCCACCCCAACAATCGAGAAAGGTTTCACTTGTGAAACTCTACTAGCCGGAAGATTGCCCATAAAAGGGGTTAATGAATTAGGACGAACCCTAAAACAGCGAATATATCTCGATATAACTGATCTTATAGCATTTTTGGCATTCAAAATCCATAAGTTCTCTGAAATAAGAAATCGTAAATTTTGGACACCGAGATGAAGGTGCTTCTGATGATATTCATTTATCAGAAGTTCAACGAGTCTATGTTTCTGAGGGAGTAGAATGGGATGTTTATTATCATAAGGAATACGAGCGTTAACCAATCTACCGCCCACCCTCAGTAATCCAGTTTCATCAAGAAACGGTGACAATTTTCGAAATGCTTTGGAAATGGGTTTTTTATGTGCCAAACTGTCTATCAGCTCAGCAAAAACCTTATATTGTACTCTTTTAACAAGAATGAGAAGTGATCTACGCAATTCCTGCTGACTAAAAACATCAAAAGTTTTATTTTTAGTTTTTGTGTAATGGAAAAACCGAAAAACATAGCAAATTATTCTTTGAATCTTAAGCAAAGACGAAAATTTTTCAATAAGATTATCTACAGAATCTAACGAAATAAACCCTGTCAACGAAATTGTCCTTTCCTCTTCCTTAAGACAACCCAAATTAGCGAGTTCCGGTTCTACCATAGGCCACGATTCCAATGAATCCGTAAGCCACGATGGGCCCTTCCACCACAGTTGGTGCCCTGCCAATTCTGTGGCAGATAAACCACGAGAGGCACAATCAGCAGGATTGTCTACTCCTTTCACATGGTGCCAACAACTGGGCTCAATTTGATCTTGAATTTTGGTAACTCTATTGCTAACGAACGTCTGCCAACGATGAGGAGACGATCTAATCCATTTCAAAGCAACCAAAGAGTCAGACCATGCAAAAATATTTTGAAAACAAATACTTGTATCGTAAGTATATATTACAAAATACATCAATTCAGCTAACAGAACTGCAGCGCATAATTCCAATCGTGGAATTGATATACGCTTTAGGGGAGCAACCTTCGATTTAGAGATCAACAAATTGGTCTGTGCTTGGCCATTAGCACTTGACCATCGAATATAGATTACAGCAGCAAAACCCCTTTCTGATGCATCCGCGAACCCATGTAGTTGAATATTATTAATGTTTCTACCAAGAATATATCGAGGTATACTTAATGACGATAAAGAAGGTAAGTCACGTTTGAACTCTATCCAACGAGACTTGATATCTAATGGAGGTTCCTCGTCCCATTGTAATCCCAATGTCCATAACAGCTGCATAAAATATTTTGCAAAAAATGTAACAGGTCCCAAAAACCCCAACGGATCGAATATCCGTGCCAAGTCTGACAGAATATTTCTTTTTGAACAAGTCCGTTCAATGATTTTACCGCTATATGAAAATGTATCCAAAGTTGGTCGCCATTGCAGACCCAAAATCTTAATTGCAGAATTATCCTCACTGTCGAACGATAGCGAAGATTGATGTCGAAAATCTACGGGAAAACTATTCAAAAGTTCTGCACGATTGCTCGACCACTTTCTGAGCTCAAAGCCCCCTCTTTTCAACAGACCAATCATTTCATTTTGAAGAGACCTGACAAATTCTAAAGACTCTCCTCCAGTGACCAAATCATCGACATATATATCCGAACTCAAAGTTTTGGCTGCATTAGGAAAATTATGGCCTTCGTCCTTGGCAAGCTGCAACAGAGTTCGAATAGCTGAATATGGCGAGCTTGCAACTCCAAAAGTCACAGTATTCAACTGATATTCATCAAGTTGACCATTGGGATCGAAACGCCACACAATCCGCTGGTAATCCCGTTGTTCTGGAGCAACGAGTATTTGCAAATACAATTGTCGAATATCAGCTGTTATCACAAAAGGGTGTATCCTAAAACGAAGTAAAATACTAACTAAATCCTGTTGTAACTTTGGTCCAATCAATAATTTTTCATTCAAAGATTCACCACCAGGGGGTGAAGCAGATGCGTCAAAAACGACACGTAACTTTGTTGAGGTACTATCAGGCTTTTGTACTCCATGATGAGAAATATAATAAACCTTACTTGGATCCTTCGGCAAACTATTCATTTTTGTCATATGTCCATTTTCCAAATAATCCTTCATGAAGGATGAATAAGCCAAATACAATTTTTTATCTTGTAATAATCGACGTTCCAAACCAACAAATCGCCTTAACGCCATCGAACGAGTTTCCAGAAAAGAAGGTGCTTCTTCCTTGAAAGGCAAGTATACGATATATCTTCCAGATGGATCACGATAATGCGAAGCTACAAAAAAATCTTCACACTTTTGTTCATCTTGATCCAGGCAAGTTGAATGCGGAACTTCCTCCAACTCCCAAAATTTCTTCAAAGTAAATTCTAACGATGAAGTTTGAACATGTGTTAAAAATGAGTATTTTGATGAAGAAGGCTGAAGACATATTTTACCAGTAACTACCCAGCCAAATATTGTTTCCATAGCCATAGGACGATCTGGATCTCCACGAACTTGGCCGCTACGCAGAATGTCTGAAATCAACTCCGCTCCCAACAAAATATCCACTCCACTAGGAATATTAAAGTGAGGATCGGCCAACTGAATATCTTTCAAATGAGCCCAATCATCGAAAGAAAAATGAGAACTTGGCATATGTGAGGTGATTTTTGGTATGACTACAGCTTCTACGCTGACTACTGGAAACTCTCTTGCCACAGGTCGAAGCTGAAATGTAACACCTGATTTGGCTTCCAGTGCAGACTGCCCAATTCCACTAACAACTACTGACAAACGAGACCGAGATAATTTTAAACGATTAGCGCATGAAGAAGTCATCAAACTAACTTGACTACCACCATCAATTAATACCCTAACCCTGTGAACAATGTCGTATTTGTCCTTGATTTCAGCTACTGCGGTGGATAATAAGGCTATTGTATTATTTTTAACAGAACCAAAAAGAACATTCAAATGATTGGAAGCTACATTCGAAGTATTATTAGAAGTACCACTTTCTTGTGAAATCGCCGAATTTGAACCCGAACTACTTGGTTCAGCACTCGGTTCAGAAGTGCTGCCTGTAAAATGAATCAAACTATGATGCTTATGATGGCAAACACGACAAGTTTTTTGAACTCTACACTCAGAAGAGCGATGTGACGGATGTAAGCAATTCAAACACAAACCCTTTTGTTTGACCAACTTATACCGATCAGTAGGAGTTTTATTCAAAAATAATGGGCATCTATATATTAAATGAGGTGAATTACATAGCAAACAAATTCCTGTAGTCTTGTGATTGTTGGCAACTAAAAATGATTTTTTTTCATTTTTATTGTCTCGAGAAAACTCAACATTTGAACTAAATTTAGCATTGTATGAACTTCGACTATTTTTTTGAGAGTATAACACAACTGATTCTAATGCAGTACACTGAGTTTTCAAAAAAGTAACAAGATCTTCATAGGTGGGAATGTCTGAAGAAGCATAATTCATTTCAAAGAGTTTCATAGTAGTAGAATCAAGTTTTTTAATCAATATATGGAATAGTACAAAACTCCACGACTCTACTGGTAGATTCAAATTTTTCAAACCATCTAGATTTTCATGAAAACATTCGAGTAAATTACGTAAACCTGTAGCCGATTCGGTATGTAGTTTCGGAAAATCTATTATTTCTTGCCAATAAGTACTAGCTATAAGACGTGGGTTTTGAAATCTATCCACTAATGTAACAAAGGCAGTATCATAATTGTTGTCAGTTATTTTCAATGATTTGATGCAAGACAAAGCTCCTTTGGACAAAGAAGTTAAAAGATATCTAAATTTCTCCGTTTTACTAAGTAAAGCATTATTATGAATGAGTGATTTATACAAATCTAAAAAGGCTGGCCATTCTTGTAAATTTCCACTAAATTTTGGAATATCAATCTTTGGTAATTTCACATTAGGATTTATATTAGAAGCTACTGGATCTGTATTGAAAAATAATCTAGAATATTTTGTTTTGATAGAATAATATTTCCTATCAAATTCCCGTCTAATCACATGCTCGGCATTTAAATCAGCCCCTTCTTGCGTTGCCAGAATTCCAGTAAGAGTCAAATGGTTATTTTGAAATTCTGTAGATATTATATTTATATCTTCGTATCGAGCTTTAAATTCTTCTATAATACTATCATTAGTTTCGGCCAAATCGGCAGATTCTTTAAGATCATCCAAACGCTGTGACCAAGTGTCTCTCAAGGCACGAAACTGTTTGATTTTAGCTGCCGCGGCTGCCGCCATCGTGTTCAACTAATGTCAGTATAAAGTGAACGAAACAAGTAATTAAAGTAAGTAATATAAATAATGTATCTGTATCAATGACCTCAGTTGAATCTAAAATGTAATGTAGAAATTAAAAGCAAGTTGAAAAACAAGCTGCTGATTTTCAATTACTGTAACACACTGTAACAATGGTCCACCGCTGGTTCCGGCGTTTTTATCACGCAAAACAACAATTTCCTTAAATATTTCCTCTTTTGAATGATAACTAATTATTAATTGTTACGCCACTGACTGCCAATCAACCGCGAAAGTAACGAAGCAAGATCTAATCAGTGACAAGTACAAAAAACAATAACAACTTCAAACTGATTTCGACAAAAAAAAGCAATATTGCAGTCAACTAAATGTATACTCTTCCATTCAAAACAAAGTTGACGAGACGAGAGATATTTGTATTATCCGCAAAATAAAAGTAATAGCATTGAACGAAACAAAAAAGCGGTTCTAGCGAATATTCATTCTTCGTATATGAATTCTATTTCAAATTGTAATATTTCCAACTCGAACGAAAGAATATATTCGCTATCTACCAACGAAGTTATCAAAACACTTGTAAATTTTTTCGAAAAGTTAGTATAATTGGGATAATTGCAAATTTTATTACAAAAAGGCAGAAAAACAAACGCTTTCAAAGTATCCGGCTCGAAGGACCAATATGTTGACGAACCCTTTTTGAAATAACCAAGAAAAGCCTATAGTAACAATTCGGGTGCAGGGAAACAGTAAAAAATAGCCTTACCGTGTTCTTATGTGGACTGTAGACTGCCGTGATCTTCTTGGCTGCTTGGAGGGGTAGGCCTACCAATTTCACCACACCGTGTAGAAAGTTTCAAAGGATGCACTCTTCACAAATAAGTACAGAAAAAGCCGTAATTACCGGAATCAACAATTAATTGAAGTGGACCTTTCGATTCGACTCACTCGACACACGATTTGGTATTGGCTCGAATACTGTTCCACTGCGCTATACGCGTTCAACAAAAACGTTCAAACAAAATAAAAAACCCGTATACCCAAAAACATTTGTTTCTGCCTTTTAAAGAGCTATTAACTAAGAAAAATAAATAGTATGGAAAATATCAAGTATTTACACCAAAAATTAATCACAGCTCATTATGAGATTATGATTCCCAATTATAAAATTCACAAACTAAAATATAATATTTAAATTAAAGACGGAACAGTTATTTTTTGTTCATTTATACTTTCCTCTATATAGATTGTATGGAGCACTCACCAAAACGCGAAATGTTTCTTTATTTTTGAAGTCTATCTGACATTTATTTGTGTTGTTTACTGACGTCTAGCGATACGGTTTCAAATGTGTTGTTATGATGGTGACTTGATACCATGCAATTACCGCTGAAAATTTTCGATAATTGCATTGCTCTTATGGGACATAAGGGAAATATTCGAAATGACAGCCTTTTCGTTCCGTTCCAAAATGGATCTCTTCATTAAACAAATTATGTGCATATGAGTATAGTATTACAGTAAGGGTGTGAAAAAACATTAATCGTTTATATTGATTTTCATTACAGATCCAAGCGATAGTATGTTCCTGTGTGGTTTCTGTGTTTGCAGTTTCAGTATCCGCACTAGTCAACCATAATTTTGAATGGCTACACACGTTGCTGTTGGCGACGGCTAGTACCTTGACGGCAACTATGTCATGCTTCATTTTAGGTGGGTGATACTATTTACCACAGATTTGTTCAATTTGTTACTGATATATCTATATATCCAAAAATACGAAGAGATTCTTCATTATTATTGTTACGATCTATCCTTGGGTTCGTTTATTTAAACTCCAAACATCACTAAACTACTTTTATTACAACTCTTCAACACAACACAATACAATACAATCACTTAAATTGCTCCGCTAACTTACCAACGCTCGGTACTAAAACTGTCTGTACTAGAAATTGTCTACTTCGACTTCTGCATTTGGCAATACCAAAGCTCTCTCCGATAAAAACTCTGTAGAACTCTCCGCCTCTCCTCTTCCGTATATATATATATATATATATATATATATATATATATATATATATATATATATATATATATATATATATATATATGTAGTGATTCTTTTGGGGTTGCAGTCAGTTGTGTTGGGCTATATCACAAAGAAAACTCTTTGTTATTCGTCAAGCTTTCGGCAATCTTTATTGCCTTCCTCAGGACGTCTATAATACATAACAATTTATCATATGATAATATATCAGGAATGGTTACTTACTAACGTGAGATTGAATAATAAAAAGAGGCAAAAATTGAACATGAAAATATGAAGGTGACGTTTAAATGAATTTAGACATATGATATAATTTCACTTCTAGATTACGGTGGAAAAGTCGAAATAGAGGGTGATTTTTTCTTATCCCTCTCATACTTAATCAAAAAGGTGTAAATTTTGCTAAGACCATTTAAATCTGTTTTTTTGTTCATGGAATGGTCATTATTATTTATATGTATCATTTCTAAAAATACACGCTTAGAAAAATTTATTTCACTATCCAAAATTTCAGCTTGTCCGTAATTCATACGGTGATCTCTGTTATTGGCATGTTCTGATAAAGCACAAGAATTTACATTTCTTCTACAGTCACTTTCATGAGAAATGATACGACTGTTGAGTGTTCTAGATGTTTGGCCAATGTATGATTCAGGACAATCCATACAAGGAATCTTATAAATGACATTTGATCTATTTTTAATCGTAATTGGAGTCTTTATTCTACTATGTAATTTGGAAATTGTTACTATATTTTTCTTTGCTATTTTAATATTGTCTTTTTGAAAAATATTTACAATTTTGGGGTTAATTCTTGTATGTAAGGTAAAGATTTGTAAATTGTTATGCTATTTCCACCTTGTTCATTATTTTCAATGGGTATTATTGGAATTGATATTGTTCTTTCAGAAAATAATATTAGGTTAACTAGATGTCTTGGACAAGAATTTTGAATCAGGATGTCTCGTAATTTGGATAAGCTACGGTTCCTCAAACTTTGATGAGTGATTTTCTCAACTCTACTTTTGAGAGATTTGATCAGATTAATTTTGAATCGATTTTCTGTACCATTCAGTAATTATGATATATTATCATATGATAAATTGTTATGTATTATAGACGTCCTGAGGAAGGCAATAAAGATTGCCGAGAGCTTGACGAAAAACAAAGAGTTTTCTTTGTGATATAGCCCAACACAACTGACTGCAACCCCAAAAGATTCACACTACATATCCATCAATCAGTCACGAGTCACTTTCCTCTCTCTCTCTCTCTCTCTATATATATATATATATATATATATATATATATATATATATATACATATATATACATATATATATATTATATAAAGATATATATATATCTATATCTATATCTTTCAGTCAAATATCGGTGATCAAATTTTTTCGGTGAGCCGCGACCCCGCAGGTAACAGTCTTCCTTCGACCCCTCATATTAATTTGACAGGGCCGGCGCTAGGAGATTTCGTAACAATATCATCGCCTTCCTTATATCCTCGCTTGTTGATATAATATCCTGCCAATATTTATAATGAATATTATTTCAGTACCAAGAAATGAAAGGAATTCGTTATCAATAGCAAATTCATCTCCCAGAACTTTACACATTAACGATGTTCTGTTTTCGAGAAGTTCTACGAGACAATATTAAACTATGAGAATACTTCGAATGGCGATTACTGGATAGTCATGAAAGTGAGATCGAATGCAACCATAATTTGAATCATCAGCAAAAACTATAGTGATTCTTTTTTAATTGCTCTTGGAATACGTGCCAAAAAGACAACTAATTAACTGATCTCCTCGAAAAACATAAAAAATCTGAATTGTGAATAATTCGGTACACAAATAATGAAGTAAAATGTCAACGTTCTAGATTTCATGACATAATTTTCAGGGAAATATTGTGTTAAAGCATGTTTTTGATGAATTTCAGTACAGAAAGTTCTTTTCCATTTGTTTTTATCCAGTTCCAGACAGTTGTTTCGATTCGCCATAGGTATTGGTTTTTCCATAGTTGCATGAACCAAATGAAAGGAGAAACCAATGAAATTCCCTTCTTGGAAAAACGATGTCTTTTCTCACATCAATTATTGATAAATGCACAAAATTCGGAAAGAACTTGGAAGGAGAGGCGGCTATAACATTTCCTAATTAATTTTTTTTAATTTTGTGAGGCTCACCATATTCTTATTAAATTTTCAGATCTTGTTTTGGTCTCTGTGATTGTGATATCACACAAAATCAAATTGAATCCAGACAATTTGGCTACACCGATGGCAGCTAGTATTGGCGATGTTGTATCACTTATTGTGCTTTCAACGTGGGCAAAGTTATTATTCGAGATTCATGGTGAGTGAAATTGAAGAATATGTACTGCATCGAAAGTGATATGAAAGAATCACGCAACAAACTTTTCAAAAACATTTGATTTTTTTTTCATCTTCATCATTCACTTCATGTTTATAGTAACCTTCCTCTTGATCATATACATATATGCTCTTCATATCAGATATAGCATTCGATCGGGAATTTCTACAATTTTTGCTACACTAGAAGCTGTCCTATGAGTATGATTCAGATCTCCTTGTGTATTAATTGAAATATTCAGCCTTTCGAATTAGTTAATTTCTGATATCTTGCATTTCAGTTGAATCAGGTGAGTTTTTTTGAGTGAGCAGTCTGATAACAGATAATTATAGTTTTCTTTATTTATGGCTTGCTTGGATCATAAAGTGAATTTTAGACCTACGTGGGCAATTATCATGTAAACTTTATACCCACGCGGGCATAATAGTATATTATGCAACGATCGTGTGATAACCATTACATGAGAGTTGCATACGCTATTTTATCTACACCCAATAAATAATGAAGAACTAAAAATATTACATTATTAAGTATTTATATTGAAGACAATAATTAATAATTAATGAATGGTATAACCACGGCAAATACAACAATGAGAAATGAAAAGAAAATAAAATGAAATAAAACCTCTTCCGAGGTCATGAATTGAAACCGGACGCTTCTGTCCACTGCTGGCGCCATTGACCACTAGGCTATGACAGCTCATTCAAATTCGTCGAAAATAAAAACATATGTGTTGCATTTGTCAAATGAAAAATGTAATCCTTCCGATTGTACGTTTTTCTTGTCTAAGACATCTGTGAAGGATTCGCTGGTAATTCTTCTATATCACTGCTATAAGACATTTTCATACGATTATCGAAAATTGACTAAATTCTTCCAGAATTCAATACCTTCTGATTTTGACTTGACAAACGTCAAAATGCAAAGCTTGCACATCATGCTTGATTGAAAAATAATGGGTTTCTATTGGTTGAAAATCTGTATCGTAATGAAAATCTGTATCGTAATCGATTTCATTATAAAACGGGTTGTGGGCATATAAGTGTATTATTAGAGTACGGGTGTAGATAAAATACAATAAAACACGCTAATGAACTAGTATAACATTGGGAATATTTTAACTCAACCTAGTAGGTTTTAATTTCAACATTTTTTTTCATCTGTGTACTTCACGAAAGATTTGAAAAAATATTCATGAACATTTTTTGATTTTCATTCCAGACGAGTACCCCTGGTTGATGGGTATTATTCTAGGAGGATATATCTTGATATTATTACCCATATGGGTATATTTAGTGAGAAAAAATTCATATACCAGACAAGTTCTCAGTCACGGATGGGTCCCAGTGGTTACAGCTTTGTTCATCAGTGGGTGAGTATTGTTATGAGATGCATATTTCTGTTACTGAAAATCAAAAGTCAACATTTGTCATCAAAATCACAGTACTCGAGGTGAGTAGTGTATCGCTTCGAAAGCGAATTTGTTTCTGTTTTGTTTGCACTACGTTTTCTCATTGAGGCTTCGTGTGAATCCTGAATTGAAAATATGATAATAGTAGATTATATATACAACGAGTCAATAATGATAGTCATTATCGCGAGTAGTATACTCTACTTTATTTGCGACCAATTTATTTATCATGAATAAATGATTTTTCATTTTAATCCATCCCAATACAAATACACGAACAGTTCCTACGCGTACACTGACACTTTGGAGTTTGGTTATATTGTTTGCATGGTAATATTCAATTCGAGAAATTTTGTGATAGGACTACAAGAGAGAATAAAGACTATTACTTTTAATACCTCGCCATTATTTCCCCAGGGAATAATATATAGCATTATACAGCTGAAACCATAAATATAATACTCACATGATGTATAAGTCGTAAATAAAATGTATTATTTCACGAAACATAATCATCCAACCGAAGAGTTAAAATAAGAACTGTATCGTCAAAGAATATGTTACAATGAACATTTTCTGAATAAAAGAAGAACAAAAACGATTTCTTAGATTTCATGTTTTCAGAACTAATAAAAATATACATAGATAGTGAATTTTTCAGGTAGCCATCGATCTAACCACAAACAATAAAGATAAGATGTTACAAGGTAAATAGTTATCCCACACCCTAATTTTTTGGATGTAAACGATTGTTCATACCAGGAAAGAGGAGCATTATCAATGTGTATTACGGAATTGTATTTCAAATTCATTTCTACGAAATATTATTTTTCGCATGAGTCATTGTCGTATTATATGGAATATTTATCAATTAGTTCATTTGGAGTTGAGGATTTTTCCGTTTATAAACAATCAGTTGATTATTTATCTTGGTTGGATTACAGCAAGTGTTTCTTGTTATTATATTCGACGTTTATTGTTATGAAAATACTCAATTTGGTTCATGGAATTTTTTTTCCTGTATTCATATCTGTGGCGTAAAATTTTCCCTCAACTTCTCACAATTTTCTAGGAATTTGTTTTAGTATATCACGGATATCAGTTCTCAGTACTTGAGACTTTCATTGGAATCTTATTATATCTTGATAATAAACAAATGAATTATTAAAATGGACTGATATACGTGTAGATTAGAGGCAGTCAGTTCTACACAAACGGATCATTTTCCATCATGAGTAGTTGACTTATTCCCAAACTTTGTCATTTCAACATTCACTTGCATGCATTTTGATTCAATGAATGATCGTAATTTCATTTCAGTTCCGGAGGCTTGATTCTGGACCTAGCAGTAGATCAATTCAAAGGTTATACCGTATTTCAACCGATTATCAATGGTATTGGTGGGAATTTGGTATCTGTCCAAGCAAGTCGCACCTCAACAATGTTGCACAAGACTTCTTTCAAAGGAATCATACCACCTCACACGAAACAATTTGTAGCACCATGGACCGCTTTGATAACAGGAGGTGAGTCATTCCGTCATACATTATACATACATACATTATATACATTATATTTGAATATAATATCCATCTTTTAGTAGTGAGTAGAAAGTATTTCTCACTTATTGGAATACAGATTTTGTATTTGGTTCAGTTATGGGCTCTTTCTAGCTTCTCACAAAGTGATCTTTAGGTTCGAACGATTTGATATCATGACATTTATGTAATCTGTCGCAGTCTAGTGATAGGCATAATGCTTGGCTTGAATAAATGAATAATATTTTCATTGTGTATTCAATTTGGCCGCTGAACAAAAATGGATATTGTATGGTTCATGTTTCCTATGTTTTTTGGTTCATTCCATTGATAATATCTCTTTCTCATTTCAGTACTACCAGCAAGGACTGCCCGACTTTTACTAATCATATCCATTCCTGGGCATACAGTATTCGTGTTCATGGCCGATCTCATATACAACAACGGAAAATCGACGGTGAATTATCCATTTGTTATCACCTACTTAGTTGTGGGACTGGTTCAACTGCTGATTTTATTATACGTTTGTCACATTATGATCCATACCTTATGGAAATTCAAAATAGATCCAGATAACTCTGCCATTCCTTATCTCACAGCTTTGGGAGATTTATCGGGATCTTCCTTATTGCTGCTCGGGTTTTGCTTTTTGAGGGCTATCAATCAGGAGTATCAAACTGAGGGATGATTACCAATGCTTAGGCAGCAATATGAGATTCGTCGTAAAATTTTAAAGATCGTGCCTCCACAAGGAGTTATCACAAGCATTTAGAATCAATGTTATTCTATAAAAGGTAGATGTGATTCAGAAAGGTTTCAAGAATAGCCAACAGAGATAAAACTCAAAACATTTTTCGGTAATTTATGGCATTTTAAATGGGTTTCTCAGTAGTATAAACGCTTTATACGAACAATTTTTTTTTATCTTTTCATGTATGGAATTTGAACATCTCTGAGCTCAGAAGCGTACTTTGACATTTTTAATGCTACTGCTATTATCTGAGAAGTTAGAGCTCAACATCATTGGACATTGTTGTTATTTTGATGTTTGACGAACTTCAAGATGTATTGCAGGAGAAATGTCGATGAAGGTATGATGGATGATCTCTCATTTAATGATATGTGAACCATCGCTGATACTATACTATTTTGAAATTATTCAATTAATTCATTCAGGAATCATCTGTACATCATTTTTACTTGTTATAGTGAGATTAGGAGCAATTATATGACTGTGATATATAACTAGGCTTATGTTATTTATGACTAAGAAGGAACATACCCTTTGTTATGATATTTTATACAAGAAACGAATGTGTGTGCAATAATATTCATTGAACTGATCAAAGATTTTCTTCCTAGACATCATTGCAGGGTTTTATTTCCATGAAGTGGGTAAGAAATTCAAACTTTCTTCAATGATTAGCGTTTTGCTAGTTTCGTGAACAAAATTTCTGCTCAACTCATTTCATATCGGTTTTCTATGAGAATTGACAGTCATGGAAGTTTTTCATGGGTCAGTGGAATGGTAGTTTTTTCTTGAAGATTCAGAAACAGTATTTTTTATGTTGTGTGCATTACTTGTAACAGAAAGTCAATAAACGTTTTTCAATATGAATATGTGTTTCGTTTTGGAGATCAAATACCCAGAGAATAACCAGTCTCCCAAAGTCTTTATGCACGTGAAAAAAACAACAAACGATTAGGTAACTTCAGAGGGTTTGATTTCGAAATGAGATGATGGAAATTATCAATCATCGTGAAGAATTGAACATAGATAATTTCAGCACAATTTTTGAAGTTTGCAAAGGTTTTCCTCCATTATCTGTTATCCAAAGCGTATTCATAGCGGGGTATTGTGAATCCAAGGAATAACTGAAGAAAAACCAAAGCAGTAACGAATGTTATATATCAGTGAAAGTTACTTGGAACAAAAATCACGATTTGCAATACCGTTATTGGTACATTGAATCAACTAATGTAGTCCCAGTAGGCCCATAAACTACATTTGTGCCATCAAGTTCCTTAGTTTTTATTTTTATAATAAATAGTCGCTGATACTCGTTCTCCGTTGTTGCTCCTCTATTGCCTTCTGTTTCCCTGCGTGGTATGTCTTTCGAACCTTATTTTTGTTTCTAGCTGTAAGGTTCTATTATACAAACCAAGTCAATGTTCAGTTCAAGAGAACTTTGATTAGTTCATTAGCATGAACCAATAGAATAACAACTGATCTTGGTTTACTTGAACCAAAGTTTACTAGATTTTCAAAACTCTCTGTAAGAAACTTAGCTGTCAATTATTTTGTGCAGGTTCAATATTTGTTACGTGGTTTTCTGGGTTTGTAACCCACCAAATTCTGAAAAAATAAAAAGGAATATTGCAATCTATACAAGTGTAGAAGGGCAGATTTTCAATCCACCCCGAAAATTAGCTGCGTCTATTGAAAATCAGTTCTTTATGGATAGAACAAGTCCAATCAGTCAGCAAATCCTCGTATAACTCAAATTTTGCCTATCAAGAAAATAAGAACTTATATATATATATGAGAAGAATTAGTGACTGGCTATAATATATTCACAAAATATATATATATATATATATATATATATATATATATATGAAAATACTTCATTAACGTTTCGGAAACTAAATCCGCTTCCGTTCTCAAAACTCATACACAAATTCCTGTTCAAATGCAAAAATCTCTTGTTGACAATCTTCGTGATTGACATTTGTCAAATATTTCATATCTGACATAACATTTCGTCCTTCAGGAGGTGCAGCCATCCGCGATCCATATCAAGCGAACTCATAGATATTCTTCACCAGACAGCATGATGCTCTCATCATGCAGATTCCTTCGATTTTCGTTTTCTGCCATTGCTCTCTTTCGTCATTATTTTAGTTTCGTTCCATTCTACTAGGTAATCCCCATCGGCAGTAAGAATATGTTCTGATAATTTAGAACCACCTATCTGTCTGTTCCTGATGTACATCTTATATTCACTCTTTCGCACTTCCAATGGTCGAGACGTTTCAAGTTTTTTCGATCCTCTGTTGAAAAACTCAGCTGTCAGCTAAGTCCTTGCACGCCAATCGAATGTCTCAGTCAACCAGATTAGCTTCTAGCCAACGCCTAGCTGCTGATTGAAAAACTGGCCCTCAGGCAAGCAGTTCAGCTGCCTGCTGAGGCATAGCTGTGTTTGGAAATCCGGTCTTGCAAGAGTTTTGAAATGCTGAAGATTTCAACTGCTAGATGGATAGTGTACAATTGAACAAAAAAAAAACAATAGTGAATTGAAAAACTAAAATATGGGGTAAATATTATTGACTGAAGCAGACAAAAAAATAAGATGAACATACCTTGCAGTTCAAACTTAGAAAGAATCAATGACTACTTCTGACACGTTTGGAAGAAATTCACAATGAAGAGAAAAAACATCCATTGGTAGAATGGAAAGGCAGTGGCATAGACACTATATGAAGAGCATCATGACCTCATACCACTCAGTAATTATTGAAGTGCATATTTCAAAACAGCTACTTTTTTTTCTCCTGGAATATAATGAGTATTGTCTGATGAAATTGATGGTGTCGTTGAAGAAATTTGAGATTTGAATTCATGATTCTTCATTTCGATCTCAAAAATCATAAAAATGCATAAGGCAAATCACCTGTTAAAAAACCTTGACAGCAATCAACTGATATCGATCTCTCAACCCTGACCTTCTGATATAACGACTTTCCTAGTTGATATCGAAAATCAAGCCCACTGCAATACTTCAAGGAGTATAGCTGTTTGAAATGGATTATTTCAAAATGGCCCTGAGCATAGTTCGACAGACCGTAATTATGGTATGACTCCCTTTGAAAAAATTGACAATACAGAAATTGAGCTATCGATTCGATTCTGATCGTTTTCATTTTAGATTGGCATTTGCCACTAGCCTATAATGCCGTTCCGTGATAGAGAATGAGCCAGTCTTTGAGTTTCGCCTTACGTTCAGAGAACTGCAAATTTCCATCATGCAACATTGAACTAAAGAGAGAGCTCTCTTACGAGATCTAAGATGGCGTTCCTCGACAGACATGTTGAAAGGCAGTAATTTTCATTGAAAGGGATGCTTGAATGTCTTACGCTCGCTGCGAGATGTAATACTTCACAGAGGAAAATAGCTATTATGTTCGTCCTTTGAGATGTTTCTCTTTACCATATTTGGAGCAGAGTACAAGGATGGAATGGGAATTTGTCGATTCTTGGAAAACAAGGTACACTTAGTTTTAATTTTATGTACAGGTTCACACGATAGGGAAACCCTGTAATGTTCAAAGAACACTGCGTCAATCAAGGGACGGGATATACGAATTAACATTCATTTTGGAGTTTGTGAGCCTCAGGAAAAACCTCTCTCGGCAAGGAGTTTCAAAGCTCAGCTGTTCTATTGAAAAAATATCCCTGAGCA
The DNA here is from genome assembly GCA_032362365.1 of Zygogramma bicolorata. Taxonomy (NCBI): domain Eukaryota; kingdom Metazoa; phylum Arthropoda; class Insecta; order Coleoptera; family Chrysomelidae; genus Zygogramma; species Zygogramma bicolorata. Next base: position 286,934 of record JAVJAQ010003728.1, read on the forward strand.
AGAGAGGTTCGACAGGTCTTCAAATTCACAACAAAGGGGTGGGAATTCTGTACTCGTCGAGTTTTCCGTGTAGATATTGCCAAGGGTAGAACGATTGATGACAGTTCTGAAGAGCACCGACCCTGAAAATATCTAGAGAAGAGTCTTCGACACTTTCACGATGTTCCAATGAAGTGAGCGAGCCTGTGAGCGAAGAATCACCTACAAGATGGATTGCATTTTTCTGAATAGAATCGAGAAGCCTCAATGAGTGTTTTGGTGCCGAACTCCACACATTGGGAATATATTCCAACACAGGTCGTATCCTGAGCCTTGTAGATCATTAGAAGCTGACGAGAAGTGAGGAACTTCTCCAAACGAAAGAGAAATACAAGCTTCTGGGAAGCACCTTTAGCAATCGATCTCACTCGGTTTTCCCATGGAAGATTATCACTGATCGTAATTCCTAGCATTGAGATACTTGACTTTGTTGGAATAGTCACTCCTGACATCTGAATACTAGATGATGATTGATTGGCTTTCCTTGAGACGAGACATGCCTGGGTTTTCTTAGCATTCACTTCCACCAAGTTCATGTCACCCCATTCTATTATTTTTACCAAGTCATCGTCAATATTAATGGGCTGAATGTTTCTTTGAATTTTTGTTTCTCGAGCTGGTATAGGGACTCTGGAAGAGAAACTAGTATGAAGAGTACTGTCGTCCTCAAAACTATGTACTGAACGAAATGTTCTCTCGAGCAAATCATTGATATGAAGCAGAAACAAAGTGGTCGCCAGAACTGAACCCTGTGAACACCTGCATTTATTGGGAGAATATCAGATGATACCCCATCAACAACCACATACCTATCAGTCAAAAAACTCTTCAACAAAGCACATAACTGAGGAGGCAAACCATACGACGGTAGTTTAGAAAGGAGACCCCGATGCCAAACTCGATCAAACGCTTTTGAAATATCGAGTGCAACAGCTATCGTTTTTCTGAATTTTTCGATTGAATGCTGCCAAATATGAGAAACATAAGCCATTAAGTCATCAATTGATCGTTGATGGCGAAATCCGTATTGTCGATCATTGATTATTACTGATTTCTCTAATGAGCTTCATATTAATTGCCTTTTCCATGACTTTGGAAATGATAGAAAGCAATGCTATTGGTCTGTAATAACAAGGTAAAGTTCTTTCCATTTCTAGGAACTGGCTGAACTCTTGCTGTCCTCCAGGACTTAGGAAAAACCCCCAAGTTATATGAAATGTTGATATAATCAGTCGTTTTTTTCTATAGTATTTCGGTATTTTGACCTACTCACGATGTAAAAAAATGGGGGATCATTAAAGGAGCTATAGAAGTGAATGACTGACAGTCATTCGATATCTGAAGTTGAACAACGCCGAGCGCGGTTAGTACTTGGATCGTTTACCATGCAGGAAAATACCGTGTCGAAAGCCCGTACAGCTGCAGCGAAATAGCACATCGTAGCTCGCAGACAATATATCAATGAGCACAAGTTATATTGAGGATATGCCTTCGGAGGGGACGTAAAGCCGTCGGTCCCGAGTCCATGGATGCTGGGCTCGTTGAAGATCCCTACCTTAGGTTGGAATACCAGAGGGTTCGGCATAATTTCCGGTTGGGGCAAATAGGCCGACGTTAAATAAAGAAAAAAAAAAAGAAGTGCAGAAGGAAAAATTCTCCATCCACACAAAGAAATGTTTCTTCAGAACGATGAAAACATGAAGCTAGTCGTTTTATGTGAAATTGAGTATCTGCAAAAAAAAACCAATCGATATTTGTGTAACAAAAGTAACGTACGATCGGTTTACGAAATCGAGACACTTGTTTCACTATACCAGAGCTTTCTCAAGCAGGGTAAAATACTTTATTTTAGTCAATTCAAAATTTCTGTGTGGTTGACTCTTCACACGACATATCCCTTTCCAAATTCAATATAAAATTCTAAAAATGTCATGAAACTGATAAATGTATTTCCAACACTAGTAGCTGCCAAATTATTCTTTCCAGATTTCTGGTGATCGTGTGGGGTTGAAAGTGATATGTATCGATCATAAAAATTCACTGAAAGAATAATGGTGTTCCCATGCAAACTCTCCCAAATGGAATGTTTTTTCAATGCTGATGAATGATTCCACGAAAACTTCGAATAACACTGAATTCATACTAATCGCACTCCACACGCGCTTTGCTGATAAAATAAGCATCTTCAGGAGAAGAAACGTACGTCGAGTATGAATGACATCGTTTTGGTATTAGGAGAGTCGATCTCCACTAGAAGTTTTCACTTATCCAGCGAAAGTTCGAATCTCACCGAAAGTAGAAGCTATGAGCTAAGATGGGGAACTTTTTGATTTTCAGCACCAGATAGGATTTATGTTTTCAGTACTTTCAATTGTGGTCAGGATTCTACCGACCAGATATATGTCCATGGCAGTTATACTCATTTCCTAAATGACGTTAACACTAGCCAAATATGGCATGTTGTCACCAAAATTGCGAAAAAGCTAGGATTCACTAGTTATATTCTTAAGTAGTGCCAATAGATATAGGAGCACAACTCGAAGTCTCTAAAATGTCAAGTTCCACTTCTTACGCATTTCCTGTAGTACAACATGATCTTCTTCTTCTTCGTTTGTCTTCTTGGTTATCTGACTCCGTGTTGGGTCAATTTCACCAGATCAGGTGGTTACAGGTTATGAGATTGATGTAAGAATGGGATATAGGAATAAGTAGTTGAGTTTGGTATTAGGAGGAAGAAGGAATTATAGGAGAATAAAAATATAAAGTTTCGAAGGAGCATGTATATAAATATACGGTAGCTGGCGGATTTCCTCCACGGAAGGTGACAAGAATCACCGGGATGTCCTTATACTGAAAAGTCCCATCGTCTGATTTAAATTTTTTTTTATCGTCTAACATGAAGAATTTTTTTAATATCAATAGTTTTCATATTATTCAAAATTTCATCTTCGGAGAAAGAAGTATCAAAATCTTGAATGATAGCTTTAGACGTGATAAAATTATTTGGGATAGATGTCCTAAATTTATTGCTCGATATAAGAAGTGACTATCGCCAAGAAGATTATTCGCTTCCTGCATTTTCTCAAATAAAATCATGAGTCTCTTTTTCCCTCTCCTTTCAATATTGATTGGATTATGTTGGGAGTGTTGATGGAAGATTTTTCAAACGGCTAAGCTGGACAAATACCCCAAGTTTTTGTCTGAAGGTTCAATATAAATATTGTAGGGACCAAAATCAGTAATTATATATCTATTTTCTGAAGTTAGCTTTTCCTGGATATCACCGATATAGAGTAGAATCTATAAGAGGAATATTATTATTATCTGAATCATTGGATGAGGAATGTGATTTCTTTGTTTTTTTTTAAGTAATCCGGCTTTTTGTAGAACTAGGTGGGAAAGAATGTTAACTTTTTTTTGTGAGATTTCGACCTTCAAGTCATTTTCTTCATTTAGTAAAAAACCATCCTCAAGTACGTCTTTGAATTCTGAAGCAAATTCTTTATCAATATTAACATGGGATAACAATTGAACACATTTGGAATCATTGTAACCAACCTTTTCAGCAAAAAGAATCAAATTGTCGACAGCCTTCCTAGTAGAAGGAGATCTATTTATCAAGTCGTTATATACATGAAAGAAGTCTTTATCCTGATGAGAACCTCCCCCGGGACCACCCGGGGAGTGATCCCCCATTATACCTCACTCCTCCAACCACTAAATCATTTCGGAATCTAGTTATGGTCAACCAGATGATATGGAGATAAAAAAACAAACAGTACCAAAAAAAAACAAAGCCTTAATATAAAAACTCACTCAATTCAGACATGAATCTTCCTTAAGAAGAATGAGACAAAACACCCACTCACTTGAAGGGATATTTAAATTAAATAATAAGGAAAAATAAAGGATGATCTGGAGTACGTCTATCTTCTCGAAAGTCTCGATGCGGAATCTTTAATACTAATCTGCACAAAAATATTACTGTTATCACCTGACCTTGAAACATCTTTGACAAAAAAACATAATCTGGGAGCCACTATTTCATGAACGTGAAAAACAGGTCGAGAAAACTCTTGTAAGACAAAACACTTGTCACAGTTTCATCAGTTTTTCAACTTTTTCGATTGGAAATACTGAAAACTGCATAAGTATTTCCTAATAGAGGCCTTCGTGAAATATTGGTCAAGTCAATTCAATATTGGTAACATCTCAGAAGCCCATGGAGAGAAATAAATTGCCGACTTTTTTTACGTTATGACATAAACCATGTATTTATTTCTAAAACAGATCACGAATACATCCCTTTCTGGTCAAACTCTCATAATATTAATTATGTATTAATATTCAAAAAACTTATCGGTTTTTAGATTCGGGAAGATTCAAGTAGTTCAATTTTGAATTCATTTCGAACACAGAGAAAGATTTGGTTCCCAAAACTCAAACAGAAATGGTCAATTTTTATAATTATTAGTTCTTTAATTTTTTATTTTGAAATTCATGAAAATGCAATACTTTGGGTAATCATCATTCAGAGGTGATTCTCATAAGGCGAAACGAGTTGTAGTGTTGAAAAACTCATCAGATTGTAAATGAAGGAATCCATTTTGTGTTTTTTTTCCTGGAAATGAAAAAGGGAGAGCTTCAAAGTCTTACGATCATTTTTCTTGGCGTTCTAGTTGAAAAAAAGTTTAATTTCTTAATGAGTGATTTCAGAAAGAACACGCACACAAATTGTAACTTACATTTCGATTCGAACCATAAAAGGAATGTGAAAAAAGGGTACCATCAAAAATCTATATGACAGAACACAAATCGTATCATCAAACCCAGAGATTCGACAAAGAGTAGTAGATACCATAAAAAAATGTACTCGTAGATAATGCTTATCTTTATGAATTCGTTAATAAAACCATCCGAAGGTTTGAATAGAGCAAACACTATTATTCAACGAATGTCTAAGGTAAAACTGATTATTTCTAATATCCAAGGTTTTTCGGAAAAATCAGACGAATAGGTGATAGATTCAATCCAAAAACAATATTCAAAACAGATATAATTATTAGATTCCTAATAAGTCGAAACAAATTTTTAAATACGCAACAAAACTCAAAAAATTGTGTTTATAGTGTCCCATGTGTATGTGGCAGTGTTTATACTGGTGAATCATCATGGGCATTAGGAACAAGAACAACTGAACATAAAAACAACTTGAGAGGACGAGAATTCGATGAGTTGAAATTAGCTGAACACATATAACCCATGAATGTTAGACACACGGTTGAATGGAATGATATTATTTCACTCATGACAGAACATAATCAAATAAAAGGAAACTCGTAGAGGCTGCATTTCGTTGAACAGAAATAAAAAGATTGGCATTTGAAGGGGAAGAAGAGCATGGAAGACTCAATTAGAAGTGGGTTTTGTCAAAAAGAACACTTGGTGTGGCTATCGATGAATAAGTCATGCCATTGTCACATTTAGACACTGCTTGCCAAAATTATAATCTCATCAAAACTGAAACGTAGCCACTAGGAAGTATATTATGCATTTTATATATATATATATATATATATATATATATATATGACACAGACTCATGGTACACCCCCGTTTTCTCCTTTGTTTTTCTAGCTATATTTTTGAAATTCGAAACATTGAATATGCTCACTGAACAGAATTTCTCAATATATCTGAAAGAAAAAAACAACTCCCAATTTTTCCGGAAATGACATCAACTTTCGATTCTTGAATGGGACACCCTGTATATTGTTACATGATCGGCTAGAGATGATCATGAGAAATCCAACGATACTAAGTTTGATAATGTTATCTGCAATGACTACGGAGATATCGCCATTTATTTTATTCATGAGCTCAATGAGTGGGAGAGAATTGGATTGACCCGCCAGAAAAAGTTTCTCTCTCCTTCTCTCCTACTCGTTGAGCTCATGGATAAAATAAATGGCGATATCTCCGCAGTCATTGGAGATAACATCATCAAACCTGGTATCGTTGGATTCCTCATGATCATCCCTAGCCGATCATGTAACAATATACAGGGTGTCCCATTCAAGAATCGAAAGTTGATGTCATTTCCGGAAAAATTGGAAGTTAAATTTTCCTTCCAGATATGTCGAGAAATGCTGTTCAGTGAGCATATTCAATGTTCCGAATTTCAAAAATATATCTAGAAAAACAAAGGAGAAAACGGGGGTGTACTATGAGTCTGTGACACACGGTATATATATATATATATATATATATATATATATATATTTCAATTTTTATCGTCTGATTTATAAAGAATACTCACCATACGTAAGTGACAAAGAAGTCAGTCAATTCTTCCACTTCATATTTTTGCAGGTACGTATCAGGACAAGTATACCCATATTTGCCCTAAGAACAGATATTAAAGGTATTGAATTTTTTTTTATTTCCAAAGAAGGGAAAATCTAAATTTCAGGACATTTCTACCTCCTCAAAAAACATTCGGAAAGATTCAAGTAGTTGAATTTTCAAATGATTTTGAGAGGAAAAAGAGATTTGGTTCCTGAAACGTAAATGACAGTTTTCATAATTAATAGTTTTCATTCTTTATAGGCAATTGTGATTTGAACAATAGTCAATTGACTAAATTTTGATGTAGCTATCATTTAGAAGAAACATTACAAGGCTTCCTTTCGTGTGAATCTGTAAAACAATGAAAAAAATTGCGAAGCAATTTCCAGGCGTAGACTGCTGGAAGCCTACATTTTGAAACATCATTTGACCCCAAATCATTCATATACTTTTCTGGGATTGTGGAAGTTTGTAAATTGTATCAAACGCCGAAGGCGCTGAATTTCCCTTCGACACAACAATTTTCGAAGAAAATTCTACGTACCGACCTAGCGCTGTCGCCAAAACTTAAACTAGTGAGTTTATTGGCGCATTCGCCAGAATCAATAGTTGTCTGTGAACAGTCATTTTATGACTTACTCTCAAGCAAGTAATTTTGACCGAAATTTTCAATGAATGGGAACTGAAAAATTGTTAATGCAAAGTGTTCTCTATCATGAACAGAATATCGGGTTCAAGATCGTGAAAAGACAGAGCTAGATTCCGATTGAAAAATAATTCTCAACCGGAGGCAAATAGACTAAGAAATCAAAATCCTCAGCTTTTATATTCTACAACAGTTATGAAATTTCACTCAGTGTCATCGTTTCCCTACTTCGAAAAGGTTCATAGCCCTTCAACATTTACTTTTGAAAGAATGATATCCATATTAAATCATCGATATCCAATAACTATACAAATATTTCATATCTACCCTCATGATCATGATCCACTTTCAGTTGCCTCTATAGAGGTTAAACTCACCTATTTCATCCCAAATATTTGGCGGCATCCTATGGACAAATACCAGAAACTTTATCAGTGCCTCTGTATAGTCCTGAGGGCATCAAATCCAAAGATATTAAACATGATCACAGAGGATGGCCAGTTACTCTGCAATGTAATCCTGTCTACTGACGTCACCGAGGTACCTTCCGTAGTTCGTATCTCTATATCGTCATGAAGTTGAACTAATATGATGAAGTTTGAACTGATCTAACGAAGCTTATTTCAATTCGTTTTCTGTTCAGTCTTGTTTTTCTCGGTACTGTAGAGGTTAGCACATTCGCCTTTCAACCGGAAGACCGGAGGTGATGGGTAATCGCACGTTGAAAGGTAAGGCCTCGTTGATCCATTGCTCGCACAAGTTTCGAATTCTGAGGGTTGACGTTCGTCAGCTGGTTAACGAAAACGAACAATTTTAGAACAATTTGGAACATGCACTTTCTTTGATGCGTTTTGCTTTGTAAAATTCAATGTCCGTGTTGTACCTGTGATTTTTTCTTGAAACTCAGTGAAATCTGGTTTAATAAATAATGACAGGAATTCACCACAATAAAAATGAATACCAATAATGAAACATCTGTGTACATAATTTATTTGTGTTTCTGCCAGAAGATGGCGATACGCTGTTCTTCTGCATCGAAAAATCAAACAGACGGGTTTGAAAGTAAATGAAAATGTATGATTCAAATGGAAATATGAAAATTGACAAGATGATAAATGAATATTGTGCGTGATAACACTCATACCTACGAGAGCCCTTCAACCCACAAGACACTGGGAAATAACAATGCACCCCTGAACTCGGTTGGGTAGTCATCGTACCTACCACCTGAATAGGATTCTTGAACCCTCTTTTTCACCTAGTATTGATCGGGGTTTACCCCTGAAAGATTCTCGCTCTGGTTAGGCTTCCCGTTCATAGATGGAGATGGAGCACACCTTATTCCAATGAAATATTGAATGAATTATTTGTAATAAAAAATCAAAGCGGAGAAAAGCATTGCGACAACAGAGAAATAACAGAAAGTGGAATAGGGATGGTAGAATCTGAAAAAAATTAGAAATTAATATTGGAATCTAACCAAGTGTAGAAGGGTAGACTTCTAAATACCTCGAATTACTGCGTTGAGATTTGACATAATATATTGTGAATAAGGATGGGCAGCTACGTACGCTCCATATCGAATGAACACGAAAAGATTTTATCTTCCCCAATAGCTTGATAGAAGCAGATTTCTTGAATCTTCCATTTCTGCCGTTAAACTTGTCTGTCTGTTCCTGACGGACGTATTGTGTTCACTCTTTCGCACTTACGAAGGTCGTGATGTTTCACCGATATATTATTAACCGCACGATCAAGGAATTTCATCAATAGAATTTTTTTCATTTTGTTTAGTATGTGTCAGTATTGAACGTGAATTATTTGTTATTTTGAATGTTATTCTAACAAAATACCTGTTTCCGATCCGTTTCATATTTCCAGACAAACGAGGGACATAAGGTATAATGTTCGATACAGGTTGAGTATTTTTTGTCGGCTATATGTCTTCATTGTGATGTGTACTGACTATGTTTCTGTTTTCTGGCTATCTATTGGGAATAATTTCTACCGATGAGGGCGCTGATGTCTGTTCAAAAATGTCGACAACAAACCGTAATCAGCTCCTCGCAATCTGTCAAAAACATATGTTGACTATTGTTTACGTTGTATTTTGTATTGTTTTGTTCCTTGTGTTTTTCGAATTTTGGCAAAGTTCTGTGTGAAACAAATGTGTAGACTTATCAGTGTGTAAATGTGTCAGAGAAGTGTACCATAATTTCACATTCAGAAGTTTGTTTAAGTTTAACGTGATGAAATACTTCAAATATTTTCCGATAGAGGCGTATCTGGACGATGAACTTCCCAATTATCTACCAATACCAATTTCATGAGGTTAGTCTCTTCATAAACTTTTTCCAATGGGTTATACAATTTTTGTTCTATCATGAAGACATGTCACTATTCTGTTTGTGATACTTGTGTGGTGGTTCGAGTCATAGTGTAGATAGCTGTCGGTATATGTTTTCTTTCTACATACACTGCTACACTTCTATAGATTTCAATAATAATTCCTAATTTCTCCAGATTGTGGTAAATTAAAATCTACTGAATCACGAAAAAAGGAATTATTCACCACAAAATCATGTCGTTCAAACAGTAGATGGTAGAAATATCTGGAAACGAACAGGTGAATAGAGTGCCAAATATCACAATTATTTTTCTACGTTTTATTGCAAATAAATATATTGTATTCATCGAAGTACATTGATGGGATTCAAGAAGCTGAAAAATCACTCATGAAACCTGTTCAGTGTAAACCAATTTTTGACATTTATGACTTTTACAATGACATATGAGCTGTAAGCATTTTTTACAATACCCGATTGCCAAAGTTCATCTAGAGTCTAGAGGGATTGTGTAGGCCACATCGAGCAATGCATCATAGATGGAATTTAGAATCTCTGCGATAGCTGTTGATGTTGATATTTTTTTTTTTCGGAATCTCTATTGCGATGACTCCATAGAACCAATTATACTCAGAAGTTATGTTGAAAGTTTTGCCTTTGAATTTGCTTGTATAAATACCTTTAATTTGTTATTTCATTATTAGATCCCTTCTTTGAAAGCTTGAATGAATCCGCATGTGGAAGACTATACCTGCAGTTTCATCACAACCTGCCGTGTTTTTTCGAGTTGTTGTATAAGTAATATTTTCAGCGAAGGAAGTTGTACCCGTGAAAGAAAAGGGCCTATTGTTAGTTTTCAGAAGAGGGCTTGAATAGTGCCCATGAAATAATCATTGTAGTACCAATACCAACATAAATCATATGAGAAGGAATACCTTCTGATCTTACCCCCATTTCAAATATATTTTAGCTTTCTGAACAAGGAATATATGAAATACCATGCTCTAACTGTCCCAGAACATACATCGGCCAGACCAACCGACCAGTGTCCTGTAGAGCATATGAACACGAACTAGGAGTCCGTAATTCTGACACAAACTCAGCATTATTCCAACATCATTAAGAAACAGGCCACAAAATAGATTTCAAAAACACCAAAACCGTTGCCACAGCCAAAACCCATCAAACCAGAGTTACCCGTGAAGCCATTGAAATCGAAAAACGTCCCAACTGTCTCAATAAACGCGACGATTTTCAAAGACTCCCCAATACCTGGAAACCACTCTTGGTTCGACATACTTCTATTTACTCCGACTTGGGAACTAATCCGTTCGAACCTCCTATCGACCGTCCGATCCCTGATCCTGCCATAATTACTAATGAACCCTTAAATCCCACCAACCTTCAATCCTCGATCTCCAGTGATGATAGCCAGCTAGTAAGACAACTCAGACCTAGACGCGAGGTCACTCAGTCTTAAAAATGGCTCCGAAATGGGAGCTGAAACGTAGACAAGTAAATCATTCCAGACGCAGACCAACCGGAAGTTCCAGCCAGCACATATATATATATATATATATATATATATATATATATATATATATATATATATATATATATATATATATATAACACTAATTTACAATGTTTACAATAATATAAGTAATTAGGTAGGTAGTGAAATATATAATATATGTTAGAAAGAAAAACACATAAGAGCAGTCATGTCATTACAAATATTCTACAATACACCTAGATACACAGTACACAGTCAGAATAAAACTTGAAATCCTACATTTATAGATTTGCTCAAGACCCAAAATATTTGCCAATTATTCAATTAAGTTTTCAAATTGGTTGTGAATACTTTCAAGGAACAAGAATTCTTGACATCGTTAGGCAGATCATTAAATTCTTTCAGCCCATTATGAATCACTGAAATTACAGCTGCTTTTTCACTCCTTTTTGGTGGAATGAAGAAGTGCTCTTGTTGTCTAGTGTTATATGTACGTATTTCATTATTGTACACCAATTTGTTTATCAGATACTTCGGTGCCTCTCCCTTTTGTATTTCAAAGACAAAAACCAATACCAAAAATTCGAAATAATCTCTAACTGGCCGCCAATTTTAGTTTCTTAACATGTCTTTCAGTGGGGTGGGAATATATAGTAGTGATTATTTTTTATAACAATCGAAATCAAATTCAATTCTGAAAGTACAAAATGCTACTCTGTTGCTCTTCTACCTAACCCCATATTTGGATTATCGTTTGTGTGAGTAGCATTATTTCAGGAGAGATGACTTTTAGAGAAAATAATCAAGAAACGTTTATACATCTATTGAATGGAAGTGGTCGATACTTGATGGAAATCCATATTATACAAATAATAATGATTTGCCTGTAAAATGTTCACTTGTACGTGAAAATCTCACAGGCAAATGTACATTATTTGTTTATATATCTGTACCTCAGAGGTCAACTGTACTAAGTCCATTTTTGCCGAAAATGAGGTTTTTATCGCTAGTTACATAAGTTTTTGTGCTTTTTTGATACAAAATACTTGCGAAATTGAATTCCCAAAATTTTAGGAATTAGCAAGGTTGAAAGAATACCAAGTCACAATATCACTGAGAGGTAAACTATACTAAGTGGGCATAATATTCATGTGCCACTGTATTATGTCCATGTAAAATGGACTTGGTACAAAAAGCAATATACCTTAATACTATGTCTATCAAGAATGGACTTGGTATAAAGTAACAACAGCACGGCGACCAATAACGTGTTAGAACAGGAAAATATAATATCGTTTTTTCAAGTGATTCTTTCAGTTGTTTGTCTTTTCTGGTCAAGAAAGGGTGTTTTTCATCATCATGAGTTCAAGACGCGCCAAAATATTTGCTGCCTTAAAAAAAGTTCAACCGTTGGAAGAACGCGAATGGTGAGATCAGGTTGTGTGAATTCCTTTACATTTTACATGATGAAAAGATGATTTTTGTAAGTTACATTAGTAAAGGTCAGAGGCATTTTATGAAATTAATAACATTACAAATACCTACTGACAATTATTGAGAAATCGACTGAAGAAATTACGATTTGGTCCGATAACTTTTCGTCACAAAATAGGAATATAAATGCGGTCTTAGCGTATACTGCTTTGGTATCATTTTCAACTTTGAAAGTTATGAATCACAAATATCTTTTAAGAGGTCACACACATCTTGAAGTGGATAGTGAACATTCCAAATCATGACGCCATGGGACTGGCAACAACTTGTGCGATTGGCTAGTACAAAATTTTCTGTGGTTAACATGGAAACTACAGATTTTGAAGATTTTTGTCTTCAACTAAGGGCAATAATTCACCATTGACTCATAGGAAAAAAGTATGAAAATGGAAACGATTTTAAGATTTCCCAATTAGTGCACATACAGACCCGATCAGATCAGCCAGGAGAGGTTTTCTGTAAAAACTCTTTTGAACAAGAAGATTTTGATATTCTAGATTTGAATAAAACCACACGAAGGTCACTATCGTTTCCTGATGAAATTCCAATAGTTAGAAACGGGTCAAAACCAATTGTCGAAAAAAAGTACCAACATTTACAGAATCTGTCAAAATGTTGAAGATAATGCTGATTATTAGGAAAATTAACAAAAATATTAACACAGGAGATGTTTTTTTATGTAAAACATAATAAATAAATAAATAAAAAATCTCAGATTTACCATTTTTCCATTTTCCATGTTTCCATAATAATACCAACTTCTGTCTGTTGAAAATATAAGGTATACTAAGTCCGTTTGTTTCATTTATTTAGTACCAAGTCCACAAAAAAAATTTTTTTGGGGGTGTCCTATACTATGTCCAGTTAAAAAAAATTAACCACATAAAAAAAAAGTTTTAACATGCTATACCCAATACTAAATGATGTACCCAGGTATTCCAATTTTTGAAAAGAAAAAAACATTATTAAACTAATGACAAAGAATGTACCTAGTTATAAATGTTTAAACTGCTTCCTGTAAAATTTCCAAAAAGTGACTTAGTACAGTTGACCTCTGAGGTACAGATATTGATCTTGAAATTATAGAAATCCAGAGAAATTAGGCCACTGCAACAACCGACTATGGCAAATGTTTCAATGCCTACACTAACGAACCTCTTGAAATGTTTGATATCATCCATCATTATCTCGGCCTGCAATATTCTGTTCGGTCCCCTACGTACAGACATATTGAACAAGTTTCCATCAGTTGCGTCCGAAACTATTTCAACACATTAAAGCCGTCATATATCACCTATCAAACGCAACTCCGGCTGAAATCGAACCATCAAACTTACTCTTTATCTCACTTCAAAATTCACCCTTCTCTTCGCTGAAAAAGGTCGCAGGATCCAGGAGCAAGTCCCTAATTAAATGCACCATGAATTCCTTATAAGGGCTCGATAAAATTCGTTCAGGCGATGAAATTCCTTGCATGTTTTCAGACCGCAATCTTAGGATATGGATTATGGGCACTATGTGATGTGGACGGTTTGGGGTTGAAATCTGTGGTCAATTTTGAGGGATTCGATAATAGAGCGTGGAATATGAAGTGAATTATGATTATAATCGAATAGAATTATTATAATAGAATCTTCAAATGCAGTTTCAATTCAAAAACTGCCAGAATAGCTATTTGTAATATGAGTGTTAGAATAAAACTTACTTTAATACAAACATCATTCAAACACGACCGAAAACAGTTTTTTTGGACTCGCAGACTTCCAGGACTCTACTCGTCCAAAAAAAAAACAGTATTTTCCGGACTTGTCACGTAAATTACTATTGTATAACATTCCTGTTTCCATAATGGAATAGATGAACTTTATATTTCTATGAATATTTCCCTCATATATAAAATGTCCCATTAGAGCAATGCAACTATCGAAAACTTACAGCGGTAATTGCATTGTATCAAGTCGCCATAACAACACATTTGAAACCGTATCGCTAGACGTCAGTAAACAACACAAATAAATGTCAGATAGACTTCAAAAATAGAAAAACTTTTCGCGTGAGTACTCCATACAATCTATAGAGGAAAGTATAAATGAACAAAAAATATCATTTCCTTGAGAATTTCCTCAATCGTGAAATATTCCAATTAATTACATTTGTGCATAAAAATGACCAGATAATTTTTGCATTCAAGCTTGATATGTTATACAAATTGCATTCGGTTATTTTCATATTTTGTAAAAGAGCCCTCGTCCTTCGGACTCGGCACTTTTGCCAAAATATGAAAATAAACGTGCAATTTTTAGATATCACGCTTTCTTGCGAAATTATCGGTAATTTTTATGCACTCGTGCAATTATATCCGAAAACAAATTTTGACATCTCTTGCCAGCTAACTATTTCCAAGTTATCGCATTTGTTGTGAAGTGGCAGTGTCAGGTGACGCTGAATACGAATGACGATATTGAAGAGGTTGCAAAAAGAGATTCAAATGAATTGTTACCAAAAAAAAAATCGGCTCAGCAGTACGACATCGCATAGTCTAATTTTTTTAGCTGGTGTAGACTTAAAAACGTCGAAGGGAATCTCAGCGAAACCGTCTTCTTAGCCTATCTTGAAAATAAATCAAAAATATGGAACTCGTCAATTTTGTGGATCAAAAACTGTTACGTTTGAACAAGTCCAGAGGTTAATTGTATCTATATCTATGATTCATAATAGAACTTCCTTGAAAATTGAATGATTATGTTTTGTTCATCACTATATGGCCGCAAAAATCGTGTTAAAAATATTTGTATCGCGCTTCGTTGTAAACATCACCTTTTAATACTCTTGACAACCATTGATAATGTCAGTTTCGATGACAGTTGTACAAAAATATATTATTTATTAAAATCATAAAAGAGAGCTTTCGACTAGAATAGTCATCATTAGTGTAGTTATATTACTAACTGATTCTCTGTTTTTGTCCCATTTCAACCATTGCAAGATCTTCTCTTCGCGAGTCTGACGCATATCGCATACAATAGATTCAAATTCGTGTTAACGATTATTTATGAACTTAGGCGGAGATACAGAATTTCTCAAAGGCCTAAAGAGATGGACTATAGTGTAGCCGCTGAAAAGATAGAATGATCACGTGAACGGCACGCACTCTTTGAATATTCCTCTCCCCATTGTCACAAGTCCGATTTACACCACTCAACAAAAACGTCGCCTCAGCAGTGAATTCAACAGCATTTCCCTGTTCTCCCATACACTTTTGGGATGCTTTTTTATAGGTGTTCATTATTACACCTTTTTCCTCTACAGTTAAATGTCTTTTTTTGATCTTTTTCTCGGAGGTGGAAGAGTGTTTCCATCCATATCATTCAATTAACGTAACTTACGTAAATACAAAGCACAAATGAGTACAGTACAGTGTAAACAGTTCTTCATTTATTTCAGTTCAGAAGGCGTGGCTACGCCGCGCAGGCTATATATAGATGCAGGCATTCACTGTTCACGCGTCCTTGAATTCTATCTTTTGAACGGCCCGACTATAGTTGAACATTAAAAACCGACGTAGGTTACATTCTCTTTTTTTTATGAGGTATTGAAAATGGAAACTCCAGAATATCTATACAGGAAAAAATATGAAATGCATGTTGAAGTCAGAGGACCTGTGAGTATGTCCGTTACCACTTTCGGGTTTTTTATTATAATATTAAACTTTGTTAAAATGATTCCATTATTCAATTCTTGTCTTGTTCACATTCGAAATGAGTCGGTTGTTTCTGTTCAGGTACTTCAATCCAGTGATCTCTTAGTTGATCCAGTTACCAGTGACATAATTCCTCTTTCGAGTAGCTTTCAGAGAGTCCAGGAAAAGCTTGCCCAGGACACAGGGTACTGGCTCTTCATTTTCCTGTGAGGACATCAGCTTACTTTCTATTTTGGATTATGTTATGATCTGCAACCCGCATCAAGGTCACTTGATTTGTCTGCCAGTTGTTTTAGAGATCGTTCAATTCTTGCCACCATACTCGTCAGCCATCCTTTGATTTAACCTGAATATCATTTAGATAATATTAATAATAGACCGCGGGCATATCTGACAGACGACAGTAAATGACAGTTGTCAGCCTGATGAACAACCAAACGGATCTACAAATGCTTATTGGGCATTCATGCCACATTTCAAAAAAAAAATCTCTATAATGCCTCAATTTTGAACGATTGTGAAATGTCTGTCTCAGACAATAGAAGAAATATTAATCCTCTCGCTGAAATGATACGTTTATTGTGGATTCAGGCAACTAGAAGATCAGATTTAACTACTGATAGGTTGGTTGAAATGGGCAACGGTATGTTCAAAACATTTTATATCTTCCAAGAATTGCAATTTTCATCTCATCAAATTACCATTGTTGTTTATGAAAAAACGATTCGTTTGTCCAGCAGGCTGATTGACATGTGACGTCACATGCCCTCGGCCTATTAATGTTTTTTTACCCGCTCAGCCAGTGGTCTGGATGCACTCATACGAGTAGTAGCTATTCAAAATTAAAATATCAGTACTTTTTTTCATCTCACCTCTGAAATTGAATCAATTTGGCAAAACAACAGAAATATATTTACACCTACGTGGTCTCTTAGGGTCAATTGTAGAAACCCCGGTGTGCTGTGGTTCAATAAACGGAGATCAGTTCGTGCAAAGTAACTGAACCAAGTTCACTGGTGTTACTAATACTGGCCCTCAAAAATACTGGTAAATGATATCACGTTTAGCTGGAACGCTGTAGACATGATACCGTAGTTCCACACTAATGAAAGTGTCAATGTAACGAAATACTGGCTACATGTGTGATGTTCCGAAGAAAACCCTATATAATATTGCTGCATACCTGTTTGGAGCAATACAATCGATGTACAAGATGTACAAGGAAAAGATTGGGTTTCCATATACATAATGTATTTCCACGATTTTAGTCTGGGTATTGCAGTTTGAGAAAGAAAATATTTTCATTATTTCAAGATAGTGGAGCTCAGCATGAATTTTATTTGCACCAAATACATTTTCAGCTGAACAACAATAAATTTGGTTCCGATCAATCAATCAATTCGAAGAGAAAAGCGATACTTCTCTTTCTGTGGTTTATGCATTGAAAAAAAATTCATTTCATTTGTTCTTCTCTAACACCCAGGCGAGAAAACAATTGAAATAGCTTGAAAACAGATGTATTGAATAAAACAATTTTGAATGAATAGAAGATAATAACTTAATTCACCAAAATATACAGAGTCATAACAAAATTAATAGATACTTTTATTTTATTCTCGAATCTTGCGAAGTTTTTTTCTCAAAATGTTATTGAAAATCACCCTGTATATATAATGCACTGAAGTGAGTAAGTACTATTGTTCAAAATAGTAGACGTGTTCTTTCAAGGAATGAATGATTTTCCTATTGTTTTCAATGTCATTTCAACCCTCGTGAAGTAATAAGAAATAAATATAAGACAAATCTTCCTCAGGACTGAGGAGGGTATAACCGAAACGCCACATATTGCTCTTACTGAGTTTTGTACATTTGATGGTTTGCTGAATTCTGAAAAACCCTGTATATTCTAATCAAAAACTACGTATTCTGGATAGATATATGAACCACATCAACCACCAATTGTTCCAGAACAGACGACAAAAACCAAACACCATCGTCAGCAAGTATCCATCCCATTTTTTGTGATATCTGTTGCACGTATCACTGCACAACTTCCCGAAGACGGAAGAGCTAGGGCAGCCACCCTCCTCGCCCCTTTATTCGACTTAATGTGATAATTAAGGAAGTGACGTTTAAGTGATGAGTGACATTAGACTCCAGTTACGTAACTATTATATTTAATCTTCAGTTAAAGTTCGTGCCGCTTAATGATCCGTTAACGAAAATTAGTGAGGAATCCGCCTGAATGCATCTATTCTCATTTCTAATATACGCGCCTTTCTTCGACCTCATTTGTTCCTAAGATTGAGCTAAGTATTCCTGAATTCGGCAAGAATTTCTGTAATCAGCCAGACTCCAATATGGATTGAGCAAGATATAAATCGGTTGGGAAAGGGAAGAAGACAGGTTAGCTCGTAGGTTGGTTGAGTTTTCCGATCGAGAGACGGATAAACCGTTTTCATTTGTTTGAATTTGGGTGTGCATTTTGTTTTGGAATGTAATAGTATTTAAGATAAGTAGCCTATCACGCATGAGCAAATATGAGAGCATGAAGCAAGAAGCATTAGCTTCTATTCGTATTTAGCCTTATCCTCGAGTTGCGTACTGTTCTTTTTTCCTCCCACCCTGCTTATGCGGTAATTTCTGCTGGTATTGCACAAATCTTTATGGTTATCCCTCACTTTCAATGATCAACGAGGCACTGGATGACAGCAAGTAGGTTAAACAATTATTGCTTGCTTGCCCTATGGAGAAAACTGTTAAGCACAAATTTCCTGATAATATCATTCACAATTCAGTTAAATTTTTTTTTCAATTTCGAGAATGTTATAGATCAATTATTTGATAACCTTGGGATTACAATTCTCTCGTTCAGAGTTTATTGTTATCTTTCGATCTATTACATTTCCTTGGCAAGTTTTACTTTAATCATTCATACAGGGTGTTTCCAGTACTGTCACTAAATGCAGGGGTGATTCCTAGTGATATATTACGAAAAAATTGTATGTGAACATACACTTAAAACTTCTTCGTTTCAGAAGTTTTTTGGGTGAAAGTTTACATTTTGGTGGATACATCTGAATTTGAAATTTGACAAATTATCGAGAACAATTATAGTTCCTGTGAGATATAACTTCTCTCCATGTATCCATATTTCAAGTAATATTTGGGAGAATAATAGAAAATTGAATCCTTGAAGATTTTCATTGAATTCCACATATATTTTTAAGTAGTATACAAAATGATTTTTCACCGACTTTCAACATCGTTTTCCGAAACGAAGTATGGATTTTACGATTGTAGGAACTCTACTTCGTGAAGTTGCACGAAGAATTGGTGGGATTACTGAAAAAACAGTACAGAAAGTTCGAAACCATTACCATTCAACAATAATCATTGTCAAACTCTTTCAGCCTATCTCAAATGATGACTTGGTGCAATAAGCAATTATTGATACCCTAGATACCGATACTGAGTTTCTCTAAAGTTAAAATAGTGAATGCGCTACCGAAAAATCACAAATTACCATTGTTGTTTATGGAAAAAGTATTCGTTTGTCCAGCAGGCTGATTGACAGTTGTCATGTGACGTCACATGCCCTCGGCCTATTGATGGGTACATTCAGGAGGTCCCAGCGGCTAAGTTCAGCCACTCAGCATGTTGTGGCCGCTGTTACTCAGCGGCATCGTTTGGCCTGAATGCGTAGCTCATTGACAGCGACAGCCGACAACTGATCAAAAGTCAAAACATTCAAAAACATGACCAAATTGTTTTTTTGTTTGGTGTTTATGCACAAAAATATTATGAAAAATAATATAAAGATGTAATCATGCAACCAATATTAATATCAGGAAGACCAGGGGGGCTGGTTTTGAATATAAGTGAAAGTCAATTCACCTTTGAAATATTTCGATTTTTCGATTTTCAATTGACCTCCGAAAAGCTATACCTAGTTTCCAACTGTAGTGAAATGAAATGTTCATAAATTCACTTAAATGAATTTAATTCGAATGATACACTTTGGCAACGATGGCATATCTATCAAATAAGTTCAAATGATTCACATCACATGGAACAAATTTTGAGGTTGGCTTTTGAGGGTTTTCTTACCAGGTAAAGTTTAGTCTTAGGCATGCTTAGTAAATTATAAATATATCAGCATTTCGATACAATAATATTTGAAATAGTTAATAAAATATTACCTTCCTTTGATATACACTAAGTATATGATCACCCAACTATTTTTTTAGTGATGACTTATTGTAGTAAACAAATTTTTGTCAGTTAACAGCAGAAGGAAACGTTGTTTGAATTTATAGAAAATGAATCTCTTCTAAAACAACCACATACACTTAAAACTTCTTCGTTTCAGAAGTTTTTTGGGTGAAAGTTTACATTTTGGTGGATACATCTGAATTTGAAATTTGACAAATTATCGAGAACAATTATAGTTCCTGTGAGATATAACTTCTCTCCATGTATCCATATTTCAAGTAATATTTGGGAGAATAATAGAAAATTGAATCCTTGAAGATTTTCAATGAATTCCACATATATTTTTAAGTAGTATACAAAATGATTTTTCACCGACTTTCAACATCGTTTTCCGAAACGAAGTATGGATTTTACGATTGTAGGAACTCTACTTCGTGAAGTTGCACGAAGAATTGGTGGGATTACTGAAAAAACAGTACAGAAAGTTCGAAACCATTACCATTCAACAATAATCATTGTCAAACTCTTTCAGCCTATCTCAAATGATGACTTGGTGCAATAAGCAATTATTGATACCCTAGATACCGATACTGAGTTTCTCTAAAGTTAAAATAGTGAATGCGCTACCGAAAAATCTATAGGGCGTCCTAGAGAGCTTCGGCACCCAAGATAATTATCCGACCATTTCCCACACATTGTTGGGTCTTCCGGGCACACTCGTAAGAATGATGTACGAGGAAGTACAAATTGGTCTACGAGTGCTCAAATCATGAAAATCAATTCCAGTAGTTGCTACATATTCGATAAGCAAAATTATTGCAGTTATTGATCAAATAACAGATACCATAGGTCTCATCAGTTCCAATTACCAGTCCTTGAAAATACGATGATTCTTGATATTCTGTCTCTGATAACCTAAACATCCAAACAGCTTCTCCTTTCGAGAATCCAGCCTTTGTATAAAGAAAATGCATTTAAAGGATAAAGACAGGGACCTATGCCCTTCGTGGTGTTTGCTGTTGAAATACTTTTTTTCTGGTAGTTATCTTCCCATCAACATATTTTTGAATTCGTCTATATTTGAGAATATTTACTGAAATAGAATAGAGATTTGAAACAGATCAACCTTCAGCAAGGCCTTTGTAACAATGTTCAAGTGAAAGACTCTCATTCTTTAATTTTCTTTATTCCATAAACCAAAATTACAAAAGTTGTTACAAAAAATATAAAAATATGTTATGACAAAACACTTAAAGCTATTTTCATTAAAATCATCTGATATTATGAGTAAATAAACTAACTTAATGTCAAAAAACAGTTGTATGTGTATTACAAGTCTTACTTTTTCTAAATAGTCTAGAGATAACTAAAGCTTAACCAAAACAAAACTTAAAATTTAAATTAACATACAATTTCATGCAATATACTAACTGCATCCGTTCAACAAATCTTAAAATTAACAATTCCTTACCAAATAATCAAAAAAATATTATAGTTGAAAAAACTATTTCCAGAAATATTTGGGGCCGATTTTTACGATGTTTGTTGGGGAGGATATTTTTCATGTTTCTGGAAATATGTTTCACCAAGCATTTCGGGTAGAACAGAATAACTTAAAATATAAAGATATAAATAATAACATTACAGTTTTTGGGTAAAATTGTATGTCATGGAAGATTCCTAATAGAAATACATGTGAAGCTAAGTAAAACGATGCTGATTACAAATGCGTGAAAGAAGTTGTAACAGCTTTCCGAAGATCAGCAAAAACAAGAAAGAATTTACTAATACCATGAATATTTGGATTTTGGCCACTCAACCAAATCCTAGAAACAAAAAGTATAAAAGCCAGAAAAGGTGGATAAAACTATTGATATATTCTGTTTCTTTTTTTCATAATACATCCCATTTGATTTTCAAGTTCAAATGAATGTGAAAACGCCATATCTTGTTTCAACATTGATGGCAATGAAGAAATAGAAATAGATGGCGATGAAAACTTTTTCGAGTAGATTGAAAAGTGGGGTATTATTTTAAGGTAATGAAAAACATGATTAATAATCTGTTTTTGTGTTACATACATGAAAAATAGTTTGAGCTCTTCAAAAAAATGGAACAGAACTTCAGACAGGGAAGGAATCATACAGCTATTCCTTCAATTTCATCACAATCGGACCTACAAATGAATCAGTTCAGAGAGCTTCATGAAAAAGTGAAATATAAATCAGAAAAACCAGAGAATGACACGAAAAAGCCAATTTTAACCGTGTTAAGCACGTTGTTAATCTCTCTAATTACATTATCCCTTTCAAACCGGAAAAAATCCCATCATGATCCGCTCAAACAGATTCACTGACTTTTTCAAATCAGCGTTAAAAAGCTAATTTATCTTCTGTAAAAAAGTACCCTCAAAACAACTTGTTGCTTTATAGTCCGTGGATCAGACGAATTATCACTGCTTCTAGTGATGGTATTTTGTAACAAAAATGTGCAGGCATAGGAGATGATGTAAATTGTTTTGAAAGGAACATATTTATCATTCGAGAGTCTGAAATGTTTTGGATATGTTTGTCTTCTGTCATCCATAGGGTAATAGATTATTCCAATCTAAGCGATGAATACCAATTTTTTTCTCAAACAGAACTATTATAAACTAGAATTTTGTCGAACGACTGCTTTGCTGAGTATATTTTTATAAGGCTGAAATCAGGTAAATAGTTTTTGGTACGATAAATGAAGTGAATTTTGTTGAAGGATTATACAGTCAGGAAGTGGATGATCCATGCCAAAAATTGTCTGAGTTGTATTGGTAGTTGCAAAGGAAAAAATAAGAAGAAAGTGATTGTAATTGAAAACTTCTAAATCGTTTCGTTCCTATTGAAAATACTTCACTAAGAGTAGAGTAGAGTATAGTAGATATATTCGACCATTTTACATACAAGTACATTTATGGCAAGTCACTATAAAGATTCAAGTGAAAATCTCATATATAAGTTTTTCAAAATTAGTTTATTTTTGATAAATTTGGTGATTCAGCATGAGCTTTCGCACATGCCAACCTGAATAAGCACATTTGATATGATGAGAAAATTCAGAATATATATAGAATCATTCTTATAAAATCTAGTTGTGATAACAGGATATGCAAAATCCTTGCTATCATAAGTTTCGACCAAATTCAAAAAAAGTTACAGGAATTTTTAGCAGAAAATGGTAATTCACTATAGAATTAGTGAATTGAAAGTGACAAAAAACAAAGTCACTATAGAATATCGATGAATTTTACTGTTTTTATGATGAATGCGTTTCCAGATACCGTTTACTAATCCGAACAAGTGAGCTGATATTGATTACAATATAACTATTGTTGGTTGACATTTCAGAACTAGCTTTAGGAATGTGAAATTGGTAAATCTTGGAAATCTATGAATTTTTGATACTGCTTTTTAGACGAAATCAATTTCTTGAAACTGACTCTGGTCCTCTGCGAAAATGTTCATCAATTGTGAAAAATAGTATTTCAATGGAATTAGTAATCGAGATACATATTTTTATACATCAGGGAGCCTAATCGTTAGAGTTATGCCATACTTCGATGAAATATAATCGACAAAAAAGCAACACCATAGGAAATATATTTTGAAAGATATAATTGATTCAATTCCAATTCCAATTTTTTGCTAGGTGAAGAGAAAGAATACCACTTGTTTCAGTGAAATCCCAATCGTTGTATGATAGATCATTGTGGATAATCATACAGGCAGAGAAAATCGATTATATTGGAATTTAGTTTCAATTTTTTTCCACAATTTAGAGCTTTCCCAAAAAATAGCATAGAGCCAGTAAAATAATAATGGCTGGAGACAAAAAAACCCCAGCAATCTGTATTTTTGTAGACCTCTCTAAAGCGTTCGACACTGTCTGTCACGACAAACTTTTGAGTAAGCTACGTTCATACGGAATTCGAGGAA
This sequence comes from Zygogramma bicolorata, assembly GCA_032362365.1. NCBI lineage: Eukaryota > Metazoa > Arthropoda > Insecta > Coleoptera > Chrysomelidae > Zygogramma > Zygogramma bicolorata. The sequence continues at coordinate 311,208 of JAVJAQ010003728.1, forward strand.
ATGTACATAAACTTTTTGAGAATTACCTTTCTAACAGAAAACAAAAAGTTTGCATAGAAAATACCATTAGTGAAACTAGAATAATTGAGTATGGGGTTCCACAGGGAACTGTACTGGGCCCGATTTTATTCACGCTGTATATCAACAGTCTACTTCAGTTGAATACTAGAGGTACTATTCTGAGTTTCGCTGATGATACAGCAATATTTTATAAAAACAAATCGTGGGGCTCATTGAAAGAGGAAGCAGAACAAGATATGAGGGAAATAAAAAAATGGTTCGAATATAATCTACTCACTTTGAACGTTGAGAAAACAAAATATCTTTCCTTCTCCTCATACGCTACTGGTTTACCTGACCTAGGACCATTAATTTTAAGTGACACAGTAACTATACCAGACTGTGAATCCATCAAATATTTGGGAATAATTATCGATAGGCATTTACGATGGGACATTCATATCAATAGTTTAGTGAACAGGATCAGAGGGCTATTGACTAAATTTAAAATACTGAGAGAGTATTTGGATATTTGCCATTTAAAAATTGTTTACTATGCATTAGTACAGAGCTTGTTATCATATGGTATTTTAGGCTGGGGCGGAGTTACGGACAACCACTTAGAAAAAGTTCACGTTGTTCAAAAATGGATTTTGAGAATTATTTTTAGAAAAGATATCAGATATCCTAGTGATGCACTATATGAAAACAGTCGAATATATGATACGAGGCAATTATTCGCATATAAAATTTTAATCAATATACATAAAGGAAAGATCCCAATACAGTCAATTAACCACGGATATGATACTAGGAATAAACATTTCAAAACGACCTTAGACAAATGTGATAAAGCTATTGGTCAGCACAGCTGTCAGTACATAAGTACAAAATTATATAATTACCTACCCAGAGACTTGAAAAATTTAAGAAATTTTAATCAATATAAGAAATCAGTTAAAGAATGGCTGTTGTCAGAAGACCGTAGAGTATACCATAATATGATAAATACATATTTAACATTTTAAATCTGAATTGATGTTGACAATCCACTCAATGTATGATACTTCCTTACCGATATGTGATATTTAGCTACCCGGATTGAAATATTTCTTCCGCTGGATTGTGATATGTATGTATGTATTTTTACTTCTAACTGTGAAATTCTATATTTTACCTATAATTTTTAAATTTTATATGTACTACCAATTATTGTATAATTGAATTTTTTACTTTTTTTACAATTTTTTACTATTTTTAAATTTTAGCTTTTAAATAGTTTTTAGTTTTAACATGTTCAAACTCCATTGTGAGTACCACGTACAAGCTGATTCCTCAAATCAGCTTCTGTGGGAATGAACAGTTCATTTAAAGACAAATTCTAGAATATTTTTGTAACTAATTTGTAACTATTCTGTGAATAAACATATATTATATAATCATAAAATACTTTGTGCACAGATAATATATGAATAAATTCATCTCTATAAAGAAATGATGAACTTGAAGAGGATTATCAATGCATTTCTGATACAGATCAACAATGATTGATGAAAAAGCACATTCTGGATAGAAAATATCCCGAAGAATTGTTTTCGAAATATGCCTTTGTAATTGATTAGTTCTTACAGAATTACTTCTTCAGCTTATTTAACTTCTTTTATGTGACTGGTCTTCTTGGATGAGCATTTCAATTCCAGATGAACGAGAGGAATAAATATAAGAGAAGTGTTTCTATCAGATTAAACATGAATTACATTTGAAGTTGTAATTCGCAAAAAATACGACGCCTTTTTCAACCCTGGCTCAGTGACTATCGAATCGCCTGAACCACAGGAATCCGGCTGTTTCACAACCCTTCACTTAAAAAAAGCTCGGAAAAATTGCATGTCGAAAGCGGTATCGGATAAAAAACAAGGATAATCTGCCTGCTGTCGGAAGAGGTTAGCTGGAGCGTTGCTGCTGTACACAATTACCTTTCAGAGGTTTTTTAAATTGGAATTCTGTGGTAGCACCCAATTAGTGGCACTTTTTAATGGAGACACTTCCATTCGTTTTTTGCGGGTTATTTGGGATATTCTCGTTTGTTTCGGGTGTGAACTGATGAATGAATGGGTTGGCGCGTGTAACTTTCGTTTGTTTTTTTGCTGAGAGGGGTGTTTGGCGTTAAGCATATGTTTTGTTTTTGATATTCATTCTTCAACAGGGGTGTATCGAATTGATGATATAGTTTTTATATGGCGAGGCATATTTGTATATTAATATCTGGAATGTGTCGATGATATAGATATTGGAGAGGTTTTAGTTGTATTGATTTTCTTCAACTGCCATGCCGTTTTATATAATAGGTGTAATTATATAGATTTCACTGATTGTATTGAATTCATTTGTTTTTTGAAAAGGCTGTTTTGTGAAGAAGTAATGTGCTAGTAATGAATTTCCCAAGAATATAATAGTGCTGTTACATAGCAATATATAAATACACGAATGCTTGTTTCTTTTCTCATTTGACTTGAGTGCTTTTTGAATAGATTCGTTTCAACCCGTAGATAATTTCGAAGGTATTGATGAGGAGGGTTACATTTTTTGGTTCTTCATATTATATTGGGAAGAAAATATTCCGAATCGGTATTATTTGCTATATTGAAATATCTTCATTAGTATCCAGCTATAGTAGATCACTGAAAAAGTTATATGACTTGGGCTTGTTTATATTTTTGTAGCCAAATGATAAACCATAAATACTGGACTGCTGCCATTTTTTATTTTGTTTCAGTACAATTGATTGGAATTGAATCCCTACTCTATCTTCATGAGTTTGGTTCAAACTATTAATTATATATCTAGGGTCGATTCTATGTCACGAAAACAAAAATAATTCCACATTTATCTTGATTTCATGAACCTCAGTTGGAATAAATAGCACTTTTCCATCATAACTACGAATATTTTCACTAGATGATGTATGCGTAAATAATATTGCTAAATAATTTTTCACAGTTACTTAATGTTGTTATATTTTACAGGCATGGAATGAAGATTTCGAGAGCTTCTTTTACTACCACATCTGTAATCTGCGAAAAACGGAATATTTTTCCTTTCCAGCATAATTAATTTTTTTGGGTTGAATGAATCATTGCAACATTCTGTTTTTCAGATACAATTTGTTTCATTTCATTGGCAGCGGGAAGAGATATCAATAGTTTTCTTGAAATCATTCGAATCATCGTAATTTTATTTGAGTTTGATTCTCTTCAGTACTGAAATCAGTAAAACGTACTAATGTTCATGCAAACTTTTTTGAAAAATGTCAAGAATCAGCTCAATTGACCTTATACTTTCTGTAAGAGAGTAATTAATGTTTTGTTCTCCATCCATCTATCAGTGAACAACAACTTCGATATTTAATAGCCTTATTGGTTGATTACTACCTACAAGTTCATAGAATAGTTGTTTGCAAATTATTCATCAAATTTCAGAGAAAGGAATATACTTAGTATGTTACCATATTGTACTGACATGTAATGGTTTCTTGTTCTATTTTCAGCTTCAAATCATGATTTTTATACAGTGTTTAATATTTTTTGAGCATTGAAATATTGAAAAACCTGCCATGTTCTGATGTTTGCTATACAGTTTTCCACTGGGGTTGTGATAGTTGTCTGCAGAGATGTACAAATGCATTGAGAAATGAAGAAAATATATCCCGATTGTATTTTGACGTTCTATACTTTTAAGTATTAAGTTTCCAAGGAAGCAAATAACAAAAAAGAGAAAGAAGCATGATTATGAAATTTCTACAGTTTTGAAGCTTTCTATGTTGACCTCCATTTCATTACTTGCTCTAGAACTAGAACTGTAGTGTTTTTGAACTTACTCAAGTGGATTAGTCTGATTGTGCTTATGGAATATGATTAGCTGAGATATGCAAACCATATATCTCACTTAAAATCGAATGAAACAATCATCGAATAATCATAATGACACTGTTGCGGTGATGATCAATTGTTTATTATAATATATTGAAAACATCAAATCGGAAAATTAATAAATATGCGTTTGCTCAGTTATGAAGATTTCTGGCATACATTATTGATTTATTGTGCAATTGCAGTTGCTTCAACTGCATATTTGAATGGAAATAGAAACTAATTTGCTGATCAGAATGTCCAGTATTGAATTCTGATTGCGACAAGGTTGAATAATTCGAAGAAGGGAATTGCTGGACGATATATATGTACATATAAAGAAATTGTTCATTTTTCATGTTATTATGGAACTAGAATTATATTAATTATAATATATAGTACAGGATTCTAACAGAACGATCAAGGTAAGTTTCAGTAACGTAGTTCTTTTTCCTAAAGTTATACAAACTGAGCATGGTTAATTCAAATGAGTTCTATGTTGTTGGTGCCTTATTTTGCTTTTTTCCGTACCTATATTGTCGCCTGTTTATATGTCTTTTACATTTTTCAACATGGATAAACTAATGTTCGGTAAGTCCCATTTGTTTATAATTTCAATATTTTTCAATCAAATATTTTTTTTACCAATAGGTCAATATATAAATGAAAATCGTTTCAAATTGCAGTATGTATAACGTTTCCTTATTGTTTTTTTATTTATTGTAGAGCCCTGATGATGGATTTGATAAAATCCGAAACGTTGGCGAGAAACTGAATTGTTTATCTGCGAAATCTTGATTCCTTCCTCAACTGAACCATCATTTGAAAATATTATTTGGATCACCAAATCCACGCAGTTCATTTAAACATATTATCAGCAGATTCGAGTTCAGATTCAAAGAAACAGAACAATCTATAACAACTTCAATACATCCTGAAATTATGCCGAAAAAAAATTCAAAAAGGTTGAAAATAGTTGTTTCAAGCTGATATTTTTCATTTCTATAACTCTGTACAGAATTTCACTAACGAATTTTGTGTTCATTTTCAATTATATTACTCTGCCAACGAGTTGATAACGAATTATTAATAGTCATGATTGTAATAATTTATCATTAGTGGCCATTCTTTTCATAAAAAAAACAACTTTTTTTTGTTATTGCGAAAATATAAATCGATCTTCTAATTTTTTTTTTGGGCTAGTAATGAATGAACAACGAAAGTCTGAACTTTGTTCAAACCAATTTTGTAAATGCCTTGCGTTGTTTGTTCCCCTGTGAATTATAGGAAATATCAGAGTCGTTCCTTGGGGGAACTGGAGTGCACCAGGTAACGTCTCAGTGAGTGCAGTTCGCCTATTATTGATCGAACATATTATGACAAGAAAAATATCTGCTAGCTTGTCCAAGATTTAATATCGGGTTCATCAGGTCAGTGCTAGTGAATAATATTATAATCTCATTCACAGATTAACTTCGGTTTCGTTTTCTTCCTTTACCCCAATATGATTTACTTGCGTGACAAAAGGATTGTTTAAAAATCAGGCAATCAAACATCATGCACCAACAAAATTAAAACTTTGCTGATTAACTTTTTTCATTTCCTTCCATTGTTAGATCTTTGGTGCGTAGTATTTATTTTTGCTGTAATTCTCATCCTGAGGTGAATTTTAGATGAATTTGGAGGAATGGTAATAATAGAAAACATATTCGAAAGAAAATAATATTTTCGTACGTATACAAAGGGTGGTTTGAAAGAAATGAAAAGCTATTTGAAAACAGATCTTTCCAACGAATGGACCATATAACCCATGAAATCGAACATATTTCCATAATTAGTTAATTGAAACGTGGTACCATATTGTTTTCAACGTATTTCAAGGAATAAAAGATTCCAATGATGAATTGTTTTTTCACTGATAATAATCTCGAGAATGAGTAAACCATGAATGATTATATCTTGAAATTGATATTAGATTTTCCCTAGCAGTTAGACATGAAACTTTTCCATGTTAGACATTTCATCATTTCTTGGGTAATTTCTGGTAAATGAATGATATTGTATAAATTGATATGTGGCCCGATGCTTTAAATTTCCCAAATGAAAATATTTTGAATCGAATATCATATAACAAAAAAATTTCATCAACTTATTTCGCTGTCATTTTGAGATTGAAAATGAAGAAAAGAGAGCAAAACAAACCGAATTGTGGCACAAAAGAATTCATCAAAATACTTTTGTTGAGGTTTCTTCTTGAAACTGAATGAAAATAAATACTAGAATAAATCAGCAATGGAAAAATAAAATTCAGTGACACAATCCATAACGATTTTCTACATTTTACTAACTTTTATGGAATTGACATCAAAACCTGTTTTATTTCAAATATATAACTCAAACCACAAATTTGACACTGAATGTGCATGGAAAAATGTCATCAGAACTATAATTAAAAAAAACGAAGGACAGTAAGAAGTAAGTTATTGCTTTGAGGCACTAGAAACTACGTAAACAATACTGTTTTGTTGCTGTTATATGATAGTGGCCAATTCTCAAACTTTTTTATCGTTACAGTACGTTTAACTGCATTTTGAATATATGAATAGATGTGTCATGAAATAACGCCTGATACTCATAGATGCACTTTTTGAGGACCGTCCAAAATGGAAAAATTGATCGAAATCGTTTTTCAAAACATGTGTCAATTATGCAATGTGGTTTGAAGTTGTTTTGAGATGATTTGGGAGAATCCAAGTTTTGATTAACAAATCATAGATCATAATCTAGGAAATATTCCTCACCCATGTTGTTTTTGTATCACGATTTCATCGCTCTCGTTGCAGAGAGAGATCGTATAAACGAAGAAAATGTATAAAATGAACCGATGAGGTGACTAATCACCAATTACGTCACACAAAAACTTTTGTTTCGAAGTACTTCACGCGAAGCCATTAAATTTCATGGAAGCTCCTCGTGCTATATGGCTCCGGGTGTGCAGGTCTGGAAATTTAAGATTCATAGAATTAAAGATGAGTAAATGTATTATTCAGACAGTGTGCCTTGGAAAGAGCTAAGATAAATGAACGTATACAGAATAAATAAAGTGGCACACAGTCTCCTACTCGAATATAACGCAAGAAATTTAATATTCTGCAGACTTGAACTATAATATAAAATAGAGAGGCACGAACAAAGGGATCGTTAATATTTTTCGAGGTTGATGGATGGCGTTCTCAAGAAGTTATAGAGGATTCTTGGAATGGTTTTAGTTTACTTCAGATCGTACTGGTATTCAAAGAATGGCTCGAGTGCTATTGAAGTCTTCAATTATGGTTGTCATTGAAACAAAGTAGATCGATTGGAATTTGGAGCTAAGAGTCAAATTTTCTTTCATTCGATGCTCAAAGGATATTTTATATTTTCAAGCGTTCACGAAGTTGTACATCAAATGTGTTTTGATAATCTCAGACTAACCAATCACCTATGTATGCTCGAATAACCTTTCAATAGTGACAATAGTAGTAGTTCGATGAGTTCACATTGTTCAGTAGAAAGTAAGATCGAGAATGTGTATTCTACTCTAAGTTTATAACGATGACATATCCGTAAAGAAACCACATGAGAATATTCCTCAGTTGTAAATTATTTCTAATATCAGCAGCAGTAGGAGAATGGAATAGTATTTGATTCGAAGATTGAGACATGTTCATTATGGTGAAATTTTGAATGAAACTCGCTACAGGTAATTCAATGCTTGAAAGTGATTTATGGAATCACATAAATTCACTATTCCTATCAACCTTTTCACGTATTTTGTAACTCGGTAATATAACACCATACCTTTATTATTGAACTGATCACAAGTATATTTTTCTAATAATAATAATAATACTTTTTACGTTCCTGTTTATCCTTATGAATGAAAAGCGGCTTCATTCAAATAGAAGGAGATTTGAAATAAGCAGATTTTTCCCATAAAATTTACAGCTTTGTGAAAAAGAGGTTATTAGGCCTGATATTTTTAGTATCCATCCAATAAATAAATAATATTTCAATTTATGAATCTTGACAATAAATGACAGATACTTCATTTTCATTGTTTGTTGGTGTACCTAAGCACAATTGAAAAGAATATGGTTTGAATTTACGTGTTTGATCTTCAGATACATGTTCCAATTCGTTCTCAATTCATTGTGATGCACACTCATTTTTTTAAGAGTAGTTTGTAGTGCTGTTATGAGAAATAATTCCACTGATTTGTTCTGTAACATAATAAGCCTGATGAAATATTCAATGAGACCAATCACCGAAACAAGTTGATAATCTCAAATCATGTTTTGTTCTTGAATCAGTTTCAAAACTTTCTATCACTGCATTCAGGTTATCCTTCTTTTTGTTTGGGTATTGTTGGAGATGCATTGGAGTGGATGATTGACTACCTTGGAAATAGAAGACAAAAGTTGAAATTGAATGGCATCTGATGAGATAGGATGTGAGAGTGGAGTCCCGCAAGGAAGTGTTCTTGGTCCCTTGCTATTTCTTCTCTATATTGATGATATAGTTGGAGTAGCGGGGGAATGTGGAATACACCTATTTACTGATGACACCCTTATATATTATTCATGTGATGACAGTAATAGACTTATCAAGATACTGAATGAAACTTTAGAGAATATCTATCGGTGGTGTTGCTCAAATTTTCTCAAAATTAATATAAAAAAAACAAAATTTATGATTATCAGTAGTGTAAAAGATTACAAAGAGTTCTGTGAAATTTGTGGTAACAAGAATAAAATAAAGATTGGCATTGATATCACTGAGAGAGTTGAGCAGATCAAATATTTAGGTGTTATAGTTGACCGGAATTTGAAGTTCAAGGAACATGCAAATTATGTTATAGGGATTATATCATTCAAGATCAACTATCTCTATAGATGTGCTAAATTTCTTACCCAGTGGTCGTTGATGGTGATATATAATACTCTCATCCTGCCGCATTTTAATTACTGTGCAACAATCTTATTTTTATTAAACCAGAATGAAATCAATCGATTTCAAAAAATGCAGAATCGTGCGATGCGCATAATTTTGAAATGTTCCAAACAAACTCCAATAAAGAATATGTTGAGTACATTGAACTGGTTACCAATTAAAATATATTGGCAATATCAAAAATTGATATTTATTTTCAAAATAAAATCTGGCGATGCTCCTTCATACCTACGAGATATCGTAAATTACAAGTATGAAGTTCATGATTACTCCACAAGATCCAGAAATGATTTTTCGATTCCGATGGTATCAAAGAAAGCAACAGAGACATCGGTATTTTTTAAAGGACTGAGAATATTCAATCAACTTCCCCTAGCCATAAAACAATGTTCTACACGTGTGGCTTTCAAGAATAATTTAAAGCGATATCTGAGTATATATATATATATATATATATATATATATATATATATATATATATATATATATCTCAATCATTATTTATTCTTCCATATTTCAAACTTGAAGTTATGAATTCAAAAGTGCTGGCTTCAATGATACTTCCAACGAAATAAATTACCGACTACCTGCGTCATATAAATCCCTACCGTTTACGTGTTAGAAATCAGTGCATAAATGTGAATTAATGGGGCATTCAAGTAATTTACCTATAAATTATGAGTGAGGGGAAGCAATTTCTTGCTCTTAGCAACTGAGAAGACGCGAAATACGAAATTATTGTTAGAAAAGGGGATACCGAACATGCCGGCTGAATTTCTGAAATTTCATACTTTGTTTCATGTTTTAAGCGCCCCGTTCCTGCGAGGAAAAAAGGGTAGTAGAGGAGTGATTCGGGTTTCCATTTGAATGTTGAGACTTGCCGTTTTGATATTTGTATTAATTGTAGCAGGGATGTTCAGAGTTTGTGTGGGGGTGATTTCTGATGGTGTCTCTAAAACAATACAGTGTTGGTGATGCTTACCATAGCAATGGAGGAGTAATCTTATTTTTGCAATACTTATACAGAAGAAAAATTCTTGCATTAAATTTCATATTCCTTTTGCGGTATAATGATTCAAGCCAATTGGTAGGTTTTCATGTTGAGAAGTAAATATCCAATGAAAAGGACATTCGCAAAATCGTTATATATATAATTTATCGGTGGATTTCATCCAATATTTTGTTCGGAAAGATCATCATCACAGATGAGCAACTGGAAATCATTATGGAACTGATTATAATGTGGCCATCACAAGGAATTCATTATCGAAAACCAATAATTGTATATGATTGCGCTCTGTCTCAAATCAGTACAACTTTTTTGAAAATTGTTTTCAAATGTAGCCAATGAAGTCATATGATCCTCTAACCAAAATTAATTCTCTACCGAGAAGAACTCATACAGAAGATCCATGTGGGAGAATATCAGGGCAGTGACCTCAATTTCATCCACCATAACTACTGATATTTGTATTGAAAAATGCTAGCTATTTGTTAAATTTGGAAAAGTTGACCAATGTAGAAAATATTTATGTTAGGAGTGTTCTCAAATATGCCTTAATTATAATTTTGTGCATTATGATATATATCACCAATCAAAATACGATTTTAGATCAACACCCTTGTCTCTATACATTCTACCAAGTATTGAATATGAAAGAAAATCAAAATATCATTCGATTACTTCAAACGGCAAGCATTTTTTTTTTCCAGAATATGGAACCTAAACGATTCTGAATAAAATACAACTTCTTTTTAATAAAAAAAAGTTTGATAAAGGGTTGGTTAATGGAAGTTCTGAACATCACATACACATGAAATGAGCGCATGGATTTGTGCATAGTTAGTAGTCTTCTATGTAAGTATAGTAACCTATGTATCGAATGAATGTTGTTGTCTCAGTGAGTAATGAAAATAAATTTTGGATTCTGTATGTCAATTGACCACGTTGAAGGAGCCTTTTCCAAAAATTTGATGATATTCATATATCACTTTGGGACAGGAAAATAGTGAATATTGCATGGGAATAGGCTGTAATGGAATACAGATAACGTTTGTGGAGATTTTCTCTCGATATCGATAAAAAACTTGAAGACATGAGTGTTTACTCGTTTGCATTTTGATAATTTGTATGATTTTATTTGTACGAACATTCAGTTTCAATCATTTTATTTACACTGGTCTTAGTTTTCAAATAATTTTAAATTCATTCATACTGGTTTTCATAAGATACTGAAAATTATCATAACACGATTTTACCATTACTGACTTTTATAGACTGATCATTTTCTCATCGTTTATAAGTGTATGTTAATTTTTGGTCTATATGCGAAACGAGTGCTTAGCACTTATCACCATTCTGCTTTATTCACCAACTATTGTTTTCTATGCTGTCTTCAACTTTTTTGCTCATAGGAGTCGTTCAAATGACTTCAGAAATGAACTTACTTTTTCATTTGATGATCTGGATGAATCATCGAATTATACCTAGTGGGATTTCCTGAGTATGTAAACAAATATTGTTTCCATATATTGAGAGGGAGGTGACGTAAATCTCAATAGGAAATATTATGGGATGTTTGTTGAATTGTCTGCAATTATTAGAAATGCGTCAGAGCAAATACATATATCTATATAAATGGAAAGGGATTTTGCCTTCTACATCTGTATATTCAAGGAATTTTGTTTTGTTACCCAATACATTTTGGGTAAAATTTAATTTTCATTGTGAATGCTGATACTCTTTCAGTTTTTCTCGTATTCTGTTATTACACTTGTGTTTTTCATATGTATTTAAATACTTTCTATTGTAAGCGAAAGAATGATTGATCTAGTATCATGAATAAATTTTTGAATCTCGCATAATTGCCAAAGAAACCGATTTGCTGAAAATCCACAAATAACATAATTTGTTATTTGTGGTACTACCTGATCAGAATACAAGTTCCGTAATGCGACCTTTCAATTTTCGAATTTGTTTTGCATTCAGATATTTCAGTGGAATTTGTACTGAAAAATAAATGTTAATTTTTCTTTGTAGCTTGATAAATCAATAATTTGCGAATGAAAAGTACGATTAGGTTACGATTATCGAATGAATATATTTCGCAACTGAATAAAGGGATATCAAAAAAGTATTGTTTTTTCATTTATATATCCCGGAGAGTTGCCTTCTTCAAGAATACGGTCCAACAAGGATGTTTTTTTGAGAATCTAATTGGATATTGAATCTTTGTCGGATAATTTGAAATTGTTTTTGATTATTCTGAATGAACAAGAAGAAGTCTCTATTACAATAATGTCTATTATAATCCGATAAGTATCTTTTCAGATTCTTCAGCGGAAAGTGTTGTCAAGTTCTGTGCTTGAAAATTGATACTAGAACTGGAATATTGAAATATTCCATAGAAAAATTTGATGAAGACATTTATAAAGGTAAGTTTCCTGTATATTGGGATGGTATTCTGAGAATAATGAAATATTTCAATGCATTATCGAACAGGAGACATAATTCTAACAATATCATTAACCAAATTCGGAAATTGGTGTGCCGGAATATCGTTTTTGTGGAAGTTCAGATCTCATAACGGAAATTGTCACAGAAATTTATATCGATATTGAGAAAACTTAAAAAAAATTAACTGGACAAAAATCTGTTTCACATCTTCTTTCCCATCATCATTTTTCAATACAATCTATACCTCTCACTCTTCACCACGGAACGAAACACTGAAATCTCAGATATTCTTCTAAGGGTAGTGCAATCATTGATTTCTTATATGAAGCCACTCCCTGTAACAGCTACAACCCCTCCTTAATTCCCCTATATCCCCTACGGTCTCTCTAGATTTCAGTTCTTACGAACCTCCCCTATTCCTGGTCCTGCTCGTCGGAAATAAACGAAAGAATGTAAGAGAGAAACAGAGAGGTAACCGGCAAGAGGTAAGAGGTTGGCATGACTATTCTCCTGGCGTTGCTTGAGTGGTGGTAGTTTTTCTGGTTTTCTTTTGCTGTTTTTGATTCATCTTGCTTGGGAAGTAGAGGGGGCATGCCTGAAAAGACAAAATTGTGTTAGAAAAGCTTCTGGCGTCCATTTGTTATTATTGAAATGAAGATATGAAGATGTCTGTAAATTTTGCAATTCTTCACATAATTGAGATGGAAATCCACTTGAAAGCTTATGGAAGTTTTCTTACTGATATAAACAAATCATATTCCAAAAACAACAAAATTTTCATATATTTGAACAGCTCCTAGAAATGTATCTCATCCATCAAAAAGTCACGAGCAATCTGAATTTTCACCTGGGAATTTGATATCTTTTCATTCCTTTCTCACATAACGGCAAATATATCTCAATAATTATTTAAAATTCGTGATTAGGAGTATTCACAGAAATACATTTCGTTCATTGGAAAGTAGAATGCAGTGATGAGAATTTTACCCTTGAAACTTGATATTTCTTTCTTCAGATGAGAGAAAATAGATCTCGAAACACCAATAAATTTATGTTAGTGTAACAATTTAGGTCAGGACTGCAATGTAATCAGTTGATGGAAATTTGTAGTGGGTTTTTTCATGATTGCGACACAAATAACATGAATTAAATATTCAAACAGTTTTGAGGAATCATTTCTTTGATCGAAATCACATAAACCATACAATTTTCTCTTTCATTTTTTTTCGAGATGACAGATAGAAGGGATATCAAAAACAATGAGAGAATCAATGCATTCAAACAGTTCACAGAAATATATTCCATTCATTGAAAAGGTCCCAGCAATAATTATTATTCTCCCGGAAATCTCTTTCCCTTCGAATAACAAAATAGAAAGATCTTGAGAACATCAAGAACAACAACAGATCTATGTATTTCAACAATTCACAACAGTTCACTTCGAACAAGTTGTCCTCTTTTTCATCCTTGAACGATAACAACTGAAAGTAACTAAATAAGAAATTTATTGAAAATGATAATTGTTCCAAATGCAATAATGTGAAGGGCCATTTTCCTAAAATGAATTTGATGAATACTAGAACTTCTATCAACTGTCTAAAAAAGCACAGTTATTTTTTTGGCACCTATTATTTCTTTACCTTTATCAATCAAACGATATCCACTAATCACTAGTAGTGTGTGTTCAAATGAGGATCTTCATTCCGGAGTTTTGAAGAAAACTGTTTTGCAGGAAAGTCTTTTGACATAACTGGTAAACTGAATAGGATGCAAGCGAAACATATATAATCAGAATCAGAAAAAAAAAAGATTCTGATTCGATGCATTCAATGATAATTAGAAAAAAATCAAATTCAAATAATTTATCCTTCAATATCGATGCGGATTAGAAGGATGAAATCCATAATTCACGCGGTATGTCAGCATACCTATTTCTCATTATAATATTGGGATTCTTTACAATTTTTGAATCATAGAATTTCTTAGAATGTCAATACCAATGAAATCAAAGAATATAGGAGGAGATTGTGATAGAATTTTTCAATAAACTAAACCCACTTCGAAAAAAAAACAAACAGAAAATATATTCGTTCAGAACCAAAAATATTACGAAAATAGTATATCAATATATGACTTTTGAGGAACTATTATTTTTTCTTTGATTCGGAGGAGCCAATGACTCAAAATCTTGTTCACGAAAAATGAATGAATTTTCTGATGGAATCACAAAGTCAATCGTGTCATAAAAAAAGAAAAATTAATTATTATTTGGAATACAGATATTTTACCACTAAAAATAAATGACCACTTTCAGGAGTCAACGTTCTATATTGAACTCTGATATATTTTCACTTCTTCAATAGGTATGTTGACTAATGTTGAATTTTCTGAATATCGAAAGATATTATGAGAGATGTGTTGATACTTTGAGAAAAAAGGAATTTCGTATGGATGTTATATGGTTTATTTAATTTCGAATCCCAAATGTTCGCATCTTGCTTATTTTCAAAATATCCCAAAACTGATTTCAGACTGGCCCTTTTCTAGTGAATGTATTTTGATGAATATTATAGAACAATCTATTCATCATCCCTATTTTCAGCAAACTCTCAGATATATTTATTTATTTCTCCATGGATGTCAACTCCGCTCAATTCATTTTCAACTAGATTAATTGAATATAGTAACTCGTGAATTATTCTCGTGTTCTATCTGTTTATCCAGTCTACTCAAACTCGGTTGTAGTCGGAAATCAGATATACAGAAATGCTCAAGCCTTTCACAATATTTTTTTTCATAATATTGATATACAGTTTCCTTTTAACCATCTTCAACACTACTTGAACTATACCCAACAACAATATTCCATCACAGTCTCCTATGATGATTTCAATAAACACACACACACACACAAAATAATAGGAGCTTATGATATGCATGTTGATTTTCCAAAGAATAATGTTGGTATTATAATTTATATATGATTGTTGCATTATATTTTCCGGAAAAATGTTCCACTATCTCACATTATCATTCTAGAATTCGAAGAACCTCAAATTTTCCTTGAAATAATGTAACACTAATTTAGTGTAAAATGAGGAGAAAAAAACAGTATTATCACCTCTATGTATTTTTTGTCATTATAAAAGAGCTAATTGACCGTTAGCAATTTTTACTGGTTGTGCATATTTAGTGTTTAAAGGTTGGCATCACCGAAATTTATATCACGGGGCATGATTACTAGAGGTCGCCCTCATTTTTATATAATGAAGTTTAATAATATGCATTATTTATTAATTATATGTGTTGAAAACGTTCCACATTTTCTATGATATGTGAAATATTGACTAATACATTAGGAAAAAATCGAAAAACGCATCAGTATCAGTTTGAATTCCATTTGTATTGTATTGCATTAATGAAAAAATATATAAGAAGAATCAGAATTCCATGAATTACTCAAAAAACACCTAAATGAAACGATGGTTAATCTCATTGGAATACACTCAACACAATTAAATACCCAAGAGAATATGAACTTGACATTTGGTAGAGGCAGAAATTAACGGAAACCATCAAGAGTGCCCAAATCTTTCTAACATGAATCTGAGTTTACTCGAAGTCATGAAGTGATGGATGGCTATGCAACTCCTCGAACTCTGCTCTCCGATGATGAAGTTTTGATATTTTGGATATAATATTTGGATGTGAAAGTAACTGTAAAAAAGTAGGACCAGTTGATCTCACATGATACTTTGGTGAACCCTCTGTCACAATTCCTATAAATCCATCAGAATCAATACTAGTAGATAGATTCCAAGTTAAATGTCTGATTTGAACATACTTCAGCAGGGAGTGCCTCCATTTCATTTTGGGAACATCTGAAATTATTCAAATACTTGGGAATGTTCTCTCAAAAATCATCTCAAGAACTTGGAAATTTAACAGAAATATATACTCAAAATTATCTACAACAAGCCCCGAGAGTTCCCTTTTAATTTGCTCTTTCAAGAAACTCAGACTGTCGATACACGTCAGTTATTCCTAAAAAGCATAGTCATAATAGCGAAAAAAAATACAAAAGAACTAAGTGACATCGAGCATAAGTATAACACTGGGCATAGAATTAACTCAGTATCTGTACCTACACCAGTAAAGAATGTAATGTTAATGTCATATCTCTATTTGGCGCCAAATATAATATTTCCCTGGGAAAGTATATGAATCCAAATTGCTTCAAAAAGAAACTCAAGAAATGGATACTTTCTATTTCCCGTAGAGAAATGAATAAAATAATAGAGAACAACTGAAAATTTTTGAACATAATACATACACTTTTTTCTTTATATTTTGTTGTTCATTGTTTTTATAAAACGTATTTTTTTTTGCTCATATATAGAATGATTGTGTACAGTATATGTGTGTATTTAAATATATGGATTACATACGGATATTCTTTTTTCGAATATTATACAACTTAGGGCCAGTTTTTCAATACAAGAATAAATGAGTTATCTGTCAGTTAGATGAAAGAAATGAGAGGGTGAGCGTGAGTGAGGTTTGGCAGTGATAAGGATGAAAATTTTTGGTTATTTTTATCTGATAGATTCCTCACATTGAAAAACCGGTCCTTAATTAGATATATGTGAGGTGCAACCACGTTCAGGCTTGGCCTTCTGTGGCTTCCCATATATTTTCATTATTATTATCAATATATTCTGGCATATTTTTCTTCATTTCGAATCATTTCAACACTTGGTAACAAACATCTGAATAGTTTCTGTGTATAAATGTTTTCAATAAATTACTTTCACTCAGAATTTTCGTTTAATTAGGTGAAGATTAGGCTTCAGAAAGGAAATTATGGAATGAGTAAAACAAATTTCTAGAAAACAAAAATTTCAGGTGGCGACATCTCTCCTTGCTCCAAAGCATCATTATATGTCACGTGATATAAATGAAGAGATGACAAAGAATAAATAAACCCGAAATACACTTGCAACCAATAATAACTTGCAAGAAATATCTTTCCCTGGACTCAAAATCTATTGACTCCTGTTACTAAGAAACTTTAATATGTTATTTAATTACTTTTAATTTTTTTTTGGTTTGGGTAGATGAATTTTGAAAAAAAAAACCTCTTAACCGAGATAGCAATGAAAAATCAATTCATCAATAGAAAAAATCATGAGGTGAAAATATTTTGACTTGCATTTTAGCACCAGCGCACGGCTTGTGAAGCCAAGAATACCAACAAGAAGTACAAATGAAGGCTACAGGAGGAGTTAGTAAAATTCAATATCAGTATTTTCTAGCCATCTTTAAGCCAACGGCTGGGTCTTTTTGCAAGGATTTTTTTTTGGAAAAGATTGCGTTGGGTCAGGAGTAATTAAGGTTCAACGAAATGAAATATGAAATACATTCAAGCAAATGATAGAACGTAATAATGACTTATAACTCTTTTAACACTTCCATTGAAAATTTATCGTTTTTATTGTTTATTGCATTTTCAGTTTCCAGAAATGAACACCTTTTTGAAAAAAGATCGTACGTTCTTTTACATGAAGGGAATGAATTACAAAATAATAATAATAAATATAATAATGCTCCAAAAGAGCTTGAAGCAGAATGTATATCTAAACACAAAATTTGGGTTCAAACACTTGAAATCAATCTCCCGCGATAGTCACAATTTATGAATAACCGCCTTCTTTTCTTGCACTCTTCAAATGCAGTGAAACAAAAAATATGCATAGCAGAATGGGACATCGTGTCCGAGCGTATTGTATTCAAATTTTTGTCCTTACCTTCTAGCCGCACCGTTTTTCGACAATACAGGTGTTCAGATCTCTTCGCACGTTGATAGCTTTGTGTTGTACATGACAGTTGAAGTGCCACCTATCTCACTTGCCAACCGAATTAATGTGTGTTTGTTTACCGGGAATCTGTTTTTACATCTTTTTGTTCTTGGTGTGGTCGAGAAAGGTCGACTTGTCTGCCGGATTCTGAAAACGGAATTATATTTTCGGTTGAATAGCGTTATAATGTTTCACGTTGATGGGAATTGATACAGGAAGGTTGAATTCAATAAACTAAATATAAGAAGAGAACCAGAACTCATTCTGCTATGGAATGATAGATTGGAGATAACCATTATGTCTCTATATATACTAGAATTAAAAACATAAATCAAAAGTAAAAACAAACCTTTTTTAAATACAAGATGAAAAGAATGAAAAAAACATTCACCTCATAACTTTTACCAGCAACATTAAACGTCATTACATAATTTATATGATAAGAAAAATATGATATGAAAGCTGGGGAGATTTAGGTACTCGTATTAACAGAGTTATCTGAGATTGAGGGTGGATTTGTAAAATACTTTGAGACCTAAGATTTATGACATATCACTTGAGACAGATGGAACAGAGGGATAATATAGAATCACTTATAAAAACACTCATGGATCAACATTTCACATTCTTAAGAAGATGGTGAACTTCCAACCTGAGAATTGTTTGATATATGAAATAGGATGTGCGCAAGAAATGTACGCATGTATTTTGTTTTCAAACTTTGATGATAATTGAGAGGTTTTGTTATGCAATAATATATTTTCAAATCATTACCTATTATTGAAGTATATTTATGATATCCGCGTTGGGTATCTATTCTCTAATGAAAAAACGACGAAATTGAAGATTCAAAATAAGCCTTTTGATAGCTCTTTGTCGATGCTCAGATGTCAGTATTGACGGACGACAACTTATTTCTTGAATCTCAATTTTTTTATAACTTAGTCCACCATCCTGCTGGAAGTCTCGAGGTGATTGATAATAGATGATGAATGTTAAAAGTAATTGTAAATGGTGAATTCATTTAATTATCTACAGAGGGAAATCATAGAGGAATGAATGAAATTTGATTTTAGAGTTATCTTTCTAGACTGGTTGCGAACCAATGCTGTTATAATGCCTATTTCGCCAGATTACACAAACAAAAATTACCCAACCGATGCTACAGACTGGAACATTTCGACATGTGTATCCTTATCGCGGACTCCCAACCAAAGTTCACCAAAAATTCAGCCGTATTGGATAAACGGAGTTCAACTTACATTTGCACTCTCAGTGAGTCGTTTCTTTCGATACCTATATTGAAGTGAAACATAAAAACTCAGTCTTTAGAATCTCTTAGGCTTTAAGGCTTCGAAAGCTCGTCATATTGAATTCAGAATGATGTTCCTTCATTTCTAGAATAACTCTCAACAAGCTGTTTTATTTAATACCCATATTGTAGGATGCATTGTCATCCAAACTGGGCGTTTATACACAATTTTATCTCAATTGAATGATATATGCTTCGAAATTGACTTGGAAGATTCTACCCAAAAAAAAAACATTTGTTCCATACTTACAAGTAAAATTAAAACTTGTAATGAAAAGAAATATTCTGGAGATTGGCTAAACAAACTAACACAACAGAAAATTCGAAGAATTGTATTTATCGAATCCGTTGTTGGTGCGGACAAAGATATATTGGTGAAACGTCCAGACCTCTGAAAGTACGAAAGAGTGATCACAAGATGTACATCGAGAACAGGCAGACTGGAGGTTCTAAATTATCAGAACACATCAAATTGAATGAAATGGCACTCAAATGATAGCAAGAGAAAGCAATAACAGGAGAAGTAAGTTGAAGCAGTGCTGCTTTACATTACTATTTTTCCTCGCACAGAATTATCAAATTCTTGGAATATTGATTCAAACTTTTAAATAATACTACTACTTGGACTGAAAAATAATCATTTACGATGTTTGAAGAGAATGAACAATTTCAATAAAGCAACTCTGTGAGCTCGAATTACCCATCGTTTGGAGAAAGGGGAAATTTCGAAAAACCATGTACAGTAAATTTTAACCGTTTGACATTCGAAAGTACAAAACAATAATTCACTAGGGCCTGTTTTTTCACTTTCTAGTGAAGTGATTTTCAAAGTGACTACTGGTTGACATCGACTGAAGTGAAAAGTTCCACAATCGCCTGTGAAGGATTGGTCATTTCTAATTTCTCGTAGCTGTTGGGATATTAATCTACTACAATCTGGTAGAACTGAAGATTTAATATTATCTATAAGACGTCGTCAATCTCGAAAAAGTGTCATCAATTAACGCAGAAACTTTTCGGGGTTCATTAAAAGTATGCTCTACCGCACCTGTATAGATTCCAGTATTGATTTTCCATTTTTTCAGATAAGGGTAGGTTTACAGATCAGAAACTACATAGGACGAAAACATTCTAAACTAAAAATCACTTTCACAGCAAATATTTTCACATATGAACACTTTTCGAAATTTACGGGAAGTCTAACGCTGTACTTTCCATCACTCAGTAGAAATAAGTGAAACAAAATCAGCTAATCAATCAATGAAATTACAAAAGAAATTTTTTATATGAGAGGTATTAGTTCGGACTTCCACTATTTATAATATCAACTTTGTATAATATCAACTCTATTGAAACCTATTACTTACCAGAAGAGACAGAAAACTTATGAAAATACAAATCGAATAAGGCAATCAAATCCGAACAAAAAAGGTAAAAATGAATTTTTTGGTCAAAAATAAAATAAATAAGATTTGGTTGATCAAAATATAATAATATCTTCTGTTGTTTTCTGTTCAGTAACATGTTTCAATGGAGTTAATAATATAGACAATGGAATAGATTAATTCATATTTGTTTCGCGATGGACTATGAGAATACTTGTATGATACCAATCTCACATTCTCAACAAAACCTAAACCCTAAATATCTCAATGATTATGATGCTTTTTTTTGAGCTTTGGTTTTCATTAAATACTGAAATGCCTTTGAAACAAGAATGTGAGATGTCATTTCCAGCTGTAGAGGATGAACATTTAATTCTAAAAGTTAAAGAACACCCTCCGTTGAATTCTGAAAAGTTAAAAACATATAAAGATGTTCCAATAGAAGAAAACATTTGGATTCTTCGGATATTTTTTAGGTGGGGTTGACTGTATCTTGTTCCTAATTTTGCTCAGTACTTCGTTAAATGAATATGGTAAGAGGCGAAAGAATTCCTTGAATTTAAGATCATTGTCGACCAAGTGTTTCAACACAAATATGTGGTAGATAACTTCTTCTCTTTTCTTGAAATTATTCGAATCATTACTTTCAAGCACCAACTGTATCACCAAATCATCATCCTCATCCTCTTCATTTTCAAACAACATAACCTTCAAATTTTCATCCTTTTTACAATTGACTATCCGTATACTCCTCTACATCGTGATTTTTTATTTAAATTGTGTTACGGAAATAATCGCTCTACTATAACGGAAAATCAATAGAAATCAATTTTACATTTTTCAGCAGAAAAATTTGTGCTACTTCAGCAGAATTTTCCGTAAAGGAATTTAATAAAAACCAAAGCTCCATAGAGTATATGTTATCTCCTCTATGATATCTTGATGTGAAAGGGGTTCGGAAACGGCTTCAAAAATTGTTATTGAATTGGAATATTTTGCTGAATTGCATTCCTTTTTCCAGTTGTATGAATTTTTCAATTACATTTTTGTCTCTCCGAACAATGAATCGCAATATATCATTTCTCTATATCATTTAATTGTTTTGTGATCAACAGCTTATTCGAATTCTCAGGAGCCATTCTATACGATGAGCTCTCATTAGAGTTTTTTGTGAGACTTCCACTATTGAGGTTTGAAAGTGACTTCTATCTAATTCAGCAACTAGCGCGCCACGTAGACAATTCAGATAAATTTCTTTCCTTTTTGTGAATTTTTCTATTTTTCATATCGATTCGAAGAAGACAATAAGCTAAAAAATATTTCAAAAAATTTCGCAGACCTCACAAAAATAACCATGTTTAAAAAAATCATTATTTTCCATGATACCCTCGACTTGGTTTTCACACGAAAGAGCATTTAGAGTTTCGTTGACAATAACCCGCACCAAAAACTCCCATCCTGTACCTTTCACATGAAACTTCGAGGTGATGACCGCACAAGGTGCGACAGACAGTATTAGAACCTTCAACCGTAAGGGGCATTATCCCCGAGTCAGGTCGAAACTGACCCTTTCTTGAGTTCTCTATTCCCACACGTGTGGACATGCAGAAACAGGTTTCGAGTGACCAGTGTTATTTTTTAATGTATACATTGGTAACCTGATTTTTATACGAAATAGAAAGGGTACGTTACGCGTTGTATTGTCCGCACGAAGGGATGACTTTGAAGGACAACTGCGAGTCCGTGGGACAGTGGAATTTCAAAGTGTCAGTTATGTTAACGAAACCTGAATAACTATCACGAAACGGTTGAAAATGAAGCTATGCTAGGTGAATAGTAGTTACACGATACCACTTCTCTGATGGGCTTGATTCATGAAATGTTTTTATCAATTCACTGAGAAGGAAATTCAAATTGATGACGGAACTCGTTCATCCCATCTTTGTATATTGCGTAATGGCTGAGATATAAATTAATTAAATTCAAAAAGCTTAGGACCGTGACGTCACGGTCCTTTTCCCGCGAGCGTGTTGAGAGGCAATCGAAAATAGATATTAGTGCAATGTTGCCATTATAGTGCCAATCTGTGTTGATGCTGAATGTTCATTGTGATCATCAATATAAGACGATGAAAAATCAATTGGAACTAAATTCGAACTTCATAATGACGTTACCCGACATCAATTTCACAGAAACACTGCGATACATTGCCGGTATTTGGGGTTATATTGTATTGTGTTATGTTTTGCTATGAACCTCGATTTTGGTTTCGACAAAGCTGAGTTCAACAATATGTCTCCGGTTCAATAAATGGTAGAAGATTTTTTGTAGATAACCTAAGAAATTATATTTGAGAAACTGGAACAGTAGTTACTCGAATGAAAGATTTTTGTTATGCTGATACAGTAACAATTTTCTTCTCCTGAAGATGCTAACCTTGTTAGCGAAACGCGCGTCGAGTGCAAAAATATCAGTTTGGTGCTATGGTAATAGATCTCCAGGAAAAGTTACAACTTTTACACCAAAGGTTCCGATCTCATCGTTTATTAGATATCTACCCTTCAGCTCAAAACACCAAGCAAGTGTTAAAAAACGTTTAGTTTTTTTTCTTCAATGATGGTATTGGTGGGATTGGGATCAATTTGATCAAAGAGAAACTATTGTTTCTTTGCCAACGTTTCGAATTTTAATAAATTCATCATCAGGGCTCAAAAATTCAATTCATTAAAATTCGAAACGTTGGCAAAGAAACAATAGTTTTCCTTTAATCAAATTGATCCCAATCCCACCAATACCACCATTGAAGAATTTAACTCTGGATCACCAAACCTACCAAAACTGTAAGAAGATATTTGGGTTGAAACCTGACACCAGACTAGATACAATTAGTTTTTTTCATATGAAGATACACACGAAAGGGAAGCCCTGTAACGTTCAAAGAACCACCCGTGACTCAAGGAACGGGAGATACGAATTAACATTCAATTTGAATTTTTGAAGTTTGTGAGCCGCAGGAAAAACCTTTCTCAGCAAGGAGTTCCAGAGTGCAGTGAAATGTCTGTATGATAGAACAAAAATTGTACTCAATATAAAATGAAATATTTGCGAATAAGCAAAATGATAAGTGAATTATCAAATTCTCTGGTCTACCACAATCTGCATTCAAATCGACAAGCCCACCACAAGACAACTTATGTTTCTTGCTTCGGGCTCCATCAGCTGTAGGTAGGCAAAATCCTCATTTATATTTGATAATATTATAAGGGTGGTATAAGAAGTGGTTTCCAGGTATTGGAAAGTCTCTGTGAATCGTCGCGTTTGTTATGACAGTCAGGACATTTTTCAATTTCGAAGGCTTCGAGGGTTATTCTTGTCTGGAGGGTTTTGGCCGGGGGCAATGGTTTTTGTATTTTTGAAATATATTTCTTGTCCTCTTTCTAGATGATGTTGAAATAATGCTGAGGTTGTGTCAGAATTGCGAACTGCTAGTTCATGTTCTTATGCTCTACTGGGCACTCGTTGGTTTTTCTAACCGACGTATGTTCTGGGACAATTAGAAAATGGTTGTCATTAGGTATTGTGTCTTTGACAAGAAAGATATCAAAATTATTTTCACAGCGAACCACCAAATATCCACCTTCCTTCGCCCAAGGTTTTTTCCTTCTTTATTTTTTTCTTATCAACAGTTTTTAATAGAGTTGATAATGGAAGTCCTAACCAATACCACTGTTTCGGTTATTTGAGTTATGCATTAAGCACTTAATTATGCATTATGTTAACTAAATACGCCTGTTCAATTGTAATTGTAGATATGAGCAATAGATGAATCAATAACTTGACCACTGGTTGTAAGTCATTATTTCGTGGTGATTGACTGTTTCTTTTGAGCAATCAAATACAAAAAGAAACGAAAATTTCATTTTCCAATGAAAAAATTCAATTCGGTCACCTGAATAAGTTTTATTCAATATACCAAAGCGATAATGAAGTATCAGAAGTGGCAGGTTTCAGATAGTAGATGTGATATTCCTTAATTTGAGATTTGCATTATCTACTAAATTATTCATTACGTGTTCACTAAATCCGCCTTCAGACGTGGTATGAACTATCATGGATTTCATGTTCAGCAGTTATTATACACTTTACAAAACAGTAACCTCCTTATGTTCACATCTAAACGTACCCAAAAGCATCATCACCTTATTCATCCTTTAATCTTTAACAATTATTGAATTCATGCATAAAACTAACTAGATAGCTGCATGACATCCAATTATACTGCAACATAACGAAAATCTTCCATTTCAGTACCAACTGTTTCAGTTTCTCAAATTTAATTTTGATACTGAAATACTGTAGGTTATTTACAAAAAATATTCTACCATTTATTGAACCGGAGGTACATTGTCGGACTCAGCTTGATACAATATAAATTTTCTTCTCCTGAAGATGCTAACCTTGTTAGCGAAACCCGCGTTGAGTGCAAAAATATCAGTTTGATGATAGGGTAATTGATCTCTAGGAAAAGTTTCAGTAGATATCTGTTGGTATGTTTCTTCAGATGTACACTTGTGTCTACATAGCGTGTCTTTCAAACAGTACCAAATTATCAATTTGTAATTCTCACTTTGTATACCATCTTCTTGGAAATGTCGGTCCGATAGTCATCGGTGGGTGACTGCGTAGATACGGCAAGGTAGACAGTTCGTGTAGCGACTAGCGATGCATCATTAACTGATGACTCCGTGTTATGGCCCAATGTAAGCAAGCTCGTAACAAGGGTGATAGTCATGTCACCGATGGGTCATTTCAGCACGGGGCCGTGTTCTCGGTCAGCGTTCGAGCCGGCAAAGGAAATATTTCAGGGATATTGTTATCGATCGACCACCTAACAAATTGCAATTAAGGTGGCTTGAGGTAATCAAATGTTTCGGGATTAGGTGTTTTGTGTTGGTCAATCGTACGTTGCTGTCGTAGTTATATTGAATATTTTCCTCATATATAAAATGTCCCATGAAAGCAATGCAATTATCGAAAACTTACAGCGGTAATTGCATTGTATCAAGTCACCATACCAACACATTTGAAACCGTATTGCTAGACGTCAGTGAACAACACAAATAAATGTTAGATAGACTTCAAAAATAGAAAAACATTTCGCGTTTAGGTAAGTTCTCCATACAATCTATAGAGGAAAGTATAAATGAACAAAAAATAACATTTCCTTGAGAATTTCTCTATTCGTGAAATATTCCAATGAATTACATTCGTGCATAAAAATGACCAGATAATTTTGCATTCAAGCGTGATATCTTATACAAATTGCATTCGGTTATTTTCATATTTTGTAAAAGAGCACTCGTCCTTCGGCCTCGGGCACTTTCGCCAAAATATGAAAATAAACTTGCAATTTTTAGATATCACGCTTTCTTCCAAAATTTTTATGCACTCGTGCTATTATAACCGATAATGCATCGGGAGATTACATTCACAAATAATTTTTGTCCTTTCCGAGATAATACAGTCAGAGCGTTCAGTAAGGTATCGATTACTGAAAAAATTACCAGGTTTCCATGATTATTGGTAACCGATGAGATGGAATTTTTGTTGTAAAAGTTGAAACTTTTTCTAGAGATCAATCACCCTACCATCAAACTGATATTTCTGCACTCACGTTCTTCGAAGAAATGTGTGACTCTTTAGACATATTCTTGGAAAATTGTTTCTTACATGCTTCTCGAACAAATCTACGATACAAATTTAGTTCCTTTGACCTGGTAGCCACCACAAATGAACTATGAGATTGGAACCTTTGGCGTAAAAGTTGAATCTTTTTCTAGAGATCAAAAGATTTGCACTGAGTGCAAAAATATCAGTTTGGTGTTAGGGTAATTGGTTTCTAGGAAAAGTTTCAACTTTTACGTAAGTACACAACTAGGGTTAAATTGATGAATGCCGAATTTTCGTTTCTGAAAACATGTCAACGTAGTATTTCCAAAATTTGTTCTAGTCAACATTAAGAACGATACACCAGTTGCAGAAAAAGTACAACTCTTTGCTAATCAAAAGTATTTGAAACTAGAAATCAAATATCGGCACAGCAAACGAAATATGCTAGAACTGAAAGCATATGATTTATACAAGAAACTAACATTTAGAATAAGCGAAAACGAGCAATGGGATGAGTTTCAAAGAAATATGTTCAAGATGATTGAAAGTAAATTTGTTAAGAAGATGCGTTCTTTGAATGATAAATTGAAAAAACTGAATTCAACAAAGCACAAGCGTATCTCTTCGAAAACCATCAACATTGTAGAAAACCATTCTTCTCGATCTTTTGATGGAGAGGAACTAGCCTTGTTGAATGAAGTTTTGAAATACGGTATCAGATCTCCCCAGGGTGGTTTGGAAGGAGTAGTAGTACTAATCGAAAGCTCGATTCAGCATTTGCCGGAAACTTCGAAAGGATTTGTTCGAGAAGCATCTAAGAAACAAATTCCCAGAAATATGAGTGAAGAGTCACACATTTCTTCGAAGAGTGCAAAAATATCAATTTGGTGTTAGGGTAATTGATCTCTAGGAAAAGTTTCAATGATTATTGGTGAGCAAGAATGAAAGTATCAAACATTGTATAACCGAAACAAGACAATTTGGAACCTTCCCAAACGTTGTAAACTATAAATCAAGCAAGAAAGGTGAAATAACTACCTACTGCTCATTTGGAGTTTTTGGGGCGAAATAGTATATTCGCCCGATACGTAAGTATAAAAGAGCAGAATTGTTTGAATTTTTATCAGTTACGTATCGTAATTTTTGCGAATTTGGCAACATTTTGAAAGCTAGTTAACTAACTGAGCTAGTTTTTCTCGAGCCTTATTATTAGAAATTTTTCATGAGATTCGAGTTTTTGGCATGACTAATTCAAAAATACTTTTTTTACATCTACTATACTAATACTCTTATATACCCATAATCTGTTTCATAATTAGATCCATTATAAAAAACGGATAATATATATTATTCATAGTTCTTCATTATTTATTGGGTGTAGAAAAAATAGAGTATGTAACTCCCATGTAATGGCTATTAAAACACTCGCATAAAACATACGAAACTCACCTTAGGTTCGTTTCGTATCCCGGTTGATGCTCGTATATTAATAACCATCATTACTGATCGTTTTTTAATATATAATATTGCAGTTACGTCATGTGGCAAAGATATCAATTTGCTCCAAAAACATTTATAAAGAGATTGGAAGCTTTCTTTTTTCTTCAAGGGAGAAAAAACCCAAAGAAAGATCTCATGATGGAATCATTGCAAATATCGCAGTGAGAGGAGGAACATAAAAGATATAGCGTTTGTTGTCTACCAGTGGATACAAGATTGAAATTGATTCATCCAGAAGTAGTAGTGTAAAAGTTTATACTTCCAGATATCATTTACCCTAACGACAAACTAGTACTTGCACTCGACGCGCCTTTCGCTAGCAAAATTGAATGAAATTTATGTTACTATAGTAGCAATTTCCCCCTGAAGATAATAACCTTTTTAGCGAAACCCACGTCGAGTGAGGAGGAATAAATGGTAATTTGTAATAATATGTTTTGCCAATAGTGGGCTTAATAATATCTACTTACGATGCGGTTCACTCATTTTCACCAGGTATTGTATACGATTCCATTTGATAGTATATTTTCACTTTCTACATGGGAACTGAATAATGTAGCGTATAACAAAATCTATTTGGACCATTCGAAGGACGGACATGATACAGAGGGTGTTACAATCCTCTGTAACAAGAGAAAATTAGATTTCCTCTGAGATTGGAATTTTCGAAGTTGCGATTGAAAAACCAAAAAAATTTAAACTGCATTAAATTTTCCATTTGCGTTTGATTTGGTGAATGGTAAAGACCTGAATATTATGCCATTTTTTCCGTTGGTGAATCAGTTTTATGTTATTTTTCCCAACAGTAAGACTGGTGAATCCTAGAACAAAAGATTGAGAACATCCATTACCCCTTTTGAATGGGTAACTATTCTTGAAAAACCGTGTCTACGATGGAATGTATTTTTGACGTTTGCAATTCGACGAAGTTTCAACCAAAATGGTTAACATTGTCGAATTGACATAAGTCATTAAACGTTAAAACTTATACGGAAATAGAAATTTCTTAAGTTATCATAGTCGATTGCTTTTTGCTTGGTGTGAAAAGTCGAATTGTTTTCGACCTTTTGATGAAGCGTATAGAAATTATGGCTGAACGAAAATCGAGAAATTGAATACGAAATATTTTTGATACCTACCTGATTTTGAAGAGGAGCTACTGCTGGTTGTTTTGGAAGTAGGTTTTTATCATTCTTCGGGAAGCTGCGAGTCCGATTCACATGGTGATTATTGAAAATGTCCCGCGAATATTATACCTTGCCTGTTACCTGGAATAAAGAACAAAATTCAGAACTCTCTCATTCAAAAATTAGTCAGGATTGGGAACTAATTCTTTGATCATATGATAATAAGGTGACCACTCGTTTGTGCAAGAGTGGAATATAATTCATAAAAGTTCATTATTGTGTTTTTATTACTTTACTTCATTCATGGTCTTGCGAGCATAATGCCCACTTTAATGCTCGCACTGTAGCCATGATGGCACAATACTTTCCTTCATTAAACGCTTCAACTATCACCAATGTCAAAAAATGCGGAGGTTAAAAATTTCGAGAAATATTCGAAATAAAAATTAGGAACTACTTATTGAAAAATATATCGAAGAGATTATGTTCCTGAGCTTTTTCTCTAGAGAGAAATTTATTCTTCTGCCGAGGTTTGTATAACAAAAAATATCGCAGTTTTCTGTACGATTCTCACTGACAATTGACTCGCGGGAACGCGACACGTGTTTCGCTATACAAAAGCTTCCTCAAGCAAGATAAGAATGTTTGTATGATATTTTATTCACAATCATTCTTGAAGTAAACAAGAAATGAATATTGGCATGATTGATTTCATTTTGTGTTTCAACTTCTTTGTAGACATCAATTACCCAAACATCAAACTGGTATTATTTGCCCCTTCTGCTTAAAAAGTAATCATCTTTAGGAAAGGAAAACTCATCTTCATGATGCTCCCAAATAATGTCCTTGTTGGTGTGAGAGGTGGGAAATATAATGAAGTTTAGGTTAATGTATGTCCATTTTTGTTTTGTTCTAATAAATGCTTTTGGTACACCAATAATATATCAGTTTTGTCACTGGAATTGCTCCTTTAGGCAATTTGTGGATCACTCAACAGCCTTCACACGCGGCAAAGTAGCACTTACAGCCAGTGTTTGGTAAATAGATATTATCAAGCTTCAATCTCTACTGCAATATATATACTGGATGATTAATACTGATATTCAGTAAGATTTTGGAATATAGTTCATCGTGAGAATAATGCGAATATACGTATTTTTTTCACCATTATGCTTCAAGTTGTCACCAATTTTTTTTGCGCTACCCTGACTGTGGATATAAGCTGCATTATCAAGGTATTCCCTTTGAGTCATTGTTTTTTTGCTTTTCAATGTCCCTAATTATTCAAAAAGGAGCCTGGAGTCTTATAAGATATTTCGAACCATGATCTGATAATGACAAAATTACTTGCTGAAACGTTCGCAAGAGTATGATCACACCCACCATTTTATTCGGCCATTTACTCTGATCGATATTTCATGAGAGAGCGATGCCAATCAAATTGATAGAATGCTAATTCGAAATTCGCCTGCAGAAAATTTTGTTGCCCACTTCTGCCGTTTTATAAGGCATTCAAACGGATCTTATCGATTATCTGTCATGTGGAATCTACCAGTGTCTTCCCTCACAACAATGTATTCGGAGAAGAAATTTTGCCTGAAAGGGGTTGCAAAGACGTCAAAAACTTTATATGGGTATACTCGGAGAGAGATGATTCAAGCAAATGGCGGAGCTCGTTATTTTCTTATCTTTTAATTTCCGTTCCAATATTAGCAAAGTTCGCCAGGAACTTTGTCGAAAACTAATTAAAATTTGAGTATTAGAGTTGGCAAGTTTTACGAGAGTTTTACTAATTCGTAGAGTATAAATGAAGGAATGTTTGCTTTTCAGAGTCTCGAGATCTCTTGGAAATTTATGTTAGTTGATTAAAACATTGAATTAGTATGATTGTTGACTTCGATAAGAATGAATAAGAGAGTTATCATTTCCGACTTGATGATAGAAATAATATATTCGTAGGTTAAACTGAATAACTGAATATTAGAGTGTTCCTACTGCTATTTGAAAACGATATGTCAAAACCGTTCAGCATTTTTCTCATTTCAATTGGTGAATCGATTCATTTCTGTTATAATGTAACCCTTGAAGAATATTGGAAAATGTAATATTTAACACATCAAAAAATAAACATAAAAAATAGAAGAATCGTGCCAACTGACTAATTGATACAGTGTGTTTTGTGTATTGTTTTTGGCTTATTCTTTCCCTAACCAAGGCCAAAAACGAACTACTACGAATTTGGTATCGGTAATATAACAAACACTTTTTTTTGATTTGTGTATAGCGAGGTCCGTTAGGTTTGCTACAAATCGATATTTTTTATCAGTTGATGCATGTTCGATAACCGACTGACTTGCGTTCAGATTGACATATAAAAGAAGGAATATAAAATTCAACAAACACTTTTTGCTGATATGTATAGTGCTCAGTGAGGTCTGCAATGCGTGCAACAAAAACGTTTTTTTTTATCAGTTGATGCATGTGCGATAAGCGACTTGCATACATTTAGATTGGCTTCTGGTCAAACAGTATACAGGGCAGAACAAAAAATATTAAATACTCTCAAGGATGAAGAACCTCTATTTTGAAAAATAAAAGATGAATTCATGGGATGAGTTGTTAAGAAATGAAACTTTTGCCTAAATATGGAGTCTCAGCCTGAAAATGAAGAAAAAATGTTTTTTCCAAATTTTTACCGTATGATAAAATAACATTCTGATCGATAGGTATTGCAACTAGCTATAACCAAAATACAGTATTACTAGTAGATCATTTGCCTTGTTGAAGAGATTTATATCAAGAGTTATGTTAACCATCGTTGCATGAAGTTAGGGTATATCGACGAAAAGAAAAAACAAAGAATGGATGAAAAACCATATGTCAATTTCAAAAATGTGCTTCATATCGATGAAAATTATTCGAAAGTGATTTGGTTATAGCAACTTACAATATTTAATAATCAGAATTTTGATTTATCTCACAGGGATGAATAAAAACAACATCATTTTTGAGTTCGTATTCGCCAAAGCTTTAATTTCTAATTATTCTATATTTATACTTGAACAAATTGAATTTTTTTTGGTATCGAACATGCAACTTCTTGCAGTATCCTAATTTACGTTATATAACTGATAAAAAAATGCTAATTGATGCACACTTTATGTATATCATTTATGGGCGTCTGATCCATTCACGAAATGGAAAACAACTACTTCACTGCCTACATAGCGCGACGGGCGCTGAATCACATGGTGAACTAATTTTCTTGGTCAATCTGTAAGTCAGCATAAGAAGTATCGGATTTATAGCAGTAATAGAATATTTTCAAACAACGAAGAAATGGTAAAAAGTAATTTGTAACGAGTTTCTCTCGTCAGTATACAAAAACACTCATAAAACCCGAACGAGCTTGTTTGGTTTGAAAAACAATCGCGATAATCAAATACTGATTAAGTTTGGCAAAACATTCACGTGATTGAGAACTATTTGAAAGTCATTATTATGTTGTGGATGAATTATACCCTGCTACGTTCATATATATTTCAATATTGCTTCTTATTTTTTCAGATTGTGGTAGTTTATAAACTCAAATAACTACGAAAAAAGAATTCACGTGATCATTTCAACGATATTCCAGAAATCTCTTTGTACAAGAACTGCTAGAAAAAGCACTAAAATCATAAAATTCAGCGAAAAGAACTCTCAATAATAGATAAATTGGATAGTTTTTATATCTTTCTGTTGATAGGTTGCACCTTTCCATCATTTATCTCAAGATTCTGATATTTTTTCATGGTAGGAGTTCTCAATCGAATCATTATGGAATACCCAAAAAAATTTATTTTCGAGATAAGTAGTTTTTGATGAGGAGTTTATACCATTACAGCTAACATTAATACGTTATTCTACAATGCTTTGGTGTTTTTGGAGGAGCAAGAAAACGTACCACTGATGGAATTTCACAGTTTGTTAACATTGAGGTGGATATTTAGGTTAGGAAATCAATGAGTTTTCATAAAATCATTCAATAAATTGAATATGAGCCGTTAAAGTACTATCAAACGATACAAAGACTTCAACGTAGAAAAAAAAGGTACAAAATATTTTCAATTCACAACCTTGGGGACTTTCTGCTCTGAAACTAACGTCAACTATTCAATTCCCTGGAACAATATTATCTCAGCTGATGATTTCAAAAAATGTATTTGAGCTTTTCCATCTCTTTCACTGACATCTCGCGCTTCACTGACTTTTCTTCCAATACACCATTGTCTTGATCATTGCAATGAGAAATTGCATGATGAAACGCTTCATCATGATGATATATATTATCATGATGATATTATCTGGAGGTGAGCAACAAGAAATCCCAACTAAATCGATGGACCAATATTTATCCCTACAGCTAGGACTTATTGAGGTAATCAACAAACTTCAGAGTAATAATACTTCGAGTGTAGCAGCAGACAATGAAAACAA
Source organism: Zygogramma bicolorata (assembly GCA_032362365.1). Lineage (NCBI taxonomy): Eukaryota > Metazoa > Arthropoda > Insecta > Coleoptera > Chrysomelidae > Zygogramma > Zygogramma bicolorata. The sequence goes on from JAVJAQ010003728.1 coordinate 344,896, forward strand.
GTAAGAGAGCTTGTCACATAGGCACTTCGTGAATTAAAAATTCTGCGACTGAGAAGCATAGAGATAATAAAGAGTGATTCCAGGAGAATATAGCAGATAAACATTAGTGAGGCTGTATAACCGGTATCATTATACATACCTACACATGAGGTCAATGAGCACAAGAAGCTGCCAGAGACTTGACAAAAGAGACAAGTCAGATGGCTTTCACGATTGGCAAACATGTCTCAAGGAACTCGTCGGTTATTTCCCCAATCGTTTGTCCTTAGAACAAATAAAATAGGAATCAAAACTCCAAAATGAATTCTGTATATGAAAGAATCAATAGAACTGAAAATATTCATTCCTCTCAATCATCTAACTCCTTTCATCGAAGATAACATTTCGTCTCACCCCGTATAGTACAGACATCACCATTTTCATTGCCATTTATACCCAACTGCCGCGTTAATTAGCCGTATACCTTACACAAAAGCGACTTAAAACTTGAGAACCTTGTCTGGGAAATTATGTTACGTTCTCTCATTATCCATCCTACGTTGTTTTTCTTTTCTTCAAACAAAACCTTCCTTATTTATCTCCTGAAGTTTGCACCCTCATTTCTAACTTCGCCAACCCCGGGTTTAAAATCTCCCTCTTTACGGTCCCGACGAATGAACCGAGAGCAACCCCTAATTCCGTCATGAATAGCGCCTAGTTTCCTTTGGGGCGGCATCTGAACCGAACACAAATATCCCTCTCTAGAAAACTCAACCCTCATCCCTTAAGTATATGCCTTAGATATTTTATTTAAGATATTCGCCCTTTCACCGTAACGGTATAAGGGTGAAATTTGTGTGATTTTTGTGCCAAAATGGCGTAGTATTTAATGTAGGGAAAGTAATTCTCATTTGAATTTCTCAATGTAGATTTCAGATTTTAGTTCTGTTTAAGTTCAAGGAGGATTTTATGGAGGTATAATTGCCCTACGGCAGCGTTGGAATTGAACGAAGGAAAATGTTTTATTAGTTTGTGTAACTGAGGATTTCGTTACATGAACCGTAGCTCTGGAAGTATATTACGGGTGGTTTTGAAATTTCGAAGATAAACAGGAACTGCAAGCGTTCACCCTTCTAGTTTGCAGTTATTCATGAAAAATTGTGAATAACACCCACAGGGAGATATTTAAACAAGTACAAATAGTTCCGTTTGAGTTCTTCTGGTGCAATTAACAAATCATCCAAATTTGCAAGCTTTCCATCTCTCAAAATTGCAATTGTTGTGCCTTTCCACAAGGAAGACAGATTCGTTAGCCCTTCTAATGCCCATCCTCAACACTACGGAATCAGAGTTTCAAGCGGTTTGAATTTCAAAATTCTGAAAGCATACATGATGTTTTCTTTTTTGTAAAATACGAGATGACGCAAGTTCAATTCATAGAAGAAATATTGCAGCTGTATTTTGTGACGTGACTAAAGACTTTCATTTCGTGAATCACAGGTATAACTAATATCTGGGTTTCCTCACAAATAAACAAGCAGAAGTGGGTGATCCACAGGGCTGTGTCTTAGGCCCGCTTTTATTTTTGGTATATGAGTGAATGATCATTATTTAAAATACAAGGCACCTTCATACGTTTGAATTGATATTTTTCCCCTCCAAAATGTGTGTGAAGTTATCTGAGAATTGGCGTACTTTAAAAAAATGATATAAATCGAGTTGCAGTACCTGATTTCTTATGAACTAAATTCTGTAATTTTTATTCGTATACAGATTCACACGAAAGAAGAGCTTTGAAGTGGTCAAAACCTGAATATATGATATATGCACTTTTCGATAGTTTTTTGGTAACCTATCAAAAATCAAGAACTAATATTGAAATCCATAGGAGTGTAGAAAGGCAGAGAAGTTGTTAATTGAAAACAGTTCCTTCTAAGCCATCAAATTTTTGTATAACGTAAATTTACCAATCACAAAAATTACAAGAACTCATATATTATCAAAATACTTAGCTCTGTTGACGTTTTAGAAAACAAGTCTGTTTCCGTTTTCACAACATATCACAAAAATACTACTCTTCTATAATTTGGAAAATATGCCAAAGATCAGCACTCTGAAAGATTTTCCAAAAATCTTCATAGAAGAGCAGTAAACTTGTATAGATTTAAATATTAATTCTTGAATTTTTTTTCAGATCATGGTAGGTTACTAACAGAAAAAAACTACTAAAAAAACATCCATCCTCCACAAAATGAATTTCAAACAGTACCTAAAATAATTGTGAGCCCTTTCAATATTTCGATTTTCTCTAAAAGCGTTGAAGAAGTGAATAAAACAAGAACGATGTACCATAATTCTGTGTAACTTGGTATTTCGACTTCATAAACCTTTTTGATACGCACAATAGGAGTCTATAGGTTCAAAATAAACTTCAATTTTATAATCTCATTGGGTTTATGAAACAATAATTATATTCAAGTTCACACAATTTTCTGAAGTCAACATACATTGAAATTTGAAAACCAATTTTCAAATACTCAACAGTTTCAATACAATAACAAGAGAAATTATGAAAACAACAGTTTTCGTAAATGAGACTCAAATTCACAGAAAGAAATCCTGAGGTCGTGAACAATAAAAGCACTTTATTTTACTAGAAGAAAATGTGATAGTTCGTGAGGCAAGCGTCATACAAAGCAGTTTTTCACACACACCATTTTTTTCAAACTTGAGAAAATGCAAATCTTTCGTATCATATATTGAGCTTGAAAATGGTCACTTTTACTGCTTATGCAGATAAAGTATTCATTTTTAGTACGGGCTCAGGTGAAAGTAAAATATAATCATGGTGATGATGATTTGAATTTGATAGGAGAAGAACTCAAAGTGTTGTAATCTAAAAAAAATCAGAGAAAAAGCTGATGGCCTGCGGGAAATAGATCTGCAATTTCCCACCTGAGCATATTAATGTGCCTGCAAATATTCTGTTCCAGGAATTTTGATATTTGCTTTCGTTGTGAAAGTGCAAACTTTCATGTATACCAATAACCCTAAAACTGAACCAATATAACCCTTACTCGAAGCGTGTTTCGTATTGATAATCAATGAGATTCTCGTGTCAAAACTCTGGAGCCCTCTATGGAGTATGAATTAGAATACGTTCCTCATTTCTGACGATCATAATTCCATTATAGTTTTCACACCTATTTCCAAAACCCTTCGAGATACCCCAAGAGGAGTTAATGTAATTAATTGTTTTATCTAGTAGATATGTAGATGAGTAATTGGAAACTAGAGATATATTATGCACCCTACATACGGAAGACGTCTGATTAGGTTAAAAACTTCAGAATGAGAATGAGGCACGAACATGGAAAATGATTTAAAACGGAAAATAATTATTCTGGAACTCACGGATTCGGATTGTATGCAAAGGAGCCAATAGAGATGAAAGACATCGGATGCTGTTCATAACGAAATGAGGACTGGAAGTTGGAAAACTGCTCTTTCAAATGGATTATTTATTGGGACCGTGCAGAATTTTACTTGACGGGATTAAGAGAATGTTTCAGTTCATTTATGAGTTCGTTTGATGGTTTTATCTGGAAATACTTGGGATTTCATTACTTGAAATAAACAAGATTAAATGTATAACGACTTAGTTTATTATTAATAGAGTGCAAGCACACTTTGGGTGCATCATTTTTGAGATGATATACGAACATTGAAAGAGAAAACAGAAATTCCTTGGAAATCTGAGATTGTATTCTTTTGTGAAGTAGACTAGACCTAGGAATGACGTTGTTCCATACAAACTTCGACCCCGTTTTTCACTTCTTTAGGGGTGGAATTTCGGAAAAATCCTCCTTATCAGATGCCTACGTCATACGAAGAACACTTCCTCCAAGATTCCGGTCTCTACGATCAGCCTTTTATTCAGAAAAAAGCATTTTATATGTATAGATCAACAAAAATACCTATGTAGTGATTCAAATATGAAAGCTAGCCATACAGTTTCACAGACTTTTTTGTAGAACTTATAGAGACCAACATTTTCAGTCAACATTATGTTCGTCTATACCAAACCGTTTAGTCAGCGCACACCGTGTTGAAGCATCACATCTCGGCCGCTTTTCTCCTCCTTGAAATACATATACTATTTTTCCTCACAGAATTTTTGTTGCAACGTTATAAAACATAGCCTTCATCACTCCTGAATAATGTATCTTTCTGTTAGTGAAATAATTCTCATGATCGGATAAGTATTTCAGAAAATTGCCCCCTACAAACAAACACACAGAAAAACAAACAAAGTCAGGAATAAACATAAATATCGGACTTCTGTTTTTCAGAGATATTTTAGATATTCGATATAGAAGCTTCAGTACAGTTTCAACTGTGTATCGGTTCTATTTTGTAGGTAATTTTGGTTCTAATACATGATGATGTGAAATGTTATTTCGTAAAGCTGTATATCAAATCGGATTGTTATTATTACTATTTCAGATATGAAAAATAAGAATATGATTTTTCAAATCATGATGTGAGTGTAACCCAACAATAACCTTACCTCTAAATGAGATGATAGAAAAACATTTCTTCAAATCAATCAACCAATATTTATTGCTCCAAAAACATAAAAATACAAATTTATATACATCATAATATAAAATAATAATAGTCAGAGGAACAATACATGCAAAAAACTCGAAGGAATCAATAACTCTTGTGCAGGATTGAATTAAAAAACATTAGAACGAGTGCGCCGACTCTTCCAAATGATATGAAAACTATTATAGGACATTTACTTGACTATGAAGGAATATTTGGAGTAATTCCAACATGGAAACCGAAGTGTTCAAGTACTCACGCTGTTGCTTTTGCATTTTGAAAATAAGCTGCATTGAAACGATCGTATCGTCGTTCTTTGTGTCTTTTGTCTACTGATGGTAAATTGTTTGATGGTGCTTTCAAATACCCGTCTAACGGCGTTTCATGATTGCAAAACACAAATGCGGAAAATAATTCTCGATTAAATTAAAAATACAAGTTGAACTGTTACAAAAACCAGGGTTCAAATGTAAAAAAACTGACATCATTATTATAAGTACTGACTCAGGTGAAGATGGTGTAAACCTCTAAAGTAATTGTACTACGTATATTCGATCAAAAAACCATCAGAACCTCAACGTTAATTGCTCAATGTAATATCCAAATTTGCTCACAGTTATTACGTCTCTCCCATATACATGAAACTTTTCTTTGAATAGTGCCGCTGTAGATTGACGTTTAAATTATATTCTCATTCAGTCCTTTATAAATTATATTCGCTCAAGAGAAAGACGAGAACTTAACGAATAGACTCTTAGTCTGCCTCCCTTATTCCCAACTAAATAAATGAGTTTGGCTTTGATGAATAAGGCGCAAGGAAAGTGCTTTGTTTCAAAGATTAATTTAGTAATGTATCCATTCGTCTTTGTTTTCGTCAAGTCCTTTCAAAGTACACGTAAAAGCCCGATTCGGCAGTTGGGATCCAATTTAACACCTTATTCATCGCTTTTGTACAGACACTGGCAAAGTTTTTCTCTAGAGTTTCCATTGTTCTTGTTTTGAGGTTGAGCTCAACTATTCAGATTGTTAGTTGGGTGACAAATTGGAAGGGGAATGCTGTACCTACTGGGTGTTCCCACCCTTTGAAATTCCCGAACATTCCTGGCCGAATATCTGAAAACGTTTTTTAGTATATTTATTCTGAATTTACTGAAAACCGTAATTCTGAGCCGATCAGAAGGCAAACATGTGTCTGTTCTGAACTCGAGGTTCATGCCAAACATGAAACATTTTCCTTAATGAGCTTTGGTTAGAAAATATTTTTCGATTAGAGGTGTAGTGGCGTTTGATATAACATTAATATAGCCATATTTTATTATCTTCGTTTCTATATATTTCCCCAAATACTTTCTCACTCATCTCTCTGTTTCGCTAAGAGAAGAATACTTTTCGGAAGTGTGTATCATCAGTTAAGTCATTCATTTATGCAAGTTATTCATTTTTGATATTCTTGGATATCTGTGGCAATCTTTCTACGAGAGTCTATCATCATTTGTTTGAAAATAAGTTCTTGAAGTTAGTGAGTGAGACTATCGATTGTTTCTTTTTCAGAGGATCGAAGTTGATAAAGTTATCCGAAATCATATTGGAACAATAATTACTTTACTCACTTTGTTATCTAAATATCAAACTAAAAACAATGGCACTAGACATTTTCAGGAGGAGGTTGAAGGTTATCGATTCCTCACTTCAAATGATCCAATCGTACAAATGAAACAAACCCTGCAATGTTTTCATATCTTTACAAATGAATTATTGAAGATTCAAGTCGACTCTAAACAAAAAATCCACGATATATTCATAACTTTTTTGTCTGCATCTTTTCAACAATGATGCATTACATCGTAGTGAATCAAAAAAGTGTTATCATGGGAATGACGGGTTATTTGACGTATTTGTAATGAAAAAAAAATAAAATCCATCTTGATAATAATAGAGTGACATATGAGATATGTATACATACATAGATCGTAGCCAAAAAAATATTATCCAATGAACAATATATAACTATTTGTAAGGTTGAAATTTTGTTTACTCAGTGAGCATCAATTATTCAAGAACTTCTATAATTTTGAATACGTATATATCCTTGATATTATCCACCATCTTGCAAAATTGGTCACAAGCATGATTCTGATGCTTTTTTGATACTAAAAAGACCTGCACTGGAATATCTCCATGCAACTTTTTTATTTTCAAACAGAATTCTCGATACTATCGAATGCTAGAGAGTCAACAACTCAAAACCTCGGTGGAGGGAGAAACATTATGAGAACTATCAGAACCGCGAGCCGTTTCACCAATTTCTCCCAAAAAAACTTCCGCAAATAGAAGTTCCTCGTCGTTTTCCAATTCCCTCATTTGCATAAGCAGCAGCTTTTCTTCATTAGTCTTAATATAAAACTAAAAAAAATGCTTGAAATTTTCAGGAGATTGAAGGGTATCGATTCCTCACTTCGAATGATCCAATTGTACAAATGAAACAAGCCGTGGAATTTTTTCATATTCTTTCTTTCAAATAAATTTTTAAAGATTCAAGCAGAGGACTCGGAACAATAAATCCATAATATAGTCATAACTATTTTGTCTGCATCTTTTGAATAATGATACATTCATTGTAATGAATTTAGTTTTATTATGGGAAAGACGGATCATTTGACATATTTGATATAAAAAAACTCTCAATTCCATCTTGATCATAAGTGAGTGACATTTGAGATTTGTTTTGAAATAGTATATCATATACAGAGATTGTAGCCAAAACAATATTATCAACAATAAATAACTATTTGCAAGGTTGCAATTCTGTTTCTTAATTGGTTAATTTCTTAATTTATCAAGAAATTATCCACTATCTTGCAACATTTGTCACGAGCATGATTTTGGTGCTTTTCCGATACTGCAATGACCTGCATTAGATTCCATCAATGTTTGTTATTTTCGAGCAGAATTCTCGATATTATCGAATGCTAGAGAGTCAACAACTCAAAACTTCATGGAGGGAGAAACATTATGAGAACTATCAGAACCGGGAGCCGTTCCACCAATTCCTCCCAAAGAACTTCCGCAAATAGAAGTTCCCCGACGTCTTTCAATTCCCTTATTTCCATCAGCACCTGTATATGACTTCTGAAGTCGGCTCGATGGTGTAAATAGTCGAAGTTCGGCGATATTTCAGACGCAGATGCATTTGACAGTGGTAAAATTAAATAGGACGCCTCACGGCTTTAAGAAACGGAATACGAATGGGTTATTCCATTAGGCATCAAGTCCCCATTTTGTATTACTCTGCTGACAAAGGTTGTGCTTACAAAATAACGTGCCCGGAATGGAATATCGTGCGGGAACAATGTAGGGGAGGGTGAGGGTGGAGAAATTAAACGATTCCGGTGAGGTTTGAAGAATCGTATTCGTTTTCTGGAATTAACGAATCTTTTGTTGATCGTTGTTTTTCTTTGACTGACTAACTTACTTACTAATGAAGCAATTTCAGCGCTATCTGTCATAGACATTTACAAATGTTTGTTCGAACAACCTACTGGAATTCAGCAGATTTATTCAATACAGTTGCCGCCTTTGTTCCGACTTTATGCTTGATGAGTGAACTAGTATTTTGTGAAAAATATCGAATATTCGTTCACACTCGAAATATTTTCTGGTTCCAGATGCAAAATGGTTCGAAATTATTGCCGAAAAATATGCTGCAGTAGTTGAGGGTGGAAGTACACATATGTGTAATAATAACTTTTGAGAATATCGATGGAAAAATAATTGCTAATATTCCATAAAACAAAACAATGTTTTGCTAATTTATTCAATATGAAATCAACATGGTGATTCTAATTGAGCTGGGAAACGATAAAAAGTCCTAAAAATTTTGTGGAACTTTTCTGTTCTATAGTTTTCTCCTCAGTCCTAACCAATACACTACATTCAGTTTCCTGAATTGAAAAAAGAATGGTGTTGGTCTTGAGATTATTCAAAACCCAGCCATTCTCAGAACAATATATTCGCATGTTGGATCCCGCTTCATTTGCTCTAACTTGACAATGTTTCACATATTACACCACTGACAGTAAAAGAAGTGTCATCCGCAAATTGTATGGAGCTATTTGGACCATTGATTTTTGAAAGGCCATTCACAAATAGAATAAAAAGTGTAGGTCCCAAAACACTTCCCTGTGGCACACCTGTGACTATGTGTCGAGTTTCAGAAAATTGAAAGTGTATTATATTTCTATGAAAACTGTCATGATGCTCGTAAATGATCATTGTATATATATATATATATATATATACAAAGTTGTTTTTTCTATATCAGGGCTGCGGTCTGAAGAAAAATATTACTCTTTTCAGCTACCCGAGCTTTCGCTAATTTTTATTAGCTTTTTCGAGGGTTGTGCTATTTGAGGTTTTTTTTTGAATGAAATGTAAAGATAAAACATGAGATGTGTAAATTTTGACAATGAAAGGTGAAATTTACACATCTCATGTTTTATCTTTACATTTCATTCACAAAAAAAACCTCAAATAGCACAACCCTCGAAAAAGCTAATAAAAATTAGCGAAAGCTCGGGTAGCTAAAAAGAGTAATCTTTTTCTTCAGACCGAAGCCCTGATATAGAAAAAACAACTTTGTGTACAAATAGACGGTCGAGAATACTTATCATCTATATATATATATATATATATATATATATATATATATATATATATATATATATATATATATATATATATATATATATATATATATATATATATAGTAATCTTCTGAGAACGATTCTTTTCAACTTTCACGACATAGTCGTGGAATGATTTTGCAATTCCTTGTTCATCATTAAAAAAATCCTGCCACGTTTTGATGTAGTAGAGATGATTCTGTTAATTTTTGTGGTATCACTACAAATTTTTGGAAGCAACCGCAATATGACGGATATCGCTTAAAAGTTGTCTCTCTGTGTTTCAATAGAGTTGACTATATAGACAATGAAAGGCTGAACCAATACACTCTATTTTTCAGTTATTTTCGTGCTACAACTTGAAATATACTTCTTCAACTTGAATTACCTTCAGAAGAACGTAACTCATCTCGTCTCCTTCTCCTGTCATTATAGTAATTTCCACAGACTAAGTTGTCTAAAATAATTTACCGCTTTTTTTTCACCAAGTCAATTCACTCTACATATCCACTCATCGTAAAATCGGGCCATATTTTTTTATATACAGCAAAGCTATGAAATGTCAATATAGGTTGTGTATAATTTAAATGACTAGTCATTTTCATCCCTGTTTTTCATTATTACTTCTCTTTTTTTGAAAAAACAATTTTGCTGAAAGAACTCTACGATGAGTACAATTACTATCAGGTGTTTGGGTATTAGGACAATTTCAAAAAGTTTTCTCATGTGGATCAAGATGTTGAGGAATGATGATTTTGAAGTGTCTTTCATGTCCTTTCAGTTATGAACGAAATTGGCTTCTCTTTCTATCTGTGGAAGATCAATATTCCTCAATCTGAAGGACAGCACTATCGATATCGTCATCTATATTCTGGAATCAATAATCTTGCAGCGCTTGGAGAATATCTCCACGGAAAATCTCGATCCCATTCCCAGCCAGCGTTCGTGACTCCTTTCATTTTGTTATTCATGTCTGTTTATTAACTATGTAGGAACTGTCTAAAGTAGGAATTCCTATTCCAGAAACTATTCAGGTAATAATATATTTTATTCGGTCATATTCGTGCGATTCCACCACCTTATCGACTAGAAATTCTCCAGGGTATTTAAATTCGAAGACGTGCGCTCGCATTTCTACCACCCAGATAACGTCAAATGTTCCTATTAGTCTCTTAGGGACTTTAGTTAAGACGGTGTTTAACGCGTTGGGCTGTTTTTAGACCGCAATATTATCATTAATCATGGGAGGAATGGAGAAGGAGAGGCCTGATAGTATTTTGTTTTTGCGCGTGTATGTTTATTGCCAGGTTAGTCTAGTGTTAAGAGAGATAATATTTTGAGGCATCGGAGTAGGCTGAAGTGAGGTGTTTTGTGCGGATGACAAGTGACTATCGACATATATAGTTGATCGAAACGGAGAGACAAATTCACTAATATCGTTAATGTATTTCGGAAATGTCATGAAAAATATAACCAAGGAAGGTATTTTATGAGGCGCAAAACGTTTGAAAATTCAACAATTCCTCTTTCCAAAGCTTTTTTATGAACGTCAACGCTATTTTTTCTGTTGTTACGATCTCTTTATCAACTGCTTCGGAAAATATTCTCTCTCTGTATCATTTCATTGATGGTTCATTTTTGGTAGTGACTTTTCAGGACAACTGAATTCGAGATGCACCTTTGCTATTTTTGTAAAAAGTCTCAGAATATTTTTCTAATAATTTATAAATTCAAAAGTTATGAAGACACGAAATATCTAACTTGAAACTCTTTTGTGGAGATCAACAATCACCCTAACACTAAACTGATATTAATTGCACTCGATGCGCGAGTATCAGTTTTCTTCTGAAGATGAATGCAAATGATAACAGTTTTGTAATGAGGTAATTGATCTCAAAAAAGTTTCAACATTATCTTCCTATCTTCACTTCGAAAACCAAAGTTTTTTCTCAACAATATAAATCTAACGGTTTTCAAAAAAATAGAATCAAGACTGCATACAAGTGAAAAAGGCAAAGAATGTTTTCCTAGAGGGAAACAAGCTTGTATGGTTTTGGGAATGAAATATCTCGTTGCGCTGTGAATGTGAACAACTGCTATCATCATAAAAAAGATGAAATGAATCAAGAAATAATTGAAGCAGGCATCGAACAAAAAAAATGTGGACATTGTACAACAATAACACAACTAACTCCAGGAAAAAAACGTGCAATTCGATCTCCAGAGAATCACTATATCTGCGTCCAACCAATGAAGATATTTGAATTTTTCAAAATCAGAAACATATTGTGGGTAATGAAGATATTTGAATTTTGCAAAATCGAAAAAATTTGTGGGCATGTATATTATTCACATTTGCCCCATTTTCATGTTGCGAGTAAACACGGTACTGAGGAGTACCCCAAAACTATAGGAAAGTGTGATCCAAAGTTCTGAGTAAAAAAATTGAAATGAAATCTTATTCCCACATCATAGTAATAATATGATACTTTCTAAGCAGACATTATTATATGACGATAACTTTATGTTGAAATTATGAAAAAAATATTAATTGCTCACATGTTTCTCTCAGGAAAAACTAGTTCCCACATATCCGATCTTACCTTATTTTCCCGATATTTTCATCTCACCTACACAACACAATAGTTCGACAATATAACTTAGTTCGGAAAATAATCGGCATCTGAAAATTCATTGCTATGGAAATTATTGATTGATTGTTTGGGAATATGAATTCTGGCATTGTCAGCGGTTCTAAAAAACACTATCACATTCACATCATCAACAAAAACAACAAATATTCTGGATATCATCCCAAAGAAGGAATAACAGGTAAATAAATTTTCATAATTTCTGAAAAGACTGTTTTTCATATCCTAGAAATATCCATTTCAACATTCAATTATTAGGCAAAAGTTTCTTCTTGATTATTTTCAATTCTGCATCAACGATGATCAATTATAATGATATATGCTAAATATACCTGCGACTGTGAGGCATTTTTGTAATTATTTTCATTTTCAGATTTTTCCAACTGTTCTCAATATCCCAATCGAGTCATCTGATGAACTTGTTTACACACCCCTTGAAATGAATGGCTAATAAATTATTGAGGTAGATAATGATAAGGTATTCTCCGAAAACTATTACCTGGATGACTTCCAAATATACTAATTGTTGAAGTATGAGCAATTTTCAATTCCTCTCTTTCTCTATTGAGATTTCAATGTTCTACTATGGATATCATATGCTTATTGCTTGTGATTAATAACGTCGAAGAGTTTGGAAGATCGAAGAACATACAAATAGAATATTTTTCATTTGTCTTGTATTTTTTTGAAGTCAAGTTTGTTATTGAAAGAAGTTGCATTATTACTGCTCTAATGCCATCATAACCTAGTGATTTTTCATTTTTGAAAGATCTTATATATCCACTTATCTCCTCAAATCCGTCTCTTGGTTTTGGTCGAATTTTTATCGAAGACCTTTTTTCTAAGTGGAGTGATATTAAGAAACTGAAACGAAAAACATCATAGTTTTCTGTACAATTTGTACGTGGTTAGTGAGAATCGTGTGATATTTCGCGATATTTAGAAGCAGAGATCTTTTGAGCAGGATCCTCTTCAACATTCACGACATTGTCTTGGAATGATTCCGCAATTCCTTGTTTATCATTAAAGAAAAACCTGGCCACGTTTTGATGTAGTAGAGATGATTCTGTTACCTTTTTATTAAATGAATCAAGAAATAATTGAAGCAGGCATCGAACAAAAAAAATGTGGACATTGTACAACAATAACACAACTAACTCCAGGAAAAAAACGTGCAATTCGATCTCCAGTGAATCACTATATCTGCGTCCAACCAACGAAGAGGAAGTTGCACTTGTAATAGAGTCATTTTCGGTCAATCTGTGGTACTATACTATACAGAAAAATATTCAAACGAATTGAAGACATAATTCCAATATTCAAATCAGGGGATATAGAATTCATCTCAAACTACAGGCCCAGTATCCACAGCAAAAATAATGTCGGTGAAAATAATGAATTTTCTTGAGATCCACAACATGCTCTCGGAATCACAGTTTGGTTTCAGAAAAGGTTAAAATACTTCGCACGCTGTGCTGTGCAATGTGTATATTTCACATACGAAGGTTTTGAAAATAGGAAATATACCATGGGTGTTTTCCTGGATCTCAGCAGGGCCTTCGACTATGTCTCAAAAGATATTCTGCTTGGCAAAGTTCAGCATTATAGACTCAGACGAATTGTACTAGACCTACTGTCATCGTATTCATCAGGCAGAATGCAGTGCATCTACAACAATGACATTCAGAGCTGCTCAACCTCAATCAAAAGCGGTGTTACAAGGCAGTATATTTGGGCCACTATTGTTTTTGATATACATAAGTGATTCGTCTCAGTGCATCCCATTTTTCACGTGCCTGTTTACTGACAACACTACTCTTGTGAATAGTATAAAAAACAAACATATTTGGAACGAAACTTCATGGTAGCGAAACTGTAAAATCATTGGAGGTATGGCTAGATTAAAGACTAATTCGGGAAACACATATCGACAAACTGATAACGAATCTTTTTATAAGAATCTAAAATCTCAGAAAAGTGAATTGTGTCATAGGATTGAATGCAGCCCTAACTGCCCACTATTCAATCTTTCATAGTGAAATTACATACGGACTCATCACCCAGGAAATGTCTGTACATACAAAATGAGTTTGTGATGGGCAATTCGTGGTATAGTGGGTATTTAGCAAACTGAAACATGCAAACCATGGTTCACAAAACAAAATATTCTCAACTTACCGTTCGCAATTATTCTGTGTCATGTTCTGAATATTGAAGAAAATCGAGCCAGCTTCACTATAAATGAGGAAAATTATTCGAAACGATATACAAATACCGAATCAGAAACTGAAATCAACCACAAGAAACAACGCTGTTATCAATGTGTTCAACTTACTGCCGATTTCAATAAAAGACCTGCCTCCAGTTTAGTTTAAGAACGCATCTTTCGTCCAGTGCTCACTACAGCATTGTAGAGTTCAAATATGAACTGTGATTTGCTTTCGAAATGTATCTCAATGTGTTATGTAGAATTGAAAATGTATTACATTTTTATGAAAACTGTCATGATGCTCGCAAATTATTATTGTGTAAATATATCCTTGATATATGTAATATGTGTAAAAGTCTGAAACTGGGTGTATTTATATATGTATGTAGATCTAGTACTCAAAGACTTGTTAAAACACCCGGGTGAAAATTACCATTCTAGATTCTGTTCATCTATTCTTCTAATCCCTAGTCAGGAAAGTAGATGTTCCTTCCATGTTTTGAATGAATTGAACATCGGTTACTCAGGCTCTGTCTTCAAATCGGAAACTCAATCTTTCCCCGTTGCTTGAATGTTATTATAAAATCTCAGTTAATTTGTGATTCGTCATCTGTGACAGAATTGCCAGAGGCAAAACAACTGAAGATATTCCAGCTATACGACGACTGTGGTGATATTCATCACACCGATTTTTCTGCGCTTTTTCAAAGAAGAGTCCTTCCACAGCCTTGTTTGCAATCGAATGTGTTGTAAAAAATCTATGGAGTCATCGATATTGGATTTTGAACGTTCAATTGGATAAGCTCTTCTCGAATTCAATTTCGTATCTCTACTGGTTCTGAATATATCATCATCCTGCTAAATGTCAGTTCAAAAATGGAGATGATGTTTCCCCGATGATATAAATCACATAATGCTTTATATAATATCACTCCAGCATAGTTATCGCAGGATTAGGAGAATCCTACTCACATTTCCTCTTCCTCTTTTATCCGTGAGCTGAATGAACCCAGCTGACAACTAAATAATGTAACGTAATCCACTCCACTTAAAATTCACTTAACTTTAAAAGTGTCAGCTATTTTTCACGTTAAAAAACGGCCAGGAAAGTTAACAAGTTAGTCAACACACTCTCCCGCTCTTTCCAACCCGCCTGAAAAATCTCCCCTCCTTGTTTTTCAGGCAACGAGGTGATTTTTCATTTGCAGCGTGTAACCGCTAGAAAATTACCACTTAGGACCACTTTTATCAAATCCCACCAGAGGGTTTTCGAAGTTTTTAAAGGAATTCCGCCCCAAGCGGTTTTATATTAAGGGCTGTTTTGCGTTCTTTGTAGTGGGCGAGAAGAATCGTTTATTTGAAATATGTTGAAAGGGTTGCTAAGTGTGTTTTTGTAGCTGTTTCTCGTGGCTCGTAGAATATTTTTCGCGTTATTTATTGTTTGGTGGGCTGGATCCAGTAATGGAATTTTGACGGTCCATGTAAAGTTCATGAAAACAAATGAAAGGGTCGGCCACCACTGATAAATCACGGTGCCTGCGTGATGGATGAACTTTTTTATGTTGTTTTTTTTTTATTTATTCGATGCGACTGAATCAACAAGGAATGGAACAGGGCTACTCTTGTAAAGAGAATTTATCTCGAATAGGTTAAATGGGATTGTGCCAATTCCTTGAAGAAGAATATCATGAATAAGACCGTTTTGGTAGAACGACTGAAAGAGTTATCTGAAACAAAATGGATGAAATGTACAGAGCATTCTACCTTAAACTCCAAGTATATTCAATGTAATTGGCCCATACTATTCAATAGCCTCTAGACGTTTCATAATACTATTGTATAAGTAGTGATTTAGCGGTTTTGTAAATTGTAAAGTGAAAATCACACAGTTACGTAAGCAATAATAAGTTCAATTCATTCCAGTTAATTTCAATTTTTCTATATTGAATAGGTGAAGCGAAATGATTGAAGCTGCAAGACTGGTTGAATGTCCAAACTGTTCTTTTCATTTTGGTCATTTGCTGAAGCTGTCGCTGAAAATATCAGTTTTTCTTTATTTTTTCCCTTTGACCAAAGAAGATGGATCACAAGCCACCACTGCTCAACATAAAGCGAATATGCGGGAATTTCTTCTGTGAACAATCCCGCGCTAACACCTGTTGGAAGTAATGCAATGCCCTTCGTAGTATTAGCCAGGGGAGTAGTTGTTTTCTGATAGGTGTTAGTCCGTCAACCTACAGTGTAAGTGAATTGAGGCTGGCCTGAACAAATTGTTCATATATAATATAAGAAAGCAAGTGTACTTGCTAATATGTTAGCTAGAAATTCTACTTTGGACTCATCGGGAAAAGAACCCCCGAATATCACGCCTGTCGACAGTCATAGCCTGGAATAATTTTGCACCGACAAAATGGATGGAATATTTTGATTAACCTGAATACGGATGTGACGGAATCCCAGCTATTGTTTTTATAGTGTGTGCCTTCAATTGTTCAACCTCCCAACAAGCCAGTTTCTAACGAAAGGGAAGAAACTCAACCCTGTAATCATAGACCAATTGCATTGCTTCCTGTAATTTCCAAAGTCATTGAAAAGCAATCAATATGAAGCTTATCAAATATCTGGTTGGATCAGGAATAATTGATGATCGACCACTGACTTATTGGCGTATGTTGCACATATTTGGCAACATTCCATCGAAAAATTCAGAGAGACGTTAGCTGTTGCACTCACATTTCAAAAGCGTTTGATCAAGATTGGTCTCGTTTCTGAACTGCCGTCTTATGCTTTACTACTTCAATTGGGTGCTTTGTTGAAGAGTTCCTGATCTGATAGGTCTCTATATGTGGTTGCTGATGGAATATGGTCTCGATAGTGTAGGGGTTAGCACGTCCGCCTTTCAAGCGGAAAACCGGGGTTCAAATCCCCACCTGGCCACCGTGCTGGGTAATCGCACGTTAAGAGTTAAGGGCTCGTTACTCCATTGCTCGCACAAATTTCGACTTCTTAGGATTGACGTTCGTCAGCTGGTTATTTGGTATCGTCTGATAATTTCTCAATAAGTGCAGGTGTTCCACAGGGTACAGTAATGGCTCCCACTTTGTTTCTGCTTCATATCAATGCTGTAAAAAAATAGGCATTCCTTTTTTCAAAGATTTCCAATCTTCCTTTATCCAATATTCAGATTTCAGGAGTAAATTTTTCTACAAAGTCAAGTATCTGGATTATAGGAATTAGGATCGGTAATAACCTCTCATGGGAGAACCATGTCAGATCGATCGCTAAAGGTTAGGTTAGCAGCTTGGATTCCTATTTCGTGCGAAGAAATACTTTAGTTCTCGTCAGCTCATAATAAACGACAAGACACATAAACGAACTTGCTTGGAATATAGTTCTCATGTGTAGGGCTCGGGACCAAAACATTCATTGAAACTTCTCGACTACATTCAGAGAAAAGTAATCCGTCTTGTTGGTGATTCTTAGCTCACGGATTCGCTCACTTCGTTGAAAAATCGTGGAAAGGTCGAAGACTAGTCCTTCTTCTGAAAATATTTCCAGTCGGTGCTCTTCTGAATTTTCGTCAATCGTTTCACCTTTGGAAGTATCAACACCAATGACCCGACAGTTTGCTAGCAGCAACCTCTGTGAGGAATTCCTGACATATTCATAGATATTACCGAAATAACATTTCAGGAATATTCATAGAATATCCAGTGCTATCTGGGTCCTGTCTCGATGAATCCATCCAGACATGTATATCATATATGACTTGAGGGCCGTGTGCTGGAATTTTGTCTTCCGGAGTTTCTATTTTGTTATCCTTGTGCTTATGTATCTCAATTGCTTCCCAGTAAATGCGAGTGGAGTAATGCAACGTTGTGGACAGAATTGAAGTTTTGTTGAATTGTATATTATTGTTGTTCAGAAGGGCGTGCTCAGCTACAGCTGATTTGTCCGTTTGCCCCAACCAACAATTTCGACTGTGCTCACTGATTCGAGTCTATATCTTTCCAATGCGATCCCTGGTACGTCTTAAAAAAAGCGGTTCCTGAGGGTGGAGTCACATCCTTCGTTTGCGGGTGTGGATTTGTAGTTGGCTTGGGTCGTATTGCTCTGTCTATCTCTTTGTTTTGGTAACCATTAGCTCGCAAAGCGTGTCTAAGGTGGTTGAGCTCTTCATCCAATGATTCAGGTTCGCATTCGCTTCGCTCTATCTACTAGAGTTTTAATGTTTCCTTATTTCTGTCGCAGATGGTGGTTTGAATCCTTATGTAGATATCTGTCTGTGTGAGTTGCTTTCCGATAAACTTTGTGACCTAGCTTTCCGTTTATTTGTCTATTAACCAATACATCCAGGAAAGCGAGGTGCCCGTTTTGTTCCATTTCCATGCTGAATTGGATTTTTGGATTGACATTGTTCAGGTGACCTTGGAATTTCATTAATACCTCCTCACCGTGATTCCAGATCACGAAACTGATAATATACAATTCGACAAAACTTCAATTCTGGCAACGACGACGCATTACTCCACTCGCTTATACCGGGAAGCAATTGAGATACATAAGCACAAGGATAACTTCAATAGAAAGGAAGAGGGACTAAATCTGAACAAAATTTGGTATCCAGTTCTGAGAACAGCTAAGACGAAGCCAGATAGAACTGGGGAATCGGACGACCAACAGAACGCCAACAGAACTCTCGGGCCGAAGATAAAAACGAGTCAATTCCAGATTTGCAATCAGTCGTAGTAAACTCACATAGAGGAGTTCAACTAAGACCACGCCGCTGAAGATGGCTGCCGAAAGCTCCGGAAGTCAAAATTCCAGTAGATGGCCCTCAAGCCCGAAAAATCAGAGATGTATCATTATTATTGTTTCATGATTTTCCTTTTCTAATTAATTTTTCTATCTATTATGATTTAAAAAAGCGGTGCTACACAATGTTTACTGAATGTTGTGATTTATAAATCCAGGAGATCAGGGGACATCCATCACAACCAAGTGTGATACATTTTCGATAATTGCTCCACCATCACTCTCGTTAATGACTAGGAGGAAATAAAAATATAGAACCCCATCAACTCCGCGATACAAATTCACGCTTTGATAGCAGATCTTATTAATGCAATTTTTAGCTTCAATAACATCTTATTACTGACAAATTAGTGAAAATTATAAGCGTCAGCCTCATCAGAGAGCATTTAGTCTTGCTCGCTTTTAAGTTAAATGGTTTTCCACTCCAATAAATTGCGCGACGCGTGCTTTTAAGGTCCTTATATATTTCCACGTTGAACAAAATGAAACTTTGCTTTGACATTATGAACTCCTTTCTCTTCGCCAAAGGTGTTCACTAATATAAATCATCCCTCTTCCTCAAACAAAATTAACACTACGTCTTCACGTCATACATTAAGGAAAGAGACGGAGCCCGACCCGAGATCGAGTTCAGAAGTGGGATAGCAAGAGCACGGGTTGTAAAATTCATCGAGATGAAGAACAGTTAAAATAAGATAGATGAGACCGCCATTTTGGCTCCGTATTTTGCAGCCGTGCATTTCATTGTAAGAGCAAAGTTAGACGTGCAAAGTAAGGCTCGGCGCTTGTTTATTTCCCTTCTGATATTCGAGCAGGATTTTGCTGAGCGATCGCGCTGAGTGTAGTTCAAAGTAAAATAACGTTCCTTCAACTTTCGCAAAACTAAGAAAATTATGCTCTTGTATGGTGGCTGGCTCGAGAGATGCCTGCCATGTAATAATATTCCTCGTATCTATCAAATTAAAAGTTTTTCAACTACTCCTCCATATTCGAAGCAGTTTCTCGCTGTTACCGAACTTTGTTTCGGTAGAAGGAGAGAAACTTCAGGAACTTTTGATTCGTATGAATGGTTCATGATAATTGAATAAAAATCAATTTGAATTCTGGAGACACGAGGAAATGTGAAGAAGTTTAGGTACTGTGGGGATTTTCCAAGGTATGGATTGGGTATATTTTTCAGAATGTTTAAAAAAAATTGTTGTCGCTTTAAAAAAAATTCTTGTTTAAATCTGTTTGACGATGTTACCTGTTGTGTTAAAATTATTCTACTGCTCCAAAAAAGATATGAAATTGAAATAATTCGACTTGAAACGAAAGAAGTAAACAAAACAAAAATATGCAATTCAGAACAGGAAATAAGTGAAGGAATATGTGACCAAATTTTAGAAAACACAATTGATGAGATCAGACGAGTGAGTGAGAAGAGAAATGATAGATATGCGGTCAAACCTATATCGACGAATAATCTAAGAACAACAAATACGCTTTTCCGAAACATTGGAAAATATTTGAAAAAATCGATACATCACTTTTATTGTTTATAATTCCTTCATCCTTTCTGTTTCTTGAGTATATATTGTAGCTCTGGAGAAGAGACTAGTATGTAGAGTACTCTCCTCTACAAAATCATGTATTGGCCTGAAGAACAATTTAAAATTTCGAAGAAAACATCTGTAATTTCGAATCATGATATTTTTGCGAATATAATTTTCAGTGTGAATGACGACAGCAAATTTCTGAATGAATAACATATCAACGCAAAATTCTCTGCTTCTACTTACAGAAAAAAAATGCTAAAGTAACTCGAAAAATTGTTCTTGGTTTGTATTGATTATTTTCATAATTTTCGTTTCTCGATACAAGCTGAAGTTTCAACGGATATCGTCAGAAATAAAGATTTTGAAGGATATCGACAAATTTGCGATATTTCACAAAAATACATACCCAATCAATAAATACCGAATGAAATTGAATAGAATAAATAGTAATGAAATTTCCAGCTCTATCAGTACTGTGCCGAACAATATTCTAAGATCAGGGTTTTTTCATAACCTATTACTCGGTCCCTTCACAGGGGGGCTAGAAGTTTTTGATAGATTTTACGCACAGACACACTTGCAGACAACACAATACAGTGAAAATAGTAATAATAATATTCACCATAACATCAGGTGAGAGCAGGATCCAAACAGAGCCGGTCATCATAAGAAGAGGTGTTTTTCAGGGAGATTCCCTCAGCCCTCTTCTCTTCTGCATCTCACTAATGCCATTGTCCGTTGCGCACAGGAAAACCGGGGATATAACTGCGGCACCCCTGGAAACCGGAGGCATAAGGTCACCCATCTTTTCTTTATGGATGACCTCAAGCTCTATGCTTCTGGAGAAAGGGACCTACAGCAGTCCCTCAGGGTGGTGCAGGAGTTCACGCATGCTATCGGTATGGAATTCGGGATTGACAAATGTGCACTGGTTCATCTCAAAAGAGGACGATGGAGGATTTCGCTGAGGATGCCCAACTCGTAGACGGAAGCATTTTACATCATTTGAATGCCGAAGAGACATACACCTATTTGGGTGTGGAATAACGCCACACCCAAGAGGTAGACTCGGTGAAAAATGCTCTCCGTGGCAAATATAGGCAGAAACTACGGCAGATCTGGTCATCAGAGCTGTCGGGCAAGAACAAAGTTTCTGCCACCAACATGCTTGCCATTCCGATTCTACTCTACTCCTTCGGAGTAGTCAAGAGGACTCAGGAAGAGTTGCGGCAACTTGACGTGAAGACTCGCAAAATGATGCATATGCACAAAAGCATGCATCCCAAATCGTCCGTTCCACGGTTATACTTCCTTCGACAACAAGGGGGCAGTGGACTTCTGAGTTTGGAGTGTCTTCACAACAGAATGGTACTGGATGAAGCCTGTAGAGTCATCAGGAGTTCGGATGCCCTACACTGCATGGTCCGACATTATGAACATGCAGGAGTCGGAGCCTTTTTATTCAAGGCAGCAAGGCGCGTTGCTGATGAACTTGGTATAGTCTTCGACACCGAGCGGGTAAACCAACTCTCTGTCACCGAGTTGGAGCCCGCACGCAGAAAAGCTCACATCAAGGCTGCAGAGAATGCTAAAATGCTGCAGCTGCATACAGACAAGCCCATGCATGGAGTCTTCTTCAAGAACATCGAGTACCATGGCTTGTCTATTAAGCTGACATTTGCCTCCCTCAGGTCAGGTGAGCTGAAGTCGGAGACTGAAGGGTTTATCATGGCGTGCCAAGACGGTGTCTTCAACACCCTAGTCTACCGGAGCCGCGTGATGGGTATAGAGGTCCCTGATACTAGATGCAGGGCCTGCCGACAGGCACCCGAGACTTTGATGCATTTGCTGTCATCTTGTGCAGTTTATGCGGTCTCGGCCTACATCCATCGCCATAACGCGGCCTTACGAGTGCTGTACTATTTTCTTCGGCACTCGTATGAAATAGACAGGACACCGGTGCTGCCTTACGCTCCAGGGGATATTGTGTCCGTAGTGGAGAATGAAAGGTGTCGAATTTTTTGGAACTTTTCATTCCCCACCCTCAGGCAAATACAAGCCAATAAGCCTGATATAGTCCTCTTCGACCACCGAAGTAAGACGATATTCGTTATTGAGTTTTCGGCCCCTGCCGAAACGAATATCGTCCGAAAAGAGGAGGAAAAACGGACAAAGTACCAGGATTTACTTTACGAACTCCGCAGGCTCCACCCGGACTATTCTGTCAAGTTAGTGGTTCTGATTATAGGTGTTCTCGGTGGTTCCAGACCAACGCTACTCTCGGAGCTCAAGATCATACCGGCATGCCGTAATGCGGCAGAGATCTTGGCCGGCCGCATGCAGAAGGCCGTTATTCTCGGTTCGTTGCGTCTGCTCAGGACTCACGATTCTCGGAGCCAGTGACCACCCATCCCGCGGTGCGGGTAGTGGTCATTGGTTAATTATACTAGCGCGTTCGCCAACTGGGTCGGAGCAGTGGGGAGTACGGACCCGACTAGATTTGTTTAAACGAACAAATAATAATAATATTTATTCACCATTTCGGTACTTATGTACATATGGTCATATAATGGGATATGCAGAGTGAAGTACTTATTTGGATTCGCCACTCTCAGGTTTCACTATTTCGGACTTTTTCACTAGCAATCGACGTATAGATTTATTCTCTGGAATAAACCTTGTTACGGCTGAAAGATATTCAAACTTCAAAAGATAATTGTCAGGTTGATGTCGAGGATTGATTATAGAGATTACTGTCGTCCTCTCTTCAGAAGCGGTCATATTTTTGAAACACTTATAGACATTCATAAAAATAGACACTATTATATCTCACAGTCATAATAACATTCCCATCCAACCAGGTCGGGAGGTTTTATGAGAATGTCATGTACAGAATTATGGTAGGTATGTCACAAAATATCTGAACACCAGTGGCGGATTTAAGGAAAAAGGCCCAGTCGGCAAAATTCCTTCAGGCCCCCCCCCCTCCCAGAAAATTATGTTGTCTCAGGTGTTCTATGGAAAGTGAGAGATATATGTTTCAGGAATTTAATGAATTTAAATTTTTTTTCATTTATTCATCGAGCATTATAAAAGTTATATTCTTTTTTACATCGAGAAAATTTACTTATATTTGAATCCTCTTCTCGCTTTTTTCTCCGCGAAAACTTCGATGGTTGCATCCAGATCAATTTGATTAGCGACTTGCTGTTCGATGAAAAGTATGCTGAAATCGTCCAATGCTTCTGCACTCATTGTAGAACGTTGACGATCTTTGACTCTCTTCAATGAACTCATTGTTCGTTCGGCGCTGGCAGTGCTGACGGGAAGGGTCAAGAATAAACGCAATAAACTGCAGCACTCCGGGAAACTGCTGAGCAATTTTTTTTCAACGATGAAGTTCAAATATTGCAATGGACTATGCTTGGTAGAATCTTGTTCTTGTGAGAAATATATTTCCGCAAAACTGATTAACTCATACTTCAGGGCAGTTGTAAAAAAAGTTGGATATTTCTCCATCAAATTGCACACATTTTTGTCAAATTCTTTCTCTTCCATGTTTTCGAAGGATTCAGGTTGGGGAAATCCGAAAAGTGAGTTTATCTCATCAGAACCTTTGGCCCTTTCTTTTAACTCGCGGCACATTCTGTCCAGAACTTCAAAGTACCCAATGCGATGTTTCGTTGCTATATCCAGAGAACTGTCCTCTGCTTTCTCGCCTGGCATTTTTTTCCTTCGTCGTTGTCTAATGATCGGAAAATCCGGATTATTCCATCCCATCTTCTCCCATTGTGATTTAGCTTCCGAAACGAAAAAAATCAAACTTGCTCTCTTCACGCAAGTTTTGCAAGTTGCACGGAACTCGGAACTCGACAGAACTCGTAGAAATTCCTCATCCAGTACAGTAACTTGCAGTAACTACAGTGATAGTTCCCGCGCATGTTCAGTGAATTCTCATTATTGGGCGCGGCAATTCCAACTTTCGGAAGTGATGGTCAGTTGACTGTCAACTGAATTTAGATGCGCGGGGGCACCCGGGGGCCCCTCTAGAACGTTTTTGAAAAGTCAGAAATATTCGACAAACTTTGAGAAAATCGTAGACGTTCTAAATAACTGACTGAATACAAAAGTTATTTTATTTTATATTTAATTTACGATAGTCATCAGGCAATTATTCTGATAACAGGGGGCCCCTGATTGAAAATTGAACTTGTGGTGTTCACAAGAGACTCACCAAAACATTTTTTCAACAAAAAAATAACAAAAAGAAATCGAAGGTGTATTTTTCAGCAAGAGGGGCCCAGAAAGACTTTCGCCGGGGGGGCCCAGTCGGCAAGCGCGCTTTTGCCGACCTGTTAAATCCGCCACTGCTGAACACAATAGCAAATGAAATGACTTCAGGTTCAAGCTCAAAGTGAAATATTTCCTACCGAGAAAGTGCTTTCAGTCAGAACAAGATTTTCTCTATTATCAATTAACATCACATGATATTTAAAAAACACTTTTTAGCAAGATGAATAAAAACCCTGGTGGGTTGACCGATATGCTTTTGTTTAGCCAATTCCTCTCGACCTGAGAAATCGAAAAGTAAACTTACATTTTTTGACGGTAGGTGGTGTTGAGGTGGTGATACAAATGCAATGTTCTAAGGGTACGTTTTCATTAGATTAGATTATTTATTACTTTTTTTGCCACATTACATGAAGGTTCGTTAGATGAGTACATTAAGCATACGAAGTATTAATAATTTGATAATACAATTATGTCACCGAATTTGCAGATGCTTGCAAATACAATGTTTAAAAAGTGAAATAGCTGTGATACAGTTGCAGTTAAGAAATAAACAGTAGTTGGATGGTAATCATTTGATGCCTAACAAATATGTTTGAAATTCAGATAAGTATTCCATGAAGATGATTCGATTACACAACAGAAACAGTTAAATGGTAATCATTTGATAGTTGTTATATATGATTGAAATTCGGAAACGTCTTAGAAACTATTCGAGCTCAAAATATTTTTAAGATCACTCTTGAATCTTTTCAGAGATTGATTTTTCAGTGGTTCAGGCAGTAGGTTTTAGAGATGACTCCCGCTTTGTTTTGGAGATTTTTTGTACTCCATTGAAACGGTAGCTTACGAGTGATTTTCGATACCAGCGGTCTCTTGGATAAACTCTTGCGGGATCTTTCGTTCACCAATAGAATTATCAGTAAACAAAATACGTAAGGTCAAGTTCGTCTGATAAAAAGCTATTATTTATTTGGAAATGGATTTGAATTTGAATGCATTTGAAAGTTCCTTTGATATTCGAAATCTTGTACCTAGTTCTTGTTTCTTTTCACGTTTTTCTTGTTTATATTCTTTTTAAGTTTTTATCGTTGCTGTTCTTGTATTTGTTTGATTTTTTAGTGATAGTTAGACTTATTATGAACCGATTCACAAAGCTCAAAATAAAACGCACGTGCAACGTGTAGGTATTACTTATCCCTCATATCATCGGCTAGTAATCACATTAAAATTGCATTTTTTTTAACACTATGAAGAAAAAAGTACTCACCTATCTTCGGTTCCTCAGAAAGTAGAAAGATAAGATATCAATACTTTCCAGTTTCACTCACAACTATTGTTTCGAAAGATTTAAAATCATAATCACTGAGCTTTTGATTTATTTTTCATCAAATTGAAAGCAAAAGGAATACCTAATAATCAGTCAAAATGTGATGACTACATAATTTCTAGAATTTCGCGGGAAAGCAAGAAATTGCATGCAAAACATGAGACCATGAAATAAACATAACCTATAAATCTATAAATAATCGAATGGCCGTCGAGCAGACGGATATCTTGGCATCACAGATTAAATTAAAATCACGTAAGGTGCGCCTCTGCTGGCAAACTCTCGAAGGCATCTCTTCAGTTAAAATTGATCAGAATCAAGATAGCGGAAAGTCGAGAAAATTGGCTCACAATCTATAAGGTATAAGTCAACACACCAGGGTTTTCATTCATCTTGCTTTTTAGCTAATCATTCCTCACCTAACCTAACCTACAATTTAGTTTAATTTGACTTTTTGTGTGCTTTGCTGATATTTAATTTTTTTCACATATTTTCACTTATATTATCAAAAGAGCGAAATTATTTCCTGAAAAATTTTCAAAATATTCGTGCCCGAAAGAAAATTTTCAGGAATGATTTAGGCTTGAGTGCTATTCGGTGAGAAAGTTTCACACCATAATTTGAAAAAAAATTATTAATCCAACCTGACATTTTAAATTAAATTCTCTGATTGTGAAGTTGGTCATGATATTGCTCTTGACACAGGTATGTTGATTTGTCATTTTTATTAACCGGTTCTGTCAAAAAGCTTAATACTCACTAGTTTAAACAAATCACATAAAAAATATACGATCTTTAGTTAAACCAAATGGTAAAACTCAGATGGGCACCAGCCCAGTATATAGGCCTTTGGTAATTTCAGTCAACTGAAGATGCTAGAAATATATTTTTATAAGTAACATGACGCAATTTCGAAAAAAATTCTTATGAGGTATATCTACCATATAAAATGAAAAAAATTACTTTAGTTACACGAAAAGCTAAAACTAAGGTGTTAATATAAATTTTAGGTCACCAAAGTTGGTGAAATGTATTTTGCATTATTCACAGGTATATCTACGCTCTTCAAGGGTTGTAGATCATATGTTCATTTTTTAAACTGTCAAAAAAAATTCTCTTAAATGTCGTGGCGCTTCGAAAAAATTCCGGATTTTCTTTAGTTGCCATGATAACTAAGTAGTCAAAATTGAGGCATCTGATTGGTTGAAAAGTAGAGGTGTGAAATTTTCAATATTATCACTCACTGAACTAACTACAAATTCTGAAAAATTTGTTTCAAGTGATTCAATTACATATCATTATTCGAAATGTTCACCTAAGAATTCGATTGAGAATGATATCGATTTTGTCAAGGCGTCAATAATTTTCCATCAAGAATTTCGAATAACAAAGCTACGTACGAAACATCATTTGAACAAGCATCTTCTTTTGTTGCCGAATTTCCAGATCTCTGGAGCATAATGCAATTGAATGGAGAACGGAGCAGTCCCAAAGTAACAGAGCGCCATCAAATTCGTAGTTTGAATGTTCGTAGACAAGTCTTAAATTTAATTTGAAGACACAGGCGGCTCTGGTGGAGTTGTGAAGTCAGAAGACAGTCGGCAGAGGAGTACCCGGCCTCCTTGATTTAATTAAACAATTTGTAAAAGCGTGCTCGGAATATATCGACAACTGAAGTCGACGTAAATAGAAGAGAACACAAAGGCATGTTTTGCTTGTGTACCAGACGACGAGCTTTTATAATAAATTGATGTGTACAGAGGAACGTGTTTCTTAGGGCTAGGAAGACGTCGATATGCAAATTTGTAGGGCCCTTTGATGTTTTTGTAGGTATAGTCTGAAAATGAGGAAATTCAGCGCTAGAGATGGAAGGAGGAAGAGACAGGCAGTGGCGTATGAAGACTATTTCTTTGACATTATGAAGTTTTCAGTGGAGAGCAGGTGAACGATACGATGATGATCGTTCGAAAACATCCACGGGCAAAATTACAAGAGATATTTTTGGAATTGAAAACTGTAATGACGAAACAATGTTGTTAAGTTGCTGAAAATCTACTCACTAGTCATCATCATTCACAGATTTCTTTAAATTGCATGCACTTTATGTTGTAACTGAGACAGTAACTCAGGACAGTCAATTTTCCCTGTGAGTTTAGGTTAAAATAATATGGCAGCCTGTTGCCTGCGTTTCTCTAGTGAAACAAATCCAAATCTGTCTTACAGCTCGATATAATTCGAACCTCTAGGAGGGTACGTTCCATTCATTTCACAACACAGACATTTGAAAAAAATACTGAACTTTCAAACTTGACAGCAATGATAGAATCTACTTTCGGATTTGTTCAAATTTTTTTATTGGATAATAATATTTAATAACGAACTATTATAATATGAAACTTTGTATGAACCACAAATGGGTTTATTTTAAATAATTACAAGTTGAATTCCAATTTTCTGATTTTTTTCTTGTTCCAAGATGGTTCAACTATTTTTTGAAATCAACATTTCCCTCACTAATTCCTCCGATTCGATATTGTGTCGTCAAAAAATCACTACGATTTCCAATAGATGGTGCAAGAATCTAATTCTGTAAAAGAATCGAATTCTGTCATCTTTTGATATTTGCATTCCAATTTGGTCGAATTGTGCTCGACTTTTTCCATACTTTTACTGCTCTTTTCAACCAGCTATTTGTCGTTTTCAGTTCAATTCTCTACCGTAGATTTTTTAGTTATTTGTCGTTTACCTACCGTTGCTTTCGACTATCAGTTTTTTTCCGTTTGTTTAGTAATTAATTTAAGTGTTGTTTTGAATATTAGTCGTTAATAGTTTTCCGTTCGTATAGTATTCAATTTAAGTGTTGAATAGTGTTTCATAATAGATATCAAACGCTGTTGTATTATTTTTTGTGGACAAAATAATCAAACATCTATTCATCTATATCAAGTTCCGATGGTTAGTACAAAACATTCAATACATGGTAAACAGTTCATTATATCGCGAGATTTTCCTGACATGCACAGTTAAAAGATGCAATTACAAAAATTTCGAATCATGGAATAAAAGTTCTTTCGGGAGAATGTTTTCAAATGCGGTCTTCTTGTTATAGCGTCATAATAGCCTGCACTACAGCACTCTTCCTAATGGATTGAAATTACTCAAGTTGATCTGGATTATGAAGAGTCCAAATCATTTCGAATTGAGCACAATAATGCTTAATGAATGCTATATTGACATTATTTTTTTTCTCATCTCTGTGGTCCAACTCCACTAGCTCTCACGTCGATACCGATAGTTAGAAGAATCTAATCGGAGTATCTGAAAACTTTCAGCACAAAATAGTAAGAATTTCTATGAATTTCGCTATTAATTCCTCATAACATATATCGAGAATATAAAGCAAATGCAACTATCTGTATCTGTATTTACTTCCAGACAGAAACGGACAAACATCAAAAATATAGAGAATTCTTAAGTATGAACTCGAGCAATTTTTGACAGAACCCGTGTATCTTAATTCCCTTTTTATGTAGAGTGCTGAAGAAAGAAAGTAATACACTGACTCTGCACGAGTTCTTAAGGTGTATTTTCATGGCCCTTAACTACTGCAGGTACAGTAGCTTTTGACAGATTCCACTGCTCGAGCAGTGATCTTCAGAAGTAAAAATTTTTCAACTTCAAAGCAGCAAAGCGAATGACATTTCGTTAATTTAGTAGCCATTTTGAATATCTATAAGGTCGATTGTGCATAGGCTCTTGGATTTCTTTAAAATTAGTTGAACTTTTGTCGTTTTATTTAAATTTGTTGTTTCAAATAGTTTTTATATTCTACATAGTTTTGAATATTGTTCAGATTTGTTTTATTGACAGGGTAGGTATTTCAACTCAAAGTGTGGATACTGTTTTGTTTGGTGAGGTTAAGCTAGACTAATTACTCCATTCGTGAGTATGCGCATAGCTGCGGAATAACCGTGGTTGATAGGACGTTTGTGAGGATTTTGCGCGGATTCTGAGCGTATTGACTCCTGAACAAAAATGTTAGTCGAAACAACGAAGTCTAAGATTAGTACCTTTAATAGGATCAGGATATTATTATTCCTCATTGAACAACATATTGTTTTGTTATAAATAAAATAAATATCATACAATTTCATTCCAACGAAAACACTTGAGCTTGGAAGGTAGTACTTCAAGGTACTATACAAACATCGCTATGGATTGAATAGCGATTAAGTCTAGTAATGAAATAGAACTCCACTGAGATAAACAATTCAGTTCATCCAATTCTACTTTAATTGTCGATTTTCCATATCATTATTATCAGGTCTATTATCTGAAGAATCTTTTGAATAGCTATCAATATTGAATATTGCAATGGTTATTGAAAATAATCGACAACTTAGATAGATAGAAGAATATAAATATACATCATAAAGATTTCTGAAATATCTTCGAGTAACATCACAGTAAAGGAGAACATTATCTATTGAAAATTGCATTATTGGTCTCATTCTCGAATATTTTTCAATAATCTAATGATATTCAAGAATCAATAGGCCACCGCAGAATAGACCTGATTGGGAATCTACTAAGGGGCCGTTCATAAAATACGTTCGCATACAAGGGGGGGAGGGGTCTGGCTGAGTGTGACAAGATGTGACAAGGGGGGACGGGGGGTATATGGCAACGTGACGTTCGCCGTTTATTATTTTTTGAAATCAGTAGATTTTGGTAGAAATCTACATGTGCGACATCTTCTTACGAATTCCTAAACTCGTCAGATTTTTTAATCAAATCTATAGTGACTCCATCTTTGCGAATTAATTTTCAATTGAGAATGCGAATTAATCTTGTTACAGTACACTGTATTTCACTATACAAATGAAACAAAAAAGCGATTTTTTACTGTTTTATTGTGTTATTGAGCATTGAATCTTCTGATTATGTAATTAGAAAATCCTTGGACTTCTGAATAATGGAAATATTATTTATTATTTATATGTTCGTTATGAAAGATATTTATTAATTTATTTGAATTTTATTATAATAACTAAGTAAATGAATATTTTCAATTTTCAGAATTTGTGTACTATCATTTAGAATTTATCATACTCAGCAGGGGGGGGGCCTTAGTTTTTGTGACGAAATATTTCTAGGGGGGGTCACAAAAAGTGTGACACAGCGTGACAATGGGGGGGAGGGGGTCAAAAAAATCTGATTTTAGTGTGACGTATTTTATGAACGGCCCCTAATCGGCTCTCAGCCAAACAATTAATTGGGTTTTTGGTATAGTTTCTGGAAATCATAATCAAATACCAATAAATATAAATAGCATAAATGACAAATGACATGAAAATCACAGATTCCACTGCTTTCAACCCCTTTTCATGGAGCAGTGAAATTTTTACTACATTTGCAGCAAAATCTCTACGGAGCATGCGCACTTGCATTTTACTGCACTTGCAGTAAGAATTCTACTGTTCCAAGAAAAGAATCCTTCACAAAAGAATTCGCTAATAGAAATATCGTCAGAATTCATAATGTCATGTGTCTACAGTTGCCGCTTGGCGCCATCTGTAAACAATCTTCTGGATGTGAATTGGATGTCATTATCAAGGATTTTCTCAAGGCGCAGTAGCTTTGATCAAGAATTATTTATTGAATCGCATTCAAGCGGTTTCTTTGAATGGAGATATTTCAGATTCATTAGAAGTGAAGTGCGGGGTACCCCAGGGGTCCATTCTAGGGCCTCTACTTTTTGTAATATACACCAGTGACTTATGGAAAGCACTTAGTCATTGTACTGCCCATTTTTACGCAGATGATACTCAGATTTATCACTCATTCTTGGAAGCAGACCTCGATAATGCACAAGCGCGTATAAATGATGACTTGCAGAGTCTTCTGGATACCTCAAAAAATTTTTGTCTCTCGATCTATCCGTCCAAGTCAAAGGTTATGCTGTTTGGTAGAAAGGGATCTGAAAACCGCTGTAAAGTTAAAGTTCGGGTAACTTTTAAGGATGAAATCCTGGAAGTGAGTGAAGTCTCCAAGAATTTAGGTCTAATTTTAGAAAGTAGTCTTAGATATCCGTCACACATTTCTCAAATACTACGTCGTGGCTACAGTAACCTGGAGAAAATATATGCGAACAGACTCCTTATCAACAAAAAATGTAAAATACTACTTTGTGAATCTTTGGTACTGTCACATCTCAATTATTGCAACGTAGTATACGGGGCCGTCTCTACGACAATTAGACATTGCGCGACTGAATCGGTTACAAAATAGCTGCATCCGCCTAATTTGTAGTCTGAGGAGAACAAAAGGAACATCTTCCTACCTCAAGGAACTCGGGTGGCTATCGATAAAGAACAGGTGGATTCTCCATTCTTGTATCTTGTTTCACAAACTGATAACTAATCATAAACCAGAATATCTGTATAATAAAATTAAATTCAGAACAGATGTTCATAATATTAATATCAGAAATAAGGCGCGCCTGACTCCTCCTCAACATAAAACATCACTATTCCAAGGTTCCTTCTCATACACGATCGCAAGGCTATATAACATGGTACCTGATTATTTGAAAAATTTGAACATTTGTAACTTCAAAGTTAGCTCAGACAAGGACTAGTTAGTGAATCAATATTGTTTGATTAATTTTAATTTAGTTATTATATCACAGCTAACTTTGTAGCGGACTATATATGACGTACTAATTGATTGAGTGTGTGTACCTATTGGGCTATTGTGTCGAGTTCAATTTTGTAATGCTTTATGTACTCAATAGGTACGTTTGTGGTTGAGTGGAAGAGCAAAAACTTGTTCCCCGAATGAGATTTTTGAACTCTGCCTTTGTATTGATTGGTGTGTCCTTATATTATAATCTCCTGTATTACTGTTCAACCCGTCAATGCAATAAAAACATTATTATTATTATTATTAAGTAGGCAGTAGGTCTAGCTTTATTGACGAAAACATTAACATTGTACTGGTATAGAAGTCATTTCACAAGGAATATATGCATCTTGAGCGTATCGTATATCTAGCTGAGCTGAGATAAAACCAAATTCATATAGTGATACAGTTTGATCAAACCTTTCGGTCGAACGTCATAATGGGAGGGGGGGAACTTCCTGCGTACCCTTCTTGAGTTATCCTTAACTCAACGTTGAAGCAGGTTATCCAACGGAGAGAAACAAACTTCCCAGAATAAACAGTAATTTCCTTACCAAATTACCAGACTTATTTGCAGAAAGCTACATTTTCGCTGGATACATAAAATTACTATGTATTTTGCTTAAAGTTCTGTTTGTATAATAACGCGAAGTATACACATTTTCCTCTCGCTATTTCTTCGACTCTACACGCGTCTCTCTCTCTCCCGCTTTCCCTGAGTGCCGTCCTTCTCGCACCAATTCCTGGCGTGCGGTTTTAAAACTTCTAGACATACTTTATAAATGGGAAACATTAGGCAAAATGCTAGACCCGACATTATGAAGGTTTCCAGCAAACTTCGGACCTATTTTCTGGGATTTAAGGGGTAGAATCGTTGCGTTGGAAACAGCCAATGGAAATCTCAGAATTTTAATTGCATCTTAGGTTGCTTTTGTTTCCTCCCTTAAATTATCGCTCTCCGCGTTCGGGATAACTTTGTATGAGGGAGTACAGTCTGAGAGCGAGGAGTTGAGGAATCCGAGGGGTTCTTTTCGTCTTTTAGCGCGAGCTAGGGGTAGGGGGTGCATTTCTAATTCTGTAATAAGACAACTATGATTTATGAACGAGGTTTGGTTTGTTCTGGAGAGGGGGAATTTTTCAAGCAGTCTCAGAAGGAAAATTATTGCTTGGGGCAGCCCATTATTTGAATAATGAATTAGACTGAGAAACAGCAGATGTGAGTGCTCGTAGAAAGAATGATAACATTCTCCAATGAGGTTGGCTGATGGAAAATGTAAAACTAATTGCTATTTTTGATGAATGAATGGCTTCTTTATTTATCTCATAACTTTGGATCCGCTCAAAATGTGTTTGACTTGGCTGGATCCGATCCACCTGATCGATATATACAGTTATCGGGTTGGATTGAACCACTCAAGTCCATTCCATGAAATATAGGATTTGACCCAACTGATTGCCTTGAAGAGAAGTGAAATAACGAGATAAACGGGCTTGAAATTGACAAATGTCAGGTAAAAATAGCCAACGACAGATTGATTGTTCAATGTCTCAATATCTGTCATCTGATGAGTTTTCTTTCTCAAAGAACAGAAGAAGATAATTATAAAGAAAAGATACGTATGGACCAAAGAAGAGAGCAGTGTTTTCATTCAACTCAATCCGCAGAACACAAGACAAATGATGTTACATTCGACATATCGCCATGAAGTTGAATTTTTCATTTCGAAGGGGAACAATATATTTTGAAATAACGGTTTGCAAAGCGTATTATGGCGGCCTCGCTGGGGATAGCAGGACAGACTGCCTGAAACCAGGACGCTCAAAGCGAGACTTACGTTATGTATAAATGTGAGTTCGAAGATGCCATGAATGGAAAAAAGGCATATATGATGATGGGTTACACATAAAAACCGAAATTCATTTCAAGAAATCCTGAAAAATTACCAGCAACGTTGCTAACATTGTGGATGAATATCTCTCATAGTCCCAGCACATCCAAAGTGTCAGGAGGAAAATTATCCAGTTATTAGAATTCTTTATAAATTGAGATCGTTTGTACCTATCAAATATCTGAATATTATATATTTCAGTCTGATATATTCAAAAATTCAATACCCAATCTCAGTTTGGTACACTGCTAATGAATCTATTTTTAAACCTCTCAAGTCTTCACAAAGCAATCAAGTGCATTTTCAAATTACCATTTTGGGAGCCAACTTCGAACTTATATAGACCAAAATATCTCTTTGACCTCGATTCTTTATTTGAAATAAAAATTTGCATTTTCATCCATTCAACAAAACATAAGAACAAACATTCCTCAATATCTTTATGTGATAAATTCAGACAATCATAATCATGATACCAGGCGATCCAATAATCTGTAAACTGCAAAAATTGAAACTGAATTCGGAAGAAAATCATTACATTCTATCGTTTACAATAGTTTGCCTCATAGGTTCAGATCAACTAATTCCTTGACTAAATTCAAGAATGACCTGGAAAGATATATATTTTTTTCTTTTTTCATGAATTAACACTTGTTTTCTATATTTATATATATGTGTGAATATAAAATACATATATATATATATATATATATATATATATATATATATATATATATATATATATATATATATATATATATATATATATATATATATATGTATATATATATATATATATATATATATATATATATATATATATATATATATATATATATATATATATATATATATATATATATATATATATATATATATATATATATATATATATATATATATATATACATATATATATATATATATATATATATATATATATATATATATATATATATATATATATATATATATATATATATATATATATATATATATATATATATATATATATATATATATATATATATATATATATATATATATATATATATATATATATATATATATATATATATATATATATATATATATATATGTATATATATATATATATATATATATATATATATATATATATATATATATATATATATATATATATATATATATATATACATATATATATATATATATATATGTATATATATATATATATATATATATATATATATATATATATATATATGTATATATATATATATATATATATATATATATATATATACATATATATATATATATATATATATATATATATATATACATATATATATATATATATATATATATATATATATATATATATATATATATATGTATATATATATATATATATATATATATATATACATATATATATATATATATATATATATATACATATATATATATATATATATATATATATATATATATATATATATATATATGTATATATATATATATATATATA